>CM016562.1:17393043-17924911 GCA_003412495.2 Echium plantagineum
ACTCATAAGTTTTTTTTTTTTGTAATTAGCAATGAGATGAGTTTCGAACCCATGACCTTCTGATCACTAGCAAGAGCCTTTTGCATTCGATTAACTTCTAAAGATGTTACACCTTGAATATATAGAGATGTTACATATCATCTAACTAAACTTAGAAATTTGCAATATTATATGGTCAACAACTATAAATTTGAAAATATTCATCATTGCTTATGTTTTGACTTTTGAGACGTATTTAGGAAAGTTAGTAACAAAAAGAAAAGGGAAACAAGAAACTTAAATAGTGGATGCTTAAACAAATGTTAGATCGATAGCTCTTGAGAAAGATACTCAAGCAAACTATACTTACCTAATAAAACGGATCCAAGTCGAAATCATAATTGTTATAACAGATGTATATATACATGTAAATAATATATATAGAGACAAAAATTTATAGTGCGGAATATAAATACGAAAAAAGGTTTGGAACTAAATAAAAGATTTGTAAGTAAAGAGATTGGATTGCTGAAGTAGTCCTCGATAGTAGCACCAAGTTGTAGTTTAGTACTCGATAGTAACAAGAAAGTTGCGAATTGATTGCCAATTTTAACACCAATATGATATACAGTAAGAGGTTAAAGTTGGGGCAAAAAGAAAAATTTAAGGCTTAAACTAAGTTTTGGTGCCTAATAAAACTTTCAAAGTAGGGATAAACTAATACTTAATTAATTTGTAACATGTTTCACTAGACACCAAAACAATGTTGAAGTCTTAAAAATTCTTTTCTGCCCCAACTTTAACTTCTAATTATGCGTTGGTGTTAAAAATTAACGAAAAGTTAAGGTAGGGATCAATCCACAACTTGTTTGCCACTATCGAGGACTAAACTACAACAATATCACTGTTAATGACTAAACTACAACATGCTGACACTATCGAGAATCATTTTAGTAATTTGCTCAAAGTAAAAGATAAAACATCTCGAACACAGTGCTCGGACAATCCATAAGCAGAGCCATTGAAAAATTTCACTATAAAGCTGGAGGAGTACATATGAGTATTGAATACTCTCAAAATAGTAGAGATAATATTAAAATATAACAAAACCCCAAGGTATTGGTGCAAATATATCCAAAAACTCTTGACCTCCTTTTATAAGGCCAAAAGATGTCTCATTTTCATGAATTGCCCGACGTAGGACTCAAGACATTTCAACAAATCTTCTCCTCCACTTAAGTTCCCCTCTAGATATCAGAATACCGATCATATTCTAAACAAATATGAGAATGCATTAGCTGAACCCGAAGTACCATAAATGATCAGATGAACAAGATGTGTCAGACGTACTCAATGTACCAGATTTATTATATGAGCTCAAATAGTGAAATAAATGTATCAGATTTACAGAAAATACCAGATGCACTAGGAACGAAAGATATATGGCTCGCCTCAGATGTTGCCCTACCATGGGGAGCTAAAAGCTCTGAACATTGAACAACTTCAAACAATGTTGAAACTTGCTTAATTCATCTACCCTAATTATGTATAAGGTATTTGAATCAACAATTCAATCAAAGTCTTTTTCGTTGAATTGTTATCAAACATCTAAACATTTTCGATTATAATTTAGATTCATATTTAGTTGTAATCAAACTTAAAATTTTCATCTTTCGGTTTTCAATTTTCTCATATTTAAATTGTTACACTATTATATGCTTACAACTATCTTGTGAGCATCATGGTCATTTAAGAAATGTTTTTTTAATGGAATGTGAAAAAATAACACCAAATTTATTGCACTCCAAATTTATTACCATTTATTAACCAAAATAACACCCAAATCTGGAATCTTAAATACGAAATTTTACAAAATATACTCACAATTTTAAACTTGAATATTTAACACATATAAACAATACAAATTTGATTGGTGTACTCGAATTTAATTTATATTTTCTATTGTGATTTATATAATTTGGTTTGGTATTGCTTTAAGTCTAGTCAAGACAAATTCAATTGATATTTTAATTATTCCACCAATTTTGGTAGTAATCATGTTACAATTTCTTAAGCTGTTAGAGTTAATTTTGTGTTTAGAGATAATGAGAGATACCAAAATACATTTTAAACATGAATATAAATAAATTTTATGTGGTGTTATTGAAGAAATATGCAACACCAATGTATATTATTCAGTGGTGTTATTGAACAAGAACGGAACACCAGTGTGTCAAAATTGTGTCACTAAAAATATATCTAAAATGAGATTAATACTAGAATTGTTTATTATTGAACAAATATATCTAAAATGAGATTAATACTAGTAAAGATATATAAATAAATTTTATGTGATGTTATTGAAGAAATATGCAACACCAATGTATATTATTCAGTGGTGTTATTGAAAAAGAACGGAACACCAGTGTGTCAAAATTGTGTCACTAAAAATATATCTAAAATGAGATTAATACTAGAATTGTTTATTATTGAAAAAATAAAACTAAAATGAGATTAATACTAGTATAGATATATAAATATTATTCAGTGGTATTATTTAACAAGAACGGAACACCAGTGTGTATTAGTAAATGGTGTCACTAAAAATATATCTAAAATGAGATTAATACTAGAATTGTTTATTATTGAAGAAATATATCTAAAATGAGATTAATACTAGTAAAGATATATAAATAAATTTTATATGGTGTTATTGAAGAAATATGCAACACCAATGTATATTATTCAGTGGTATTCTTGAACAAGAACGGAACACCAGTGTGTATTAGTAAATGGTGTCACTAAAAATATATCTAAAATTTTATTTATATTCTTGATCACTGACCACGTCTTTAAACTTCTAGACATTTTCTACTAGATGACATGAGACTGAGAAAATTCATTGGTTTAATGAAAGAATTAAAATTAGAAAAAAGTTATACTTCAATTTAAATTAATACTACAATTCATATTTTCGACATTGGTGAGCTGAAGTAATCACTGCATTTAGCTTCCTCTCTCCAATCTCAATTAATTGTTAATTACTCTATCATTAATACCCAAAATACCACTATTATTGTTTTTCCACTTAAAGATGTAAGGACAAAAATACCCAATTAAATATTAACCATAGGATTAAAATATCACTTAAACTCTTAATCTAACGGCTCAAATGGTAGTGAGCACCATGCTCACAAGACCTCCTAAGCATACAAGAAAATTCTCCATGCAAAGCATTCTATCTTTTATGGCAAAATTTATACAATTAATACATTTTAATTATAATATATGAAACACTTCAAGAAAATATTATAACATATATATTTTAATTTTTTTTTATCCAGCTTATATTTATTAAATAAGCATAAACATCTATTAATTGTCAAATCTTGAATACTCCTTTAAGCAATCACTTAAAATATAGAATTTTGGTCTTATTTGACCTTAGTATTTCTTAAAAACTTTAAATTTTCAAATTAGTTAATGAATAGTAACCCTAACGTTTTAGTATATAAATTGAAGGTATGCTAGATGAATTTGCCTCAAAATGTGTGAAATGGCCAATCAACATGAAGTTTTTCGAAGTAAAGTGTTTCGAAGGGAGTAAAGTGTGAAATGGCCAATAACCACATAAATAGAAGGTTGCAGACTCAATAGCTTAACTCCTCAAATAATATTCATATGCAGATGTTCTAATAAAGCAGATATCACTATTTTCTGAAGCAAGACAACGTTCATAACTTCATATATAGCTGGCAAGTGATATTGAACAAGCAAAAAAATGATCGGATTAATTCACAGCAAACCTTAACCAAGATGGATTGACACTTACTAAAGAAGCATCGGTCTTCAGAGAGACGAGCCTTCTAAGACAATGAAATTTCAAAGCAGGTAGGTGAATCGAGCACTCACCTTGAATTCGCAAAGCAATGTAGTATGCTGGAGGATTCAACAGAAGATCTCTAACATATTTATAATAGTAAGGTAAGAACATAAAGCGAATTTTGAGACAAAGGATAAAGAATATAAGTCCAAACAAGAAAAGGTCGGCATAAGCCATAAAGAAAGCCACTACGCATTAACATGGGAGTTAAGTTGAAGTTCAAATTTAAGGAGTATTTAGAACTCAAAGCTATATACCTGATACTTCATAATTCATGAAATTATGCTATTAAATACCTCGACGTGACAAATTTGAACAGTTTGTACTGGGCCAAATTTAGAAAATGAGTGGGGACCTGGGTGGGGGCTGAACTGGTGCATAAGCCATAAAGAAAGGAAGACTTCTATATCTTATATAACTGAAGGCTCTTGATATCATATAGAACGTTGGTGGTAGAGTTGTGGGTGAACCATGTCACAATTGAACGCAATTTTTACTTTGCTTTGTATTTAATGCAGTGAGCCATTAGTCTAATGATATGGCGCAGAAGGGGGGATGGCATCATATTTGATCAATTTTTCAGAAATAGAGCTAAAAGTGTTGAGCAACGGCTGGCGACGAGCCTGAGGTAAATGACAGTAAAAGAGATAAAATTGTAACATGCTAGCATGAAAAAGTCAGAAGTAAGAGTAAAGGTGTGAGCTTACTGAACAGGTAAACCAGTACAATTTGATGGAAGCGACACCTTTAGCAAATTAGGAATCCTTTCAGTTGGTATAACGCCTGAGAAAGTGAAATCTTTAGTAAGAAGATGCAATTATTATTCAGTAGAAAGTGAGGGGTGTTAAGGTGAAGGGTTGCATTCAAGCAGTCTTCAGTTCAAAACTACCAATTTGGGTTGCTGGTCTACTTTCTGCAGAAATAGTGACATCCCAAAATACAACGCCAGAATCAATATGATAAATGATTAAGTAGTATTCACAACAGACAAAACCGTTCCTCATCAAGTCATCCAAAGTCTGCCCCAGGTTCTGCATAATAAGCCACAGCAGTTTATCACCCAAGATTAAGGAAGTGGATACATGGTTCAAGAAGAACAAGATAAACGTCAACATAAATAGCATATGTAAAAATAGTAGATGGCTAGATGAGAAGGCTTACGTAAATTCTGCATCCTCTGCAATTAGAGAACCATCATAACTTCAAGATTAGCTAGAAACAAACGTAAGCCCCCCATTATATCAGGGGAACAACTTATAAATGTATGTGATCATAAGTTCACCTCTTTCCACGATAAAATATGCACTAAACATCTTCCTTCTTGATTAACTGACGAGTTCTTTACTCGTTTAACTGCTTGAGTAAGAGTTCTTTTCCCTCTGAAGCAACAAATTTGTTCACACGGCCAAATCCCATTTGTGGTGGATTCCAATAATAAGAATATCAAGATACACTGGTAAACTACTGAAGTTAAACTCAATTTAAACCTCAACCAAATAAGAAACAAACAAATCAAATGATTCAAAACCAAACCAGACAGTTTTCCGGGACAAATTGTTTCAACTAATGAACAACTATAGTCGAGGCAACTCTGCAAGTGAAAGGCAACCATACTCCGCAAGTGAAAGACCAACCATAGTGCATAGGTATCGAACCAATAAGAATATTTAACATTAAAAAATAGCCAACTTCATAAAAGATGATATTAAAAGAAAAGAGATGTCAAGATGAGTAAGGCAACAGTAAACAACTACACATTCAGATAGTGATGTACATCATTCAGGGAAAAAGGAATCTCATTCATGTTTCAAAGCTGTTCATGATTTCCATGTCTCAAGGCACGTAATACTCTAAAAGTATATCTCCGCTTACAACAGTCGCAAGCTTTTTCTCCAAGGTGTATCGAGTCATGCTTCGACACATAATCGTTTCAAAACCAAGCCTGACATTCTTTTCTGGACAATATTGGTTCAACACTCGGACAACTTTCTCGGGACATAACTGTTTCAAACCGGACGATCTTTTTCGGGACAAAATTTATTCAATGGACAATCAGTTTAGGACAGAATTGCATCGACACTTGGTCAATCATTTCAGGACAGAAAGAGTGCAACACTTGGATAATCTTTTTGGGACTGAACTAATTAAAACCCAATATGGCAATCTTTGTGGGACATAATTAGTTCAACACTCATAACAATCTTTTTGGAACCTTTTGGGACAAAATTGGTTCAAAACTATAGCAGCCAATATTTCGGGACAAGATTGGTTTAACAATCTAACAATCCTTTTGGGACGGAAATACAGAATTGTTTGAACACCGAATCAAACAATCTTTTCGGGACAATATTGGTCAATCTTTTCGGGACAATATTGGTCAATCTTTTAGGGACAGAAAGAGTGCAACACTTGGATAATCTTTTTGGAACCGAATTAATTAGAACCCAGTATGCCAAATTTTTTGGGACATAATTTGTTCAACACTTGAAACAATCTTGTTGGAACTTTTTGGAACCTTTTGGGACAAAATTGGTTCAAAACTATAACAGACAATATTTTTGGGACAAGATTGGTTGAACAATCTAACGATCTTTTTGGGACGGGCATAAAGAATTGTTTGAACACCAAATCAAACAATCTTTTCGGGACAATATTGGTACAACACTGGCGACAATATTTTGGGAACCAAAAGTTTCTCCAAGCCTAATGGGACAATCTTCTTGGGACATAATTGTTTCCAAACCGAATGGGACAATATTTTTGGGACACAATTTATTCAAGAACAAATCAGACAACCGTTTTGGCACAAAATTAGTTCAAGACTTGGGACAAGGAGCAGGATGTTTGAGCAAAATATACGAAACAGAACCATATCCACATGACTTAAGCATTATCTATTAATTCAATGGGGGGAACATGAGCATTCACGCAGGTAAATTAAATGAATTTACAGATAGCAACTTTTGCTTGAGAATTTTCTGTTATGATAGATTACTGATATGCCAGATCAATTTAATATAGGACTTCTTACCTGGATGCTCATTTTCCAAAATACTCCACTCTTGCTGGACCTTTCTCATCCATCCATTTTTCACCTATAGAAAAACAATATGCAAACGTTCGATTAAAAGAGCTGTTCCATTAAAAAACTTATATGGCTTAATTATTAGTTCAAAGTCAAGGAGCCACCTGAAACGAGTTGAGGTCATTTCCAGCACCACCAGCAAAATGGTGGTCCAAGCACCCACTAACCATGTCAAAACTTTTGAAAGTATCTAAATGCTTGTTGGAAGAAGCTGTAAGATTATTTTCTATCTGAGGATCATTGACCCTCTACTTTGAGTTTGGTTCTCCATTTGTTTCTGTACATAAACCTTCAGGCTCCAACTGTGGAACTTCTAATGCATCCTCCTCGTGAGTTCTCGATGTTTCTTCATCTTCTGATACATGTTTGTATTTACCCAACAGAGATGCACCCACGATGTTGTAAAGACCTGAGGTGATACTGGAGAAAATGTCCATAGCGGTTTGCTGAAGGGAATAGGTGCTTGATGACCATGAAGTCCTTTCAAAATCACCATTTCCTCTATGGAAATCCAGAAATTCCAGAAAAGATGAAGAGGATCAATTATATAACAAAGTCCAAAGAAAAATCTTAGGAATAACCTTGTCAAATGAAGAATTCAATTTTAGAAATACATATGCAGGGAATTTTTCAGAGTGGATATATCATAAATCATCATAATAGACGACTTTTCATAAATGGACTTGCTAGACGGAAGAGTGCGACCATTGAAGTGAAAGTACTTAAGAGTAAATAACATAATATATATAACAGAGAAGGGTCGACTCTCACCTTACTTTTGACTTGATATGTTTGATTGTCTGGTACACCCATCTGGTTACCAGATTGCTCACTGCACTCATTGGAAGGAGATGTAGAAACGTCAACGTTATCTATTTTGTAGATCTGATATGGTTTAACCTGTATGATGCAAGAAAAGAGTAAACATAGGAGGATTAGGAGCTGAGGCATAGAAACAATGGAGAACTTATTTATCTCGAAGTTGATTACTAGTAGTATCGAAAGATCAGTGTTCCTTCGCACTTCTCTGTTCATTCCAAGATGCAGCAAGATTACTACTTACTCCACAAATTATAGAACTTCCAAGCAAATAAAACAAGGGAATGCACAGACATGAACCGAAGTGAAAACAACATGAATGTAACGTGCTATGACAATTGAGAACTATATCTATAGCAACTATCAGCAATAGCCAAAAAGCACAGTTATATGGTTGTCACACCACATCATCAACATCAAGATGCCCAGTGCCTCCAAAAAGGCTCCTGCTGGAGGGAGGTAAGGGGTGGCGGATAGTACGCAACCTTACCCTTTTGGTAACAAGGAGACTAAACACCATCCATTACTTCACGATAGATAAAAAGCCTAAGTAGTGTGATGAGCCATTTCGATTTGTACGCAACCTTACCCGTTTGGTAACAAGGAGACTAAACACCATCCATTACTTCACGATAGATAAAAAGCCTAAGTAGTGTGATGAGCCATTTTGATTTGCTCCATAATATCCAAGAGCCAGAAATATAAAATCTGACTCCAGAGGACATGGAATGATGATTGTCACACCACAACAGCTCTAAAATGGCATAAAGACTTTGTATGGTTCTCAATGCTTAAATGGTAAGATCAATTAATGACTTTATGTTCCCAGCTCTTGGAATACTATGTTTTCTCGAAGACCACAGGGAGATATTTTAAAGTGAAATAGAGGCACCATCCAATTCAGTGTTAGATTGAAAACAGTAACCAATGACGTCAAACAATAACCTTGACCACAAAATACCATACAGTAAAAAACTAAAAGGAATAATGTAGTTAATATAGGCTCCATTAAATCAAACTCCTCACGTGACAAAACAACAATATACTTTTCAATGGTGACATAGTAAATCAAGTATGATAGTTAAGTTAACAACTCAACAATCTATAAAGATAAGGAGGAGATGTACCATGCTTGTGATACCACACTCCTCACGACCCCCCATCGTCTTGCATCAGGAAGATTGGCACCATTGCCTGTTTCTTTCTCAAGCACAAAATTGATTAGTAAAAAAGTCATGTGCATCGACTATATTAACTTCAAAGAGAGAATCTGAGTCTAGATTAGATAACCAGCTCCCATCCTGCCAAAGGACGTCCACTTTAGTGTTTGTCTTCATGATAACAGCAACCTCAGGAATGTTTTCTTTTGACACGAGGTTTTCTTCCAATGATTGATCACAGTTGTTTAGCAAACAAGTTGGGGCAGTATATAGAATCTCCTTTCTGATGCTCTCACGTCCAGTAGTAGGAAGCAGACACCAGTCGCCAACCTGCCAATTTGCATGTGTAAAACAAGACAACAATGTCAACTCTTTTGAACTCTGCAAACAGGGGGGGAGTAGATTCCTTGTCGCAAATCAGTCATTGCACAACCGAGCCAACCAATGTAAACAAGTCCTGCATCAACAGAACAGACTGTTCCATATTCATTTTTATCTTTTTGGGACAGAAATACAGACTTGTTCAAATTCGAATCAAACAATGTTCTCGACACAATATTGGTTTAATACTCACAACAATTTTTTGGGGGACCAAAAGTTTTTCCAAACCCAATGGGATAATCATCCTGGGACAGAATTCTTTCTTGATTAACTAACTGACGAGTTCTTTACTCGTTTAACTACTTGAGTAAGAGTTCTTTTCCCTCTGAAGCAACAAATTTGTTCACACGGCCAAATCCCATTTGTGGTGGACTCCAATAATAAGAATATCAAGATACACTGGTAAACTACTGAAGTTAAACTCAATTTAAACCTCAACCAAATAAGAAACAAACAAATCAAATGATTCAAAACCAAACCAGACAGTTTTCCGGGACAAATTGTTTCAACTAATAAACAACTATAGTCGAGGCAACTCTGCAAGTGAAAGACCAACCATAGTGCATAGGTACCGAACCAATAAGATTATTTAACATTAAAAAATAGTCAACTTCATAAGAAAAGAGATTTCAAGATGAGTAAGGCAACAGTAAACAACTACACATTCAGATAATGATCTACATCATTCAGGGAAAAAGGAATCTCATTCATGTTTCAAAGCTGTTGATAATTTCCATGTTTCAAGGCATGTAATACTCTAAAAGTATATCTCCGCTTACAACAGTAGCAAGCTTTTTCTCCAAGGTGTATCGAGTCATGCTTCGAGACAGAATCGTTTCAAAACCAAGCCTCACATTCTTTTCTGGACAATATTGGTTCAATACTCGGCCAACTTTCTCAGGACATAACTGTTTGAACACCGAAATCAAACAATCTTTTCGAGACAATATTGGTCAATCTTTTCGGGACAATATTTGTCAATCTTTTCGGGACAGAAAGAGTGCAACACTTGGATAATCTTTTTGGGACTGAATTAATTAAAACCCAATATGCCAATCTTTTTGGGACATAATGAGTTCAACACTTGAAACAATCTTGTTGGAACTTTTTGGAACCTTTTGGGACAAAATTGGTTCAAAACTATAACAGACAATATTTTTGGGACAAGGCATACATAATTGTTTGAACACCAAATCAAACAATCTTTTCGGGACAATATTGGTACAACACTGGCGACAATATTTTGGGAACCAAAAGTTTCTCCAAGCCTAATGGGACAATCTTCTTGGGACATAATTGTTTCCAAACCGAATGGGACAACATTTTTGGGACACAATTTATATAAGAACAAATCAGACAACCGTTTTGGCAAAAATTAGTTCAAGACTTGGGATAATTGTTTCAAAACAAAATGGGACAACCATAATTGATTCAAAACCAAATGGAACAATCTTTTTGGGATCAAATTGGTTCAACACTTCACAGTTGGACAATCTTTTTGGGACAATTGTTTCTAAACCGAATTGGATGATCTTTTCGGGACAAGATTAATTCAAAAGTGGGACAATCATTTTGGTAGAAACTTGGTACAACACTCTGACAAGCTTGACAAAATCACTTTGCAGCCGAATCGAAAAATATTTTTGGGACAAAATTGTTTGACAAACGAATGGGACAATCTTTTTGGAATTCGGACAATCTTATTGGGACAAAATTCCTTCAAGAACCAAACCGGACAATGGCAGTAACGATCACAAAAAAAATTACAAAAATGAAGTTAAATCCATCCAAAAGAAACAAGAAATATCAACAATAATAAAAAAAACTGATCACAAAAAAAGAAAAAAGAAAAATCAACAATTAAAATAATGAAAACATAATACAAAGAAAATTCATTAAGAAGATTAAGGATGTGATGTAGATGAGAGCAGTTTGGGGTATTTATGGCGATGGAAACATGTACGCGGCTGCGTCACTAACGGCCAACGGCTTCCTTATTTCAAAATTTTATTTCATTTTGCATAATAAAAAATTTAGTTTCATTTTTAATTTAACAATGAATTGAAGTACGATTTATATGTTGAATCTATCATATATGGTTAAATTGGAGTTTTTTCTTAGAACCTAACTTAATGGGGTTAGGAAAACCTAACTTTAAATATGGACCCTTAGATATTGACGGTTATTGTAGTGATTTTGTTGAGTGATTATAGGGATTAAATATTGGTAGTTATTATACTAATTGTCCATTAATTAGTAAAACCTAACTATTAAAATGTTAGGTTCTAAGTACAACTCGTTAAATTGATTTGGAACGTTATCTAATTAAATTGTTATCAAGTATTAGTTAGGAATTTCAGTATTTCGGTATTAGTTAGGAATTTCTATATTGATAGTTATAAATTTTTGTATTCGTTATATTACTGTATTCATACGCTCAACGCTAATTTACAAAGAAAAAATTGTTTTGGGAATGCGGAAATAGAATGAAACTTGATTGAATTAATAAATACATTTTTTCGGAGTTAATCGAATAGCCTAGTGGAAAAGGCTCTTGCTAGTGACCAGAAGGTCTTGGGTTCGAAACTCACCTCATCGCTAATTTACAAAAAAAAAAAAAAAACATTTTTTCATTGCATTCCTTAATTACTCTTATTAGCCCATTTGAGGTATTAACTCAGTACTCCAAATTGGTGGTAATAGATCATTGTTTTCTACAAGGTAATGAAAGTTCAAACCATTTATTAAAATTATAAATACAATACTTATAATATTAAACTATTATGTATTCTTTAAAATCATTAAATATATTTTGTATATTAAATGTATTTATGTTATATATGTAATTTTTAATTATTAAACTATTATATATTACATATAATCATTAATTTTATTTTATTTATATTAGATGTATCTATATTATATATGTAATTTTTTAATTAGTTCGTTTAATCTATGTATATATATTCAATGTAAAAATTATTGTAGGAAATCTTTTATAATAAATTCTAACAAAAATATTAATGCGACTCAAATTTATTATACTAAAATAGTTGAAAATGATATTATACTAATAAAAATATAAAGTAATTATATTAATTTAAAGACATCTTCAAAAAATAAACTCAAACTAATTAATGTTACACTATACGTTAAAATTCTATCTATAAGGTAATTTAATTTTAAACAATTTTCATATTATATTAAATTGGAGTCACATTAATATATTTTATTATCAATTTATCACAAATATCTCCTACAATAAATTTTACATTAATTATGTATCATATATTCATATATTGATTAAATGAACAAATTAAACACATATATAATTTTAATACACTTAATAAATAAAATAATGATTATATAATAATTTTATACTATATATATTTATAATACTCCCTCCATCCCTAAATGAATGATATATTTTGACTTTCATGACCAACGAAACACGATTTAAAACGTAAATATCTCTTATTCTACATGCGAAAAAATTATAACAAGTTGATATTTCAAAAATATATTGAGACGAATCTAACAAGATCCCACATGACTATATTATTTATTATATTTTAATGAGAATTCTTGATCAATTTTTTTAAAGTTTGACCACAAAAGTCAAAATGTATAAATTATTTGGGGACGGAGGGAGTATTAATAAATTATTTAAATTTAATCAACTTTGTGGAAGTCATGGTTCGAACAAATGGAGTGACGGGATTAACTAGAGAATCCCATTAAAATATATTATGCGTTTTTTATATAGACAACTGAACTAACGAAATCATTTCAAATAAGTATTTGTACTCTCTAACATTTAAAATAGACATCTTTGAACTTTCTCAAATCGTGATTTTCATCATTTTGGGCCTAAATTCCTCAACTAACAAATACTCCTATATATCACCAAAATTTCCATTGGGCTTTATTAGTCAAATCTGGAGTCTAAATTTTGGCAATGGCAGGTGTAGTTCCGCTCACAAACTTCCGTTGCTTCTCAGTTTCAGCTTCTTCCAATGGTATATATTTCTTCTCATTCTCTATTGCACTGCTCCAATCATCATTTTTATGTGTGCGTGGCCGCGTGGGGGTAATTTTTTCGAAATTGTCTATAATTTATATTCTGTCTAACCTATAATTGTATGATAAATTCTAAGTTCTCGAAAAAAATTGAGGGTGAGCTTTGCCACTTCTCTCAACGGTTTCACAAAGAAAGAATCATATAGAGGTAATGGAGCTATGAATTGTTAGAATTGGTTTTCTTATTTTATTATGTTGCTGGCTATTATGGTTTTAGGGGGAACGCCTGGTTTACCACAGAAAGGAGGGCCCGTTATTCTTGAACTTCCGCTTGCCAAAATTCGAAGGCCTCTTATGCGAACGAGAGCTAATAATCCGCAAAAAGTAGAAGAACTTATGGATAGCATAAGCCAAATTGGACTCCAAGAGCCGGTAAGCTTGCAATATGCTCCTATATGCCTTCCATCTCTTTATAGTATCTGAAAGTTGCTTTTTGTATAAGCTGCTTGATATACATTGTGGATATTTGTGAACTATGAATTTGGTGAATATGATGGCCCTCTTCAGTTGTTTCTCAAGATTGTCCGTTTTTTGTATGGACGTAGGGCTAGTAGTGGAATGCTGCGTTTCACATGAGCTTGTATTTTAACTTGTTACTGGTAATGAGACGCAGTTGAATATTTCTTCTTTTAATTTTAGGGATTTCAGTTCAGAAGACTAGTTAAATAAAGTCGTAGAGACAACAAATATAATAATTGCATAACGATAAGAGATATTTTATCTAGCAATGGTTATAGTTCAATATTTCCATGTCCTATGGAGTCAAAGGCTTTACTTGACCCTTCGACATAATGGAAACAACCTTACTTCGACTACACCAAAATGGCTCACTAGACTCCCCACCCTTCCTATTTGTTGCGAAGTAGTAGACAGTATTTTCACTTCACATTTGGGTCATTCCGGAAACAACCTTACTTTTACAATAGGGGTAAGCTTGCGTGCTACCCCCCCCCCCCCCCCCTATCCCTCGGAGACTCTTCAGAAGCGTTGGGGCATGTTGATACTGTTAAATGGTCACAGTTCAATGTTCAATTAAGTAATAGTCTTATTTGATCCCCCTTAGCTTTTATGGAAGACAAAGAGGGGCAATGTTGATATTGAATAAGCTCTCAAGGTATGCTTTACAGCAGCTTGGTCCTTATTTAGGGATTTTCATTCTCGTGAGCTGTCAAGATCAGCATTGGTCATTATTCATGGATCAGCATTGGTCTTGACTCTTGATTAGCATTTAACTAGTAGGTCGAGTACATTACTCTACAGACCTTTCATTTACAGTAGTCAACGTGACACTTTTATTCGTGCGATTGACTTTAACTCCTCGTATTCCTACATGTAGCTCCCGTTGCGACTTCTAATCTATGTTCAATTTTCATTTCTTCATGCCCTAAGTGATTAGATAAATATGAAATGATATTATTACTTTTCCATGTAAGAGATTCACAAGTGATAAATTAGCTCATGGTCAGCCCTCCTGTTAAAGTCTGTTCTGCACTCAGCAGTTATTTCATTGTACTCATCTGTTAGGAAACTTAAAATATCACAATAAGTCAACTAACTGAACTTGGTATTTCAAAATAGTTTAGCTAGCTCCAAAAGAGTGTGGCTATAAAGCTTGTATGGTTACTTAAACTTTGAGTTAGATAGTTGTATGATGATTTTATTTCTAATTACTTTTACCCCAACCCCGCAAGGAAAGAGCTTCTCGACCGCTTTAGTGTTTGTAATGGTTCAAGAAAGTGTTCATTTTCCTGCAGATTGATGTCCTTGAAGTTGATGGTGCTTATTACGGTACGCTTCTATTGCTATACTACTTTTTCATCAGCTCAAATGTGTACTACTTTTTCATCAGCTCAAATGTATCTTTCCCTTATAGATCTTGGTAAAAGTGACAATTGAACAACACGTCAAAAGCCAAAAGTAGTAGGCTATGGTTTATGACTCTTTTTACTATTGTAATGTCTTTTCGTGCAATTTTTATAAGGTTTCTCTGGTTGTCATCGCTATGAGGCTCATCAGCGACTAGGACTTCCAACTATCCGATGCAAGATCCGCCGAGGAACAAAAGAAACTTTAAGGTCTCCCACTAAATTTCGTTCATTATGCTACTAATTTTCATTGATTACTTAACTAGTAACACAACGAACATGTTACAGGCATCACCTCCGATGACTCGTGAGCACCTCTACCGATATGCTTCTTTCTGCAAGTGGCTGTTAATAGATATACCATACTTCTACAACATAGCAAATCCACTTCATGTGTCTGCCCTATAATTGAATAGTTGATGTTGCACTGTGTAATATCTGAGCATTGAAATTATATATATTAAACCATATATCTTCAATTGCATTAGTTTTCAGCTCCAGAAAGTTCTGCATATCTAGTGAAAGATACTAGTAGTGCTATACTTGGTCAAACTTTTTTGGGGTTCAATTTGAATAATCAAACTCTAAAGGTGGGTTCAAGTGAACTGAAAAAATCATTGTTCGGATTTGATGGAAATATATAAATCATACTCTTTCCGTTATTTTTAGTTGTTCTTTTAGCTCTTATCATACTCTTTCCGGGTCAAGTCAAGTAATATAAATTATATAATGCTATAGTAGAGTATCGTGTTCACGAAATCCAATCTAATAAGTAGTAGCTAGATTATGTATCCTTAATTAATTAACAATTAATGAGTGAACGACTAAAGTACTCAACTACTTTAACTACAAACTTAAAACGAAGAAAACTAAATACTAATGTAAAATACTGACAACTTCGTTGGATTGCCAAATCTAATTAGCCATGGAGTTACCTATTGGTGCATAACAAATGCAGTCTTACGCAACTAACCCTACTTCTTAGTTAATCATCAGTAAAGTCTTTTAAAAAGCTAATTATATCTTTATGATACTCTGTTAAAAAATATTAATAATCTACCTAAAACCTCATGTCAACTCTGAGTCACCAAAGTTTAATGGAGTACATTTTTCAGTATAAGTAATCGAATTCTAGCACTTTTTAAATAAAGGTGATCGAAGTGAAAATGATCTTTTTTGCCGTTCGCCCTAATCAAGAAAAAACTAGTTGCGAAGATAATAATTTCAGAGGGACATTTAAAAAAATACGATAGGTAAGGGGGTCTGTACTGAAATAAGCCTATATGAAACTATTCTAATACTCTCTCCATTTTTTTAGTTCTCTTTCAGCTTAGTTTTTTTGTTTAAAAATGGTTGTCATTCTAGTATAGTACATTGTAACTTTACATTTTCAATATACGTTTTGTTTTTTCTATTACAATTATCAACTATCCAATGATATAGTAACAATCGATCGTCATCTTACATTTTTAATGTATTTTTTACTACTTTTACTTTTTTTAATCTATGCGAAAATGAATAAATCGACAATAGCAATTTTACATTTCTAATGTAATTTTTTATTGCTTTTTCTATTGAAATGATCAAGTATCAACTATCTAACGATATAGTAGCAATCAGTTGTCATTTTACATTTTCAATATAGTTTTTACTATTAGTACTACTTTTTCTTAATCTATGTGAAGATGAACAAATCTGCAACTAAAGAGACCGGAGGGAGTAGTATTTTCTTTAAGTAAATCGGGTCCAGTTTTCGAATCGAAATCGAACGTTCGACTGGGTTTTGGATAGGTTAAACATTAGTCGAATTGAGCTCAAACACTACTAAACCCCAAACAAAACGCTCGTTTTTCTCTTCATCCTTCTAGACCATTTTGCGAAAGATAGAGAAGCAAGCAAACAAGAATCAACACAAATCAGAAAAAAAGTACAGAAGAAGAAGAGATGGTGAAAGATTTGCAGTCAAAAGCTGAGCTAGATAATCTCCTGCGCGATGGAAAATCAGTTATTCTTCACTTTTGGGCAACTTGGTGTGAAGCTTCTAAGCAAATGGACCAAGTTTTCCAACACTTGTCTACTGATTTTCCTCATGTCCACTTCTTCAGGGTATGTCCATTCATCCCAAAAAGATTGTCCACTTTCTAGTTTTCATGGGTTTTCTTACATATATGTTGTATAGCATTGTCGGCAAACTTAATACGATTAATATGTCAATTTTGATTCAAATTAAGTCTATGTGCCCACGTGTGTTCTGTGAATTTTTTTTTATTATTAATTTTGGCAATTGAAAATCGAACTAGACTATTTTTGGTATGGGGGGTAATATTATTTTCATTTTCTGGATGGTTTTTTAGTTTTTATTTGGCGGCATCTGTTAAAAATTCAATTTTTATGGAATTGCTTACGTTGTCTATATTGAGGGTTTTGATTTTTTGGTTGTTTCTGGGATATTGGATTGGTTGTTGTTGGGATGGCTAATAATAGTTTTTGGAGTGATCTTATCTTATAAAGGTAGTGCCTTTACTGTATATGAACTCGATTAATGTCTGTTTATGTTCAATTATTGCGATAACAGCCAGTCGAGTTACTGCTAGAGTCATAGATAGCAATTGATACTTGACAAATCGGATTGCTTAGGTAGGCAAATTTGTTTTACTAATATTTTGATTGTTGTATATAGGACTACTGCTTATAAACAAATCTTAATTCATTCCTATATTCATTTCATAAGTACTCCTTTTTAAGAGGGGTTGGGGGGGGGGGTTGGGGGGGGGGAATGCTTACTAAAGTAGACGTGTTTTCGGTGATAGTGATCGCTTCGTCCTATTCATCAACTACTGGTTCGCGGAACTGTTGCTACAATGTTACCACGATTAAATACCATAGCATTCAAATTGTCTAAATAGACTGTTACTACTTTCTCCACTCTTTAGACCTGGTTCAGGCAATGACTACCTGCTGAGAAAACTGAAAGCGAGAATCAAATAATGGATATAGAATTTCTATTGGATTTTGTAAAAGTTGAGAGTTTCTTCTAGTGTAAGACAAGTTACAGGTTAGATCTAGTGTGGAGGTTGGAGACCGTAATATTTCTATTGCTTCAAGATATGCGATCTTTGTGGTGTTATTGAGTCTCGAGGATCAAAATGTTGTACAATAGACTTTTATAGATAGACTACTGGTAACATAATGGAATTCTCCTAGTTTATTTCTATACAAGAAGTGGATTGAAAAAAACTACTAGCAGAACGTAGTCAAAATAATATCATTCCCATTCCCTTTTGTCAGATTTGACTTCATGCCAACTCTATTAGAATTAAATTTTTGTTATTCGCATCTACCTCCTTTCCTTTTCATTGGCTGGCAAAAGATGCAACTATTTGTTTTTCTGGCTTTCTTGTAAGACAAAAACGAGATAATTGGGATGAATTAGATTTGTGGTATCATTTTGCCTTAAAGGATGCTTTCATTAATGAAATGAGGATAACTCTTTTTGTTATTTCTTTTTTAAAACTTACAAAGAAGAAAGGAAAGGTTTTGAATGATGCACAAAAGACTTTTAAGGAGATAATTTTAATAATGACGTAAACAATTATAAGAAGGAAGGAAATTAACTTCAATTAGCTTTTCATCTTTGTTCGTAGTTAGGAAGAACAAATTTCAAATAACATTATGTAACATAATTAATATTGAAATTATATAGTCATCGACCAAAATATTTTAAAGCAATGATAGAAGATAGCACTAATAGGATATGGAATAATAAGTAGCAAATGTACCCCTCCGTCCCAGATTCACCTAAACTGGCGAACTCCTTCCTCGTTCCCGTATCCTGTCCTGAGCTTTCCCCGTTCCAGGTGACTATGGGATAGATGGATCCATTTTCAATTGTTAGTGCTTTTATTCATATTTCATGGATGATCAATGTGTACATCATAGCTCTCCTTTCTCCTGGTGATTGTATTTTGCTCTCCATATTGTAGGTGGAAGCTGAAGAGCAAGCTGATATTTTAGAGGCATATTCAGTAGCTGCCGTACCATTTTTCGCTTTCTGTAAGGTGATAGAATTCACTTATATCACTTCAGTGCTCTATTTGTATGCTGCATCTGGCTTCCTTGTTCTTGGAATATTCTCCACTGTTGGTTAATTTTACCTAACTTCACATAATTCTTTTTCCACTAGGAGGGAAAGACCATTGACACGTTGGAAGGTGCTGACCCCTCAAGTTTGGCTAATAAGGTTGCTAAAGTTGCTGGGGCAATCAACCCTGGGAAACCTGCTGCTCCTGCAAGTCTAGGTATGGCTGCTGGTGCGGCTGTTCTTGAATCAGTGAAGGAGCTTGCAAAAGGAAATGGTGATTCTAGAAATGAATTGTCCTCTTCTCTCGGTGATGGTCTTAAAGAACGACTTGAGAAGCTAATTAACTCTAAACCAGTCATGCTTTTCATGAAAGGGAACCCTGAAGCTCCGCAATGTGGTTTTAGCCAAAAAGTAGTTGATATTTTGAAAAAAGAAAAGGTTGAATTTGGGAGCTTCAATATTTTCAACGACAACGAGGTTCGAGAAAGTTTAAAGAATTTCTCTAATTGGCCGACGTTTCCTCAACTATATTGCAATGGTGAGCTTCTTGGTGGTTGTGATATTGCAGTTGCCATGCATGAAAGTGGTGAACTTAAAGAAGTCTTCAAGGAACATGGCATTAAGACTACTGGTCACAGTGAGGTGAAGGCTACTGAACCTGGAGCTACGAAGGGTGGGATATTCGACTCATCTGGCGTTGGTGCAGCTTTATCTTCTCGCCTGCGTAACCTCATTAATTCCAGCCCAGTCATGTTATTTATGAAAGGAAATCCTGAGGAACCAAGATGTGGTTTCAGTCGAAAGGTGGTTGATATTCTGAGACAGGAGAAAGTAAAATTCGATAGTTTTGACATACTTACGGATGATGAAGTCCGTCAAGGCCTCAAGGTTTATTCTAACTGGTCTAGCTATCCTCAGTTGTACATTAAAGGTGAACTTGTTGGTGGATCAGATATTGTTTTGGAGATGCAGAAAAGCGGAGAGCTTGGGAAGGTTTTTGCTGAGAAAGGAATTACTTGTATTGAAACGATTGAAGACCGGTTGAAGCAATTAACAACTTCTTCACCTGTAATGCTTTTCATGAAGGGTACGCCAGATGCCCCTAAGTGCGGTTTCAGCTCAAAGGTAGTAAAAACATTGAAGGACGATGGTATACATTTTGGATCATTCGATATTTTGAGTGACGATGCAGTGAGGCAAGCATTGAAGACATACTCGAACTGGCCAACGTTTCCTCAGTTATATTACAAAGGTGAGTTAATCGGAGGGTGTGATATTGTTTTGGAAATGAAAAGCAGCGGTGAGCTGAAGGCTACATTGTCTGAGTAACCGTTGCATTGCTTCAATCCTCATAGATCTGCAAGACCGGGCACTTGTTGAAGTAATCCTTTCGACACTTCCGAAATTTCATTTTCCCTGTGATTTTTAGCTATTCAGTGCACCTAGATATCTGTTTAGTGGCTAAAACCTTTGTTTGGCCAAGAGTTTCATTAACAATTTTGGCCAAGAGTTTCATTAACATTGTTAACAGTAAAGTGTTTGTTACTTTCTTCATGTTTAGACTTTCACTTATTATAGTTTGGACAAGTACCACATTTGTAGCTTTAGGGGATTATACACTGCATCTTTAAGCTGCTATTCTTTCTATAACTTTTGAAGTAAGGTGAGCCCTTTTTGCAAGGGGGATATGAACTAAACAAACCTCTTTAGCGACGTTGTCCCATCCTCTATCGAGGCTCCTCCTGTCTATACGGGTTTGGTGGATGATATTGTACACATCCTTAACTATGTGATAATAATGAGGTTTGGTTCGAATTGATCCAAGTTAAAGTGCAAACTATATGTACTGTTTCAAACTTGATTGAATTTCATGTACCTCCTCGCCAATTAGAACTATACAGAAACATGATCCACTTATCTAGGTTACTGGAAAAGTTTGAAAGTGCGGAAAAACAAAAGTTCAAGTGCCTACTTGAAAAGATAAATACTTTAGGTGCTAATTTGGAAGGATAATGAAAGTTCAGGTGTCTAGATGAAGAAAAGCCATTTAAGCCAAACAAATCCTATGAAGTTGATGCAAATTTCTGTAAAGATGAGTAAAAAGGAAGTTCAATGTGGCTGGTGTCTCAACTTTCAAGTTTCAAGAATGACTTTCTTGGACAAAATCAACTCTGTTTCTTCGTCTTGGACGACCTTATCAACACTCATGTTTTCTAGAATTACATCAACATCTTTACCATTTCTAATACACGACTCAAGCAAGGGAAGATAACTCTGTCTATTAAGAGGCATAACACTTCTCAATGAATGAATTAATATCTGCAGATCTTCAAACTTGCCTTCCTTTACTATTGAGTCCAATATTCTCGATATCGTCTTCTGATGAGGTTTCCAGGTTTTACCAATCTTGCATGCAGAGAGAGCTGCTTTCATGCATTCAACTGCATTTTTCACCTCGCTATTGTCCAGGTAGCCGTTTACCAATTTGGCCCAACTATCTGGTTTTGTCTGAATCCCTTTATCAACTAAATCACCAAGGATCATCTCAGCCTTTTCATACAACCCCTTGGCGATATAGCCTAGAATTACGACGTTTGGTACACGAAAATCCTGGAGGTTACCAGATGACTCCCATTCCACAAGCATCTTCTCTGCTTCCTCAATCTGACCTAGCTTAACTAGACTCTCTAGCATAACAATGTAATCTTTGTTGACGCACCTTCTACAAGAATTCTTCTCGAGTTCCCATATTCTGAACACATCTGTCTTGTTACTAAGCTTGGCATGAAGAGATATTAACTGGTTATAGCCTTCCGCGTCTTTGTTATCCAGCTTCTCCTCTGCTTTTACCAATGCATTTCTTGCCTTGTAATGTAGGCCTGCTTTGATATAGTAATTTGCTGCTATCGTGTAAGTATTCCAGTCAATAACAAAATCTGATCGGCTTTCCATCTCCTCAAAAATCTTTTCCATACCCTCAATTTCAGATCTTTGTGAATATGCATTGATACAAAGCCTGTAGCTCAAGTTGTCTGGGGAGATCCCGTGTTTTTTCATCTGTGTGAACACATTGAGGACCTCCTCACATCTATTGTTGTTTGTGTAAAGACACATGATATCATTGAATGATACGGATGATAGAGCAAGACCCTTCTCCTTCATTTTCTCCAAATGTGCCAACGACTTCTCGATCTGATCCTGTCGAACATAGCAGTGCAGCAGAGCACCATAAGTTTTTTCATTTCTTTCGTGGTCGCTCAAGTTATTGAAATAAGTTTCAGCAGAAGCAAATCCATGAACTTTGCCAATCAGATCCAACTGCACCGCATGTTCAACTGCAGTAAAAGTATAAAGACCCTGCTTTTGCATCCACTCGGATACCTACAAAGAAAACATCTCAATAGGCCACTCGGATTTCCAAAATAAGCTGGTCAATAATCAATTGAGCAAGAAGGAATCAACAAAATTTTGAACTTTACAGACTTCAACTAATGAAGAAACAAAAAAGAGGTGAACTTCATAATCCAACTACCATAAAGTTAAATATTTCATGAACATTAACATTGACATCAACATGTCCCAGTAAATCCCAAGAGGCTCCAGCTCAGGCCATGCCTTTGAGGCCGGCCTGGGGGGGCAATGTCACTATTCTCCCATTCTAAGGAGCCCAAAATTTTCAAAAATCATTATGTATTAGTCAATGTGTAGTCCTAATCATAAATATTTTATAATATAACGGTTTTTTCTAGAATATGTTAATAATTAAAGTTGAAAATAAAATACAACATATGTAATCATATAAAGACCTATTTAATAAATCTTTTCATATGGAATTTTAAATGCAAGTTTTCTATCAAATTGTTTCCTTTGTTAACATCCTAAATTCTAGAAAAACCGTTGCTATAATTAAGTGTTTCATTTTCCTTTTTCCCACTAGGCACCGGAAATATACGGAACCCTATCATTTTTTTTATAACAAAATCTACCCACCACCCCTTACAACGAGAATCGAACCCATCATTCTAACTCACTAGAAGACCTCCTAACCACTAGTCATTCGATGTTCTCATGAGGAACCTATCCTGCGATAACAAGGATAGGGTTTTTGAAGTGACCCACCTAGATGAAACCTAAATATTTAAAAAAGAAAAGAGAAAGCTGAAATGTACCTCAAGAGCTTGAGAAAAACGTTTTCTTTTGCGGAGATCAAGAATGATGCGTTTGAGCTCAGCAAAGGAAGCTTTCTTTGAAGTGGATTGAACCCATTCATCAAGAACTGGGGATACCCTTGTTTTGGGTTCCCCCAAAGGGCTAATCTTGGAATAAAGTGATGGCTTTTTGTTCTTGTTTGGATTTGTGTAGTAGAATCTTGTGAGGATGGTGCTTTTGAGTTTAGTTACAATGGCTTTCAGACATTGGGAGTTCAATTGTCTCATTTCGATGAATTCTTTTCTCAGGTTGGTGAGTGGAAGAAGGGGGTCTTCCCAGGGGTTTAAGAGTGGACCTTCAGTTATTGGTAGCGAAGAAGCGATGAGCAACGGACGGGTCGACCGGGTTTTAGATGGGGTTGAACCCGTCCATGAGGTAACGGATTTTAGACGGGTTTGAATATGTTTTTCCTAATTTATGCCAACCGGTTAAAGTTCGATTTTTACCGAATTAATTTCGAACCGGTTTTATTAACGGTCCAATTTACGAGTGCACCGGTAAGAATCTGTTTGATCCAAAACCGGCTCGGACCGGCTCGTTAATAACTCTAGTTACATTTAATATTAAATAATACTAGTCGCATTTATATTTGAGTCCAAAATTAATAATAATAATAATAATAATAGGTAAGAATAAATAGACCCAAAATTGTGACATCTGTATGTCTAGTTATCTCATCCATGATCCCCCACTCGAGCTGTTATACACACACACCAAAATAGTAAAAATAGGATTTAAACTTCCTGAATTGCCCCTAACGAGTAGAGCACTCGTTGATAAGCTAACAAACGAATTCCACACTCGTTGATAAGCTTACAAACGTGTCTAAAACTCGTTATAACGAACGAGTCATATGCTCGTTCATAACATAGAACGAGCAGCGTGTCCGTTAATAAGACTAAGAACGAGTAATGTACTAGTTTGTTGCACTAAGAACGAGTAATGTGCTCGTTTGTAGCACTAAAAACGAGTAATGTGTTCAAATCAACAAGCGCATGATTTAAATATTATTAACAATTATAATAATATTAACATTATAATAATATTTCAAGTGCATGAACGTTTAACTATGATTATTAGTCAAATTGCGGAACCGTCCAAATCGGTCAAGCCGAGTTAAACAGAATCGATGTGATAGGTTTTAAATTTTTTTGGTTCGGCTTTGGTTTTGACTTTTCAAGTCATACATTGATCGGTTTGGTTTTGGTTTTAATTTTTAATAAATCGTAATAACCCAACCGAACCGACATTAAATAAATATACTTAAATATAATTTAATATATAATAAAATAATTAAAAACAAAAATTAAAAGCTAACCTAGTGGCTAGAGTGATTGCACTACATATTGGGCCATTGAATGACCAATCCATATTTTATTATTATATTATATAATTACATAATAATAGCTAGCTTATATATACATAGTTTAACTGTTTATTATTATTTTGATCAACATTGCGGATTAGCATCACAAATTCACAACCGCCGTAGCAAACTTTTTTCTAGTGTATATTTTTACTCCTAATAATAATATTCTAATACTACTTGTCTACTCATTTTCTAATTTTTGTTTTGTGTAGTTTTGATTTATAATATATTATTTGGGTAAGGATATACAATATATAACTAGATACTCAATGTGTAGTTAGTATATACTAGTTTAAGACCGCCCAAACCGCAAACCGCCAAACCGAACGACATGGTTTATATATTATAAATGTCTATTTTGGTTTTCACTTTTTAAAAACCGCCAATGTCGGTTCGATTTAAAAATTGGACAAAAACCGCCCAAATCGAACCTTGTACACCCCTAGTTATTATGATGATATTAACATTATTGAGTCATAAATTAATAAGAGTAAAACTAATAATAACAACATTATTGTAATGAAAACAATTATAATACAATTATTTATATGTTTTATTATTTAATTTAGAAAATGTCAACTTCTAAATTATTAATAACAATGATAATAATTAATGATGTTACCGGTCCGGTACGGTTGGGGTATCCACTTTCCCGGAAACCGGACCGTTAGGTTACCGGTTCTATCCGGTCCAAACCGGTTCCGAGTATATCTGATAAAAAAATAAATTCAATACAAAAAATTCTTAAAAAAAATTAAAATAAATAATATAACATCTAAAAATTAACATATGATTTGTTATTGGATACTCTATAGGGTACTTTATCGGGTAACTTATCGGGCACCAGTTATTTTTTTTACCCGTTCCCTGACTGTTATCTTACCGGGTGGATAAACGGACCGGGAATTTCCGGGTAGCGGGTGGATCTCGGTTTCCCCGGACCAATAACAACCCTAATAATAATCATATTAATAATTAATAATAACAATAATCATATCAATAATTTGAACAAAACAATTTTAATAATCATATTAATAACAATGATAATATTATTTAAGTTAGAAAATGTCAACTTCTAGCTCGATCGAAGTGGCGGTTCAAAATAGAGATAATATTTTTAACGATTTTAATTAATGTTTACTGACCTCACAAAACCACGGGTCTTTCCAATACGTACGTTTTGTCCTCACTCACGTGCTCACCGAGGAAATTCCCAGTGGGTCACCCATCCCAGAATTACCCCAAATCAAGTACGCTTAACTTTAGAGTTATTATGAGTTGGACTACCTAAAAGAAGATGCATCTTGATGGTATGAGTAGTACCAATCAAATCATATCAAACATGTCACATCGCCCACTTTGAGCCGGATATTACATATTAATACTAAAGTAATAATAATATTAATAATAAAATAGTGATAATTATAATAATAATAATAATAATCACAATAATAATCATAATACTATAATATTAACAAATAATAATACTATTATTATAATTATCACTATTTTTATTATGATTTTTATTATTATAATTATCACTATTTTTATTATAATACTATTATTATAACTAATCTATTAATAAAAATAGTAATGGAAAAAATATACAAATAATAATAAAAAGTACTCCATCTATCCCTTTTTGATGGAGCTATATCCCCAAAATAGAAATCCCTTGAATGATTCCCATTTAATTCGAAAAAATGGAGGGAAACCCCGGTTCGTTACCCGCTCGTATCCTTATCGAGCTACTCGAGTAATTTTTTGTAATCAATACCCGATTCGGAATACCTGAGTCTGCTCGATTACCCGCTCGTTTATTTTATATATGTTATACTTTAACCTTAATTAATTTCATTGACTAATATAAAACTAGTATTGAAAAGAATTTCTAAGTATGCATTTTAATAATTAAATATTGTTGGAGAGAACCCTAAACTAGAATTTTTTTTAAAATAGCAATTTATGGGTAATTCGGCACCACTCGTCGCCCGACTCAAAGTTATTGTTGTAATTATGATTATTGTTGTTAAATTATTAATTTTGTTATTTAATATTATTACCATTATTTTATTTAATAGTAACATAATACTAACATAAAGAAGATTATTAAGTTATGATTTTTTATTATTTTATTATTATATTAATAATATTAGTAGTGTAATAATGTAAATAATAAAAGTAATAGTATATGAGAGAGTAACAGGAATAATGTTGCTAGTTGCCCGTTTATGAGATTACCAACGAGCAATGTGCCCGTTTATGAGATTACCAACGAACAATGTGCTAGTTTATAGCACTGACAAAATCAGGATAAAATTGTAGGGACACAATAAAAAATATAAATACATATAGATTGTAAAAATGAAATATTCATTAATAAAAATTAAACAGTTCATCTACTTTACGACTTTTACTCTATCATAATCATCAATAATAATACAATCAGTAGAGATGCTTTCACCTATTTCTTTTTTCATATAAATAACTAAAATTTGAAAGAAATCTATAATCCGTATAAATAATCATTCAACGGTTGGTGTATACCGGAAGAGTTAGAACAAGCCGAATCAGTCTATCAACAAGAGGATAAATAGTAGATGTAATACCTGCTGTAACTGGGGGTTCGCTCTTTTTGAAAAAAGAATCAATTGTTTTTCATTCTTTTATTTGACATGTATGACAATTGATAACAACAAAATATCAAACCCAACAATTATATAAAAAAGACATAATTTTACCAATTATTCACAAGAAAAATTCTACCAATAATCGAAAAAAATATATTATGCACTAATAATTCCCAAAACATATATAAAATCTCCCAATTAATATCAATATAAGTATATTAATATAAGTAATACACTATATTAATATAAGTAGCCAACGACCTAATACGCAAATTAGTTAGCGAATGATAAAAAAGTGAAATTGAAATAATAATAAGTAATTAATTGTCTTAACTTTAATAATATAAAATCTAAATTAGTAACAAAATCGAATAATATATAAGCCAAAAAGACATTGACAATTTGATATACTCTTTGGCAATTTGTTGGAGACTGAAACAATAAAAAAATCGAAGAATTGTGAAGACACGCACAGAAGGAGACGAGAAGTGGTATGGAGGAGGCGAGAAGTGGTATGGCAATTGTGTCGTATGATGAACATAAATAAAGATGCAAACTTGGGTGTGATTACATAACATCAAGTATCACTAATAGAAAGCATCTGGAAAAAAAAGGAATGGATAGGACTTAGGAGTTTTGTTACTTAGTGGTTTAGGAAATATAAGAGCAGCGGGACTAACTAAGCCAACATCTTTTATGCAACGACTTGTACATATAATATCTCTAACAATTTATGTCAAGTCTGAGGGGTCACGTGCCCCCTACCCCCTCCCAGTTCCGTCCCTGGTTTATAGCACTATCAACGAGCACAATGCTCGCTTATAGCATTATTCAACGAATTTTAATCCCGTTTATAGCCTTAGCAACGAGTGCAAAACTCGTTTGTAGCCTTATCAACAAGTGCAAAACTCGTTAGGGGCAATTTAGGAAGTTCACAACTTCATTTTATTGTTTTGGTGTGTATGTCAGAGCCCCATGGCCATGATCCACCTTTGTAAATGATGAGGCATTTCAATATGTATACTATTGTATCTAATATGCTAGACTGAAAACCATATCATATTCATATGTACGACATGCACAAGAATCTCTAAAGAGATTGTATCGATTTGGTATATTTATTCAGAAGCTTCACTGTACATGTACCACAGGATTGTCGACAGGGTTGCATATTCCCCGATCTTTTTATCTCATTTAGGCGGAAGCTTCACTAAAGGCATTATGGCATTTTACTAACTATGTGTACGCCTTTGCCGTCATTATTACCCAACATAATATACTTGTCATAATATACTTTAGATAATAGTTGGTATACGGAAGTGGTCCCCGTAATTTGTAAGAAAGGTGCATGTTAATCCCTAAAGTAGCGTTACTTGTCAAGCCTAACAGATCCATTATTTATGCGGCAATGTAATGCAACTGAAAAGGAAAGCAAAACTACGATTCTAAAAAACTTACCTTATATCACAGATAGAATTTTTTTCTAAAAGGTCACACGCCACACCTACTATACCCCTGAACTACAAGCTAGCGCGCAATGGCTTGCTGCTCGAGACTTAAAGTCTCGATTTCGCCTCTGCTCCCTTGTGTTGTATTTTGTGATCCTCCCCTTTAGTATGCCGTTTTTGGATAGCCGGGACCTGACTTTGATTTCCAATTAAAATGTCAGCTCTAGGTTAGGCGACCCATCTGATATGTTCAGCTATAATTGCTGGAAGCCCTTGCGGTTTTGAATTCGTACTCCCTGTCTGCCTAATCTCAAACTCCAAAGCATATTTTTATTTCATATTTCGTTTTCGTAACCTGCATATTTCTTCTATCTACAGGTCGCCTCCATGCCAATAGCTGCACTACATCATAGAATCAACTTCTTCGATCTCTCTTTGCGTCGCAATAATGTAACTAATCTTTATCAAGGTCTGTTAAAAACCGAACCGATGTAACTATTTTGACCAAGATCTATATAAAATTTATGTAACTAGTTTTAATCGAGGTCCGGTTAGAACTGATGTAACTAGTTGCGCCATTGGTTGTGGGACCCATCTTGGACTATCTTATTGTGACTTTTCGTCCTTTTCAACAAACGAACAGTGACTGGTCACTCAAAAGAAAACATATGCTCGTTAATAGGACAACAAGCAACCAGTAGTGTATCGTAGGACACCCGGTGAGCTCATATTCAGCCAATGCCATCATATATAGACAGGCAAACCCACTTTTCATCCTTTTCAACAAAGGACCATTGGTTCAACAAACGACCATTGGTTGAACAACCAATATGTACAGAAGGTTTACAACAAACCATAGCCAGAGATTGCACCTCTTTACATCTATCCACTTGGCCACTCCAATCGTATACCGCAATACTCCAGCCAAATCATAAGGAAAGAAGCTTACGAGGTTCAGAAAATACTAGGGGTGAGCATGGGTCAGATGAAAACATGTCTACTATGCGATAAATCAGATGAAAAAGATAGTTCTTGTTCAAGTTCTCATTAAGAGTACATATTATGAGAAATCCAGATCTATACTCCTCCAATCTTGTTAACTGCTAAGAATCATTTGATTATCTCTGTTTTCACCACATAAATAGAAGGTTGCAGACTCAATAGCTTAACTCCTCAAATAATATTCTTATGCAGATGTTCTAATAAAGCAGATATCACTATTTTCTGAAGCAAGACAACGTTCATAACTTCATATATAGTTGGCAAGTGATACTGAACAAGCAAAAAAATGATCGGATTAATTCACAGCAAACCTTAACCAAGATGGATTGACAGTTACTAAAGAAGCATCGGTCTTTAGAGAGACGAGCCTTCTAAGACAATGAAATTTCAAATCAGGTAGGTGAAATAAATTGAGCACTCAGCTTGAGATTGCAATGCAATGTCAACAGAAGATCTCTAACATATCTATAATAGCAAGGTACATAAAGCGAATTTTGAAACAAAGGATAAAAGATATAAGTTGAAGCAAGAAAAGGTCGGCATAAGCTATAAAGAAAGCCACTATGCATTAAGACCCGTTAAGTTGAAGTTAAATTTAAGGAGGAGTATTTAGAACTCAAAGCTATAAACCTAATAACCCATATATTATTAGCTTACATAAAAAAAAAGCTATAAACCTAATACTTGAATAATTCATGAAATTATGCTTATTAAATACCTTGACGTGACAATTTTGAACGGTAAGTATTGGGCCAAATTTACAAAGTGGGAGGAGCCCTGGGTGGGGGCTGAACTGGTGCATAAGCCATAAAGAAACGAATACTTCTAATATCTTTAATATCTTACATGTACAGTACAGCTGTGGGTGAACCATGTCACAATTGAATGTGGTTTTAATTTGCTTTGTATATAGTGCAGTGAGCCATTAGTCCAATGATACGGCACAGAAGGGAGGATGGCATAATATTTGATCAAATTTTCAGAAATAAAGCTGAAAATATTGAGCAACCGCTGGCGACGAGCCTGAGGTAAATGACATAGTAAAAGAGATAAAACTGTAACATGCTAGCATGAAAAAGTCAGAGAAGTAAGAGTAAAGGTGTGAGCTTACTGAACAGGTAAACCAGTACAATTTGATGAAAACGACACCTTTCGCAAATTAGGAATCCCTTCAGTTGGTATAACGCCTGAGAAAGTGAAGTCTGCAGCAAGAAGATGTGATTATTATTCAGTAGAAAGTGAGGGGTGTTAACTTGAAGGGTTAGCATTCGAGGAGTCTTCAGTTCAAAACTACCAATTTTGTTTGCTGTATCAAGGTGCAAAAATGCGGTCTACTTTCTGGAGCAATAGTGACATCCCAAAATACAACGCTAGAATCAATACCATAAAGCTCTTTCACCTAACATTGGAAGAGATAAAATGCTTTCTTGTCCGAAAATATAGCAGCAGACTAACAAGATTATAGCGTCCACAATAACCATGAAACCTGGGATAAAAGTTCATTAATCGGATCTCTATGAACCACTCAAGGGGTCTTGCAATACATTCACCCTGCCGAATCGCCCCAACAGCAAGTTCCTGCACCAACCGTCAAGTTCTATCATTTCAGGTTTAAGAACTGACGCCACCTGAGAACATATTATTAGTCATTGTTGAACGAGATATTCCTATGAAAATAACACGATATTCCTATGAAAATCATTAATAGACGGACTGCCTGGGTTTCATTAACTAATGTAGAAGGAAAACGCCATCCAGAGTATGTCCACGAAACATGCACAAATATCATTTGAGGCCTCATATTTGATTTCTTCGGAACACATTAGTCTAACTTTACAGATTACACATGTCACGACAATGTTCATAGATCTACGCAAGTGGCGAAAGATGCTCCTCTCACCAACAAATAAAGAATTGTATAATATGGCAATTAAAAGTTGATATTTCTTCATCTTGTACACAAGCATGAGAAGAAAAGTATTACGAAATCTAAAATAATGTTACTTAAGTATGTAATGTCTGACACTCACAAGAACAGAGAAGGTCTAGTGGAACACACCAAAAATGATTAAGTAGTATTCACAACAGACAAAACCGTTCCTCGTCAAGTCATCCAAACTCTGCCCCAGGTTCTGCATAATAAGCCACAGCAGTTTATCACCCAAGATTAAGGAAGTGGTTACATGGTTCAAGAAGAACAAAGTAAACGTCAACATAAATAGCATATGTAAAAATAGTAGATGGCTAGATGAGAAGGCTTACGTAAATTCTGCATCCTCTGCAATTAGAGAGCCATCATGACTTCAAGATTAGCTAGAAACAAATGTACCCTCCTTGATTAATTGACGAGTACTTTGCTCGTTTAACTGCTTGAGTAAAAGTTCTCTTCCCTCTGAAGCAACAAATTTGTTCACACGGCCAGACCCTATTTGTGCTGGATGCTAATAATAAAAAAGATTACGATACACTGGTAAACAACCGAAGTGAAACTCAATTTAAACCTCAACCAAATAAGAAACGAACAAATCAAATGATTTAAAACAAAACCGGACAGTTTTTTGGGTCAAATTGTTTCAACAAATAAATAACCATAGTCCAGGCAACTCCGCAAGTGAAAGAGCAACCATAGGACATATGTATTGAACCAATAAGATTATTTAACATTGAAAACCAGTCAACTTCATACAAGATGATACAAAAAAATGAGATGTCAAGATGAGTAAGACAACAGTACACATAAGGGAGCTGATAAGTTCGTAGGTCATAATAAGTACTCCGTATAAAGACAGATTCAATTCAGATAATGATCAACATCATTGAGGGAAAAAGGAATCTCATCCATGTTTCATAGCAGTTGATAATTTCCTTATTATATCTCCGCTTACGACAGACACAAGTTGTTCTCTCCAAAGTGTATGGAGTCATTATTCAAACTATATGCATGAAATGTTAATTAAGGGGGCTAAAGGATCGTTCCAGACAGAATTGTTTCAAAACCGAGCCTCACATTCTTTTCCACCATAAAATATAAACTAAATATTTTCCTTCTTGATTAATTGACGAATACTTTACTCGTTTAGCTGCTCGAGTAAGAGTTCTTTTCCCTCTGAAGCAACGAATTTCTTAGGACATATCTGTTTCAAACTGACGATCTTTTAGAGACAAAATTTATTCAATGGACAATCTTTTGGGGGTAGAATTGCTTCGACACTTGGTCAATCTTTTCAGGTCAGAAAGAGTGCAACACTAGGATAATCTGTTTGGGACTGAACTAATTAAAACCCAATATGACAATCTTTGTGGGACATAATTAGTTCAACACTCATAACAATCATTTTGGAACCTTTTGGGACAAAATTGCTTCAAAACTATGGCAGCCAATATTTTCAGGATAAGATTGGTTTAACAATCTAACAATCTTTTTGGGACGAAAATACAGAATTGTTTGAACACCGAATCAAACAATCTTTTCGGGACAATATTGGTCAATCTTTTCGGGACAGAAAGAGTGGAACACTTGGATAATCTTTTTGGGACTGAATTAATTTAAAACCCAATAGGCCAATCTTTTTGGAACATAATTAGTTCAACACTCGAAACAATCTTGTTGGAACTTTTTGGAACCTTTTGGGACAAAATTGATTCAAAACTATAACAGACAATATTTTTGGGACAAGATTGGTTGAACAATCTCACAATCCTTTTGGGACGGGAATACAAAATTGTTTGAACACCAAATCAAACAATCTTTTCGGGACAATATTGGTACAACACTGGCAACAATATTTTGGGAACCCAAAGTTTCTCCAAGCCTAATGGGACAATCTTCTTGGGACCTAATTGTTTCCAAACCGAATGGGACAATATTTCTGGGACACAATTGATTCAAGAACAAATCAGACAACCGTTTTGGCACAAAATTAGTTCAAGACTTGGGACAATCTTTTCGTGAGATAATTGTTTCAAAACTGAATGGGACCATCATAATTGATTCAAAACCAAATGGAAGAATCTTTTTGGGAGCAAATTGGTTCATATGCAGATGTTCTAATAAAGCAGATATCACTATTTTCTAAAGCAAGAGAGCGTTCATATATAACTGGCCAGAGATATTGAGCAAGAAAAAATGCTCGGATTAATTCACAACAAATCTTAACCAAGATGGATTGACACTTACTAAAGAAGCATCGGTCTTCAGAGAGACGAGCTTTCTAAGACAATGAAATTTCAAAGCAGGTAGGTGAATCGAGCACTCACCTTGAATTCGCAAAGCAATGTAGTAAGCTGGAGGATTCAACAGAAGATCTCTAACATATCTATAATAGTAAGGTAAGAACATAAAGCGAATTTTGAGACAAAGGATAAAGAATATAAGTCCAAACAAGAAAAGGTCGGCATAAGCCATAAAGAAAGCCACTACGCATTAAGATGGGAGTTAAGTTGAAGTTCAAATTTAAGGAGTATTTAGAACTCAAAGCTATAAACCTGATACTTCATAATTCATGAAATTGTGCTATTAAATACCTCGACGTGACAATTTTGAACAGTAGCAAATTAGGAATCCTTTCAGTTGGTATAACGCCTGAGAAAGTGAAATCTTTAGTAAGAAGATGCAATTATTATTCAATAGAAAGTGAGGGGTGTTAAGTTGAAGGGTTGCATTCGAGCAGTCTTCAGTTCAAAACTACCAATTTGGGTTGCTGGTCTACTTTCTACAGAAATAGTGACATCCCAAAATACAACGCCAGAATCAATATGATAAATGATTAAGTAGTACTCACAACAGACAAAACCGTTCCTCGTCAAGTCATCCAAAGTCTGCCCCAGGTTCTGCATAATAAGCCACAGCAGTTTATCACCCAGGATTAAGGAAGTGGTTACATGGTTCAAGAAGAACAAGATAAACGTCAACATAAATAGCATATGTAAAAATAGTAGATGGCTAGATGAGAAGGCTTACGTAAATTCTGCATCCTCTGCAATTAGAGAACCATCATGACTTCAGGATTAGCAAGAAACAAACGTACCCCCCCCAATATATCAGGGGAACAACTTATAAATGTATGTGACCATAAGTTCACCTCTTTCCACGATAAAATATGCACTAAACATGTTCCTTCTTGATTAACTGACGAGTTCTTTTCTCGTTTAACTGCATAAGTAAGAGTTCTTTTCCCTCTGAAGCAACAAATTTGTTCACACGGCCAAATCCCATTTGTGGTGGATTCCAATAATAAGAATATCAAGATACACTGGTAAACTACTGAAGTTTAGTTAAACTCAATTTAAACCTCAACCAAATAAGAAACAAACAAATCAAATGATTCAAAACCAAACCAGACAGTTTTCCGGGACAAATTGTTTCAACTAATAAACAACTATAGTCGAGGCAACTCTGCAAGTGAAAGGCAACCATACTCCGCAAGTGAAAGACCAACCATAGTGCATAGGTATCGAACCAATAAGAATATTTAACATTAGAAAATAGCCAACTTCATAAAAGATGATATTAAAAGAAAAGAGATGTCAAGATGAGTAAGGCAACAGTAAACAACTACACATTCAGATAATGATCTACATCATTCAGGGAAAAAGGAATCTCATTCATGTTTCAAAGCTGTTGATAATTTCCATGTTTCAAGGCATGTAATACTCTAAAAGTATATCTCCGCTTACAACAGTCGCAAGCTTTTTCTCCAAGGTGTATCGAGTGATGCTTCGACACAGAATCGTTTCAAAACCAAGCCTGACATTCTTTTCTGGACAATATTGGTTCAACACTCGGACAACTTTCTCGGGACATAACTGTTTCAAACCGGACGATCTTTTTCGGGACAAAATTTATTCAATGGACAATCATTTTAGGACAGAATTGCTTCGACACTTGGTCAATCTTTTCGGGACAGAAAGAGTGCAACACTTGGATAATCTTTTTGGGACTGAACTAATTAAAACCCAATATGACAATCTTTGTGGGACATAAATAATTAGTTCAACACTCATAACAATCTGTTTGGAACCTTTTGGGACAAAATTGGTTCAAAACTATAGCAGCCAATATTTCGGGACAAGATTGGTTTAACAATCTAACAATCCGTTTGGGACGGAAATACAGAATTTTTTGAACACCGAATCAAACAATCTTTTCGGGACAATATTGGTCAATCTTTTCGGGACAATATTGGTCAATCTTTTAGGGACAGAAAGAGTGCAACACTTGGATAATCTTTTTGGAACCGAATTAATTAAAACCCAGTATGCCAATTTTTTTGGGACATAATTTGTTCAACACTTGAAACAATCTTGTTGGAACTTTTTGGAACCTTTTGGGACAAAATTGGTTCAAAACTATAACAGACAACATTTTAGGGACAAGATTGGTTGAACAATCTAACAATCTTTTTGGGACGGGCATAAAGAATTGTTTGAACACCAAATCAAACAATCTTTTCGGGACAATATTGGTATAACACTGGCGACAATATTTTGGGAACCAAAAGTTTCTCCAAGCCTAATGGGACAATCTTCTTGGGACCTAATTGTTTCCAAACCGAATGGGACAATATTTCTGGGACACAATTGATTCAAGAACAAATCAGACAACCGTTTTGGCACAAAATTAGTTCAAGACTTGGGACTATCTTTTCGTGAGATAATTGTTTCAAAACTGAATGGGACAATCATAATTGATTCAAAACCAAATGGAAGAATCTTTTTGGGAACAAATTTGTTCATATGCAGATGTTCTAATAAAGCAGATATCACTATTTTCTAAAGCAAGACAGCGTTCATATATAACTGGCCAGAGATATTGAGCAAGAAAAAACGCTCGGATTAATTCCCAACAAATCTTAACCATGATGGATTGACACTTACTAAAGAAGCATCGGTCTTCAGAAAGAAGAGCCTTCTAAGACAATAAAATTTCAAAGCAGGTAGGTGAATCGAGCACTCACCTTGAATTCGCAAAGCAATGTAGTAAGCTGGAGGATTCAACAGAAGATCTCTAACATATCTATAATAGTAAGGTAAGAACATAAAGCGAATTTTGAGACAAAGGATAAAGAATATAAGTCCAAACAAGAAAAGGTCGGCATAAGCCATAAAGAAAGCCACTACGCATTAAGATGGGAGTTAAGTTGAAGTTCAAATTTAAGGAGTATTTAGAACTCAAAGCTATAAACCTGATACTTCATAATTCATGAAATTAGTCTATTAATACTCTAAAAGTATATCTCCGCTTACAACAGTCGCAAGCTTTTTCTCCAAGGTGTATCGAGTCATGCTTCGACACAGAATCGTTTCAAAACCAAGCCTGACATTCTTTTCTGGACAACATTGGTTCAACACTCGGACAACTTTCTCGGGACATAACTGTTTCAAACCGGACAATCTTTTTCGGGACAAAATTTATTCAATGGACAATCATTTTAGGACAGAATTGCTTCGACACTTGGTCAATGTTTTCGGGACAGAAAGAGTGCAACACTTGGATAATCTTTTTGGGACTGAACTAATTAAAACCCAATATGACAATCTTTGTGGGACATAATTAGTTCAACACTCATAACAATCTTTTTGGTACCTTTTGGGACAAAATTGGTTCAAAACTATAGCAGCCAATATTTTCGGGACAAGATTGGTTTAACAATCTAACAATCCTTTTGGGACGGAAATACAGAATTGTTTGAACACCGAATCAAACAATCTTTTCGGGACAATATTGGTCAATCTTTTCGGGACAATATTGGTCAATCTTTTCGGGACAGGAAGAGTGCAACACTTGGATAATCTTTTTGGAACCGAATTAATTAAAACCCAGTATGCCAATTTTTTTGGGACATAATTTGTTCAACACTTGAAACAATCTTGTTGGAACTTTTTGGAACCTTTTGGGACAAAATTGGTTCAAAACTATAACAGACAACATTTTAGGGACAAGATTGGTTGAACAATCTAACAATCTTTTTGGGACGGGCATAAAGAATTGTTTGAACACCAAATCAAACAATCTTTTCGGGACAATATTGGTACAACACTGGCGACAATATTTTGGGAACCTAAAGTTTCTCCAAGCCTAATGGGACAATCTTCTTGGGACCTAATTGTTTCCAAACCGAATGGGACAATATTTCTGGGACACAATTGATTCAAGAACAAATCAGACGACCGTTTTGGCACAAAATTAGTTCAAGACTTGGGACTATCTTTTCGTGAGATAATTGTTTCAAAACTGAATGGGACAATCATAATTGATTCAAAACCAAATGGAAGAATCTTTTTGGGAACAAATTGGTTCATATGCAGATGTTCTAATAAAGCAGATATCACTATTTTCAAAAGCAAGACAACGTTCATATATAACTAGCCAGAGATATTGAGCAAGAAAAAATGCTCGGATTAATTAACAACAAATCTTAACCAAGATGGATTGACACTTACTAAAGAAGCATCGGTCTTCAGAGAGACGAGCCTTCTAAGACAATGAAATTTCAAAGCAGGTAGGTGAATCGAGCACTCACCTTGAATTCGAAAAGCAATGTAGTAAGCTGGAGGATTCAACAGAAGATCTCTAACATATCTATAATAGTAAGGTAAGAACATAAAGCGAATTTTGAGACAAAGGATAAAGAATATAAGTCCAAACAAGAAAAGGTCGGCATAAGCCATAAAGAAAGCCACTACGCATTAAGATGGGAGTTAAGTTGAAGTTCAAATTTAAGGAGTATTTAGAACTCAAAGCTATAAACCTGATACTTCATAATTCATGAAATTATGCTATTAAATACCTCGACATGACAATTTTGAACAGTTTGTACTGGTGCATAAGCCATAAAGAAACGAAGACTTCTATATCTTATATAACTGAAGGCTCTTGATATCATGTAGAACGTTGGTGGTAGAGTTGTGGGTGAACCATATTTGATCAAGTTTTCAGAAATAGAGCTGAAAATATCGAGCAACGGCTGGCGACGAGCCTGAGGTAAATGACAGTAAAAGAGATAAAATTGTAACATTAGGCATGAAAAAGTCAGAAGTAAGAGTAAAGGTGTGAGCTTACTGAACAGGTAATCCAGTACAATTTGATGGAAGCGACACCTTTAGCAAATTAGGAATCCTTTCAGTTGGTATAACGCCTGAGAAAGTGAAATCTTTAGTAAGAAGATGCAATTATTATTCAGTAGAAAGTGAGGGGTGTTAAGTTGAAGGGTTGCATTCGAGCAGTCTTCAGTTCAAAACTACCAATTTGGGTTGCTGGTCTACTTTCTACAGAAATAGTGACATCCCAAAATACAACGCCAGAATCAATATGATAAATGATTAAGTAGTACTCACAACAGACAAAACCGTTCCTCGTCAAGTCATCCAAAGTCTGCCCCAGGTTCTGCATAATAAGCCACAGCAGTTTATCACCCAGGATTAAGGAAGTGGTTACATCGTTCAAGAAGAACAAGATAAACGTGAACATAAATAGCATATGTAAAAATAGTAGATGGCTAGATGAGAAGGCTTACGTAAATTCTGCATCCTCTGCAATTAGAGAACCATCATGACTTCAAGATTAGCTAGAAACAAACGTACCCTCCCCTCCCAATATATCAGGGGAACAACTTATAAATGTATGTGACCATAAGTTCACCTCTTTCCACGATAAAATATGCACTAAACATCTTCCTTCTTGATTAACTGACGAGTTCTTTACTCGTTTAACTGCTTGAGTAAGAGTTCTTTTCCCTCTGAAACAACAAATTTGTTCACACGGCCAAATCCCATTTGTGGTGGATTCCAATAATAAGAATATCAAGATCAACTGGTAAACTACTGAAGTTAAACTCAATTTAAACCTCAACCAAATAAGAAACAAACAAATCAAATGATTCAAAACCAAATCAGACAGTTTTCCGGGACAAATTGTTTCAACTAATAAACAACTATAGTCGAGGCAACTCTGCAAGTGAAAGGCAACCATACTCCGCAAGTGAAAGACCAACCATAGTGCATAGGTATCGAACCAATAAGAGTATTTAACATTAAAAAATAGTCAACTTCATAAAAGATGATATTAAAAGAAAAGAGATGTCAAGATGAGTAAGGCAACAGTAAACAACTACACATTCAGATAATGATCTACATCATTCAGGGAAAAAGGAATCTCATTCATGTTTCAAAGCTGTTCATAATTTCCATGTTTCAAGGCATGTAATACTCTAAAAGTATATCTCCGCTTACAACAGTCGCAAGCTTTTTCTCCAAGGTGTATCGAGTCATGCTTCGACACAGAATCGTTTCAAAACCAAGCCTGACATTCTTTTCTGGACAATATTGGTTCAACACTCGGACAACTTTCTCGGGACATAACTGTTTCAAACCGGACGATCTTTTTCGGGACAAAATTTATTCAATGGACAATCATTTTAGGACAGAATTGCTTCGACACTTGGTCAATCTTTTCGGGACAGAAAGAGTGCAACACTTGGATAATCTTTTTGGGACTGAACTAATTAAAACCCAATATGACAATCTTTGTGGGACATAAATAATTAGTTCAACACTCATAACAATCTGTTTGGAACCTTTTGGGACAAAATTGGTTCAAAACTATAGCAGCCAATATTTCGGGACAAGATTGGTTTAACAATCTAACAATCCGTTTGGGACGGAAATACAGAATTTTTTGAACACCGAATCAAACAATCTTTTCGGGACAATATTGGTCAATCTTTTCGGGACAATATTGGTCAATCTTTTAGGGACAGAAAGAGTGCAACACTTGGATAATCTTTTTGGAACCGAATTAATTAAAACCCAGTATGCCAATTTTTTTGGGACATAATTTGTTCAACACTTGAAACAATCTTGTTGGAACTTTTTGGAACCTTTTGGTACAAAATTGGTTCAAAACTATAACAGACAATATTTTAGGGACAAGATTGGTTGAACAATCTAACAATCTTTTTGGACGGGCATAAAGAATTGTTTGAACACCAAATCAAACAATTTTTTCGGGACAATATTGGTACAACACTGGCAACAATATTTTGGGAACCAAAAGTTTCTCCAAGCCTAATGGGACAATCTTCTTGGGACGTAATTGTTTCCAAACCGAATGGGACAATATTTTTGGGACACAATTTATTCAAGAACAAATCAGACAACCGTTTTGGCACAAAATTAGTTCAAGACTTTGGACAAGTAGCAGGAGGTTTGAGCAAAATATACGAAACAGAACCATATCCACATGACTTAAGCAACATCTATTAATGCAATGGGGGAACATGAGCATTCACGCAGGTAAATTAAATGAATTTAGAGATAGCAACTTTTGCTTGAGAATTTTCTGTTATGATAGATTACTGATATGCCAGATCAAATTAATATAGGACTTCTTACCTGGATGCTCATTTTCCAAAATACTCCACTCTTGCTGGACCTTCCTCATCCATCCATTTTTCACCTATAGAAAAAACAATATGCAAACGTTCGATTAAAAGAGCTGTTCCGTTAAAAAACTTATATGGCTTAATTATTAGTTCAAAGTCAAAGAGCCACCTGAAACGAGTTGGGGTCATTTCCAGCACCACCAGCAAAATGGTGGTCCAAGCACCCACTAACCATGTCAAAACTTTTGAAAGTATCTAAATGCTTGTTGGAAGAAGCTGTAAGATTATTTTCTATCTGAGGATCATTGACCCTCTGCTTTGAGTTCGGTTCTCCATTTGTTTCTGTACACAAACCTTCAGGCTCCAATTGTGGAACTTCTAATGCATCCTCCTCGTGAGTTCTCGATGTTTCTTCATCTTCTGATACATGTTTGTATTTACCCAACAGAGATGCACCCACGATGTTGTAAAGACCTGAGGTGATACTGGAGAAAATGTCCATAGTGGTTTGCTGAAGGGAATAGGTGCTTGATGACCATGAAGTCCTTTCAAAATCACCATTTCCTTCATGGAAATCCAGAAATTCCAGAAAAGATGAAGAGGATCAATTATATAACAAAGTCCAAAGAAAAATCTTAGGAATAACCTTGTCAAATGAAGAATTCAATTTTAGAAATACATATGCAGGGAATTTTTCAGAGTGGATATATCATAAATCATCATAATAGACGACCTTTCATAAATGGACTTGCTAGACGGAAGAGTGCGACCATTGAAGTGAAAGTACTTAAGAGTAAATAACATCATAATATATATGACAGAGAAGGGTCGACTCTCACCTTAGTTTTGACTTGATATGTTTGATTGTCTGGTACACCCATCTGGTTACCAGATTGCTCACTGTACTCATTGGAAGGAAACGTCAACGTTATCTATTTTGTAGATCTGACATGGTTTAACCTGTATGATGCAAGAAAATAGTAAACATAGGAGGATTAGGAGCTGAGGCATAGAAACAATGGAGAACATATTTATCTCGAAGTTGATTACTAGTAGTATCGAAAGATCAGTGTTCCTTCTCACTTCTCTGTTCATTCCAAGATGCAGCAAGATTACTACTTACTCCACAAATTGTAGAACTTCCAAGCAAATAAAACAAGGGAATGCACAGACATGAACCGAAGTGAAAACAACATGAATGTAACGTGCTATGACAATTGAGAACTATATCTATAGCAACTATCAGCAATTGCCAAAAAGCACAGTTATATGGTTGTCACACCACATCATCAACATCAAGATGCCCAGTGCCTCCAAAGAGGCTCCTGCTGGAGGGAGGTAAGGGGTGGTCGGATAGTACACAACCTTACCCTTTTGGTAACAAGGAGACTAAACACCATCCATTACTTCACGATAGATAAAAAGCCTACGTAGTGTGATGAGCCATTTTGATTTGCTCCATAATATCCAAGAGCCGGAAATATAAAATCTGACTCCAGAGGACATGGAATGATGATTGTCACACCTCAACAGCTCTAAAATGGCATAAAGACTTTGTATGGTTCTCAATGCTTAAATGGTAAGATCAATTAATGACTTTATGTTCCCAGCTCTTGGAATACTATGTTTTCTCGAAGACCACAGGGAGATATTTTAGAGTGAAATAGAGGCACCATCCAATTCAGTGTTAGATTGAAAACAGTAACCAATGACGTCAAACAATAACCTTGACCACAAAATACCATACAGTCAAAAACTAAAAGGAATAATGTAGTTAATATAGGCTCCATTAAATCAAACTCCTCACTTTAGAGTTCTATTGTTCAGTTATTCTGGAGCATTTTTCATTTTTTTCCCTACCGTAAACCCTTATATAGGACAAAACAACAATATACTTTTCAATGGTGACATAGTAGATCAAGTATGATAGTTAAGTTAACAACTCAACAATCTATAAAGATAAGGAGGAGATGTACCATGCTTGTGATACCACTAGCCCATTTTACTTCAATATTCCCATCTTTGAAGCCCAATACAATGCCAATGCATGCCAAATAGTTTATACTGGGGGGATGGCTCTGACTCCCATCAATTGCAGTACACTTGGGATGTGGTTCTGCACCTACGCCACCTTGCAATACGTTTATCATCTCAGTTGTCCTTGCACCAGTCAGCTCGACAGCTTTATCATTTTCAGTTGTAAAAACTGCATCACCCACAGAGAAAGAGTAATCCGGGTGCTCCACCAATTCATCTGCACTTGCAATTTCTTCCATATGCTCTTCCAGATCATCTGTAGCAGCACCGGTGATCCATTTCACCTTAACAGTTCTCTCTCTTGCATCCACACTCCTCACGACCCCCATCGTCTTGCATCAGGAAGATTGGCATCATTGCCTGTTTCTTTCTCAAGCACAAATTGATTAGGAAAATAGTCATGTGCATCGACTATATTTACTGCAAAGAGAGAATCTGAGTCTAGATTAGATGACCAGCTCCCATCCTGCCAAAGGACGTCCACTTTAGTGTTTGTCTTCATGATAACAGCAACCTCAGGAATGTTTTCTTTTGACACGAGGTTTTCTCCCAATGATTGATCACAGTTGTTTAGCAAACAAGTTGGGGCAGTATATAGAATCTCCTTTCTGATGCTCTCACGTCCAGTAGTAGGAAGCTTTTTCTCCAAGGTGTATCGAGTCATGCTTCGAGACAGAATCGTTTCAAAACCAAGCCTGACATTCTTTTCTGGACAATATTGGTTCAATACTCGGCCAACTTTCTCAGGACATAACTGTTTGAACACCGAAATCAAACAATCTTTTCGGGACAATATTGGTCAATCTTTTCGGGACAATATTTGTCAATCTTTTCGGGACAGAAAGAGTGCAACACTTGGATAATCTTTTTGGGACTGAATTAATTAAAACCCAATATGCCAATCTTTTTGGGACATAATTAGTTCAACACTTGAAACAATCTTGTTGGAACTTTTTGGAACCTTTTGGGACAATATTTTTGGGACAAGGCATACAGAATTGTTTGAACACCAAATCAAACAATCTTTTCGGGACAATATTGGTACAACACTGGCGACAATTTTGGGAATCAAAATTTTCTCCAAGCCTAATGGGACAATCTTCTTGGGACGTAATTGTTTCCAAACCGAATGGGACAATATTTTTGGGACACAATTTATTCAAGAACAAATCAGACAACCGTTTTGGCACAAAATTAGTTCAAGAGTTGGGATAATTGTTTCAAAACAAAATGGGACAACCATAATTGATTCAAAACCAAATGGAACAATGGGACAATCTTCTTGGGACGTAATTGTTTCCAAACCGAATGGGACAATATTTTTGGGACACAATTTATTCAAGAACAAATCAGACAACCGTTTTGGCACAAAATTAGTTCAAGAGTTGGGATAATTGTTTCAAAACAAAATGGGACAACCATAATTGATTCAAAACCAAATGGAACAATATTTTTGGGATCAAATTGGTTCAACACTTCACAGTTGGACAATCTTTTTGGGACAATTGTTTCTAAACCGAATTGGATGATCTTTTCGGGACAAGATTAATTCAAAAGTGGGACAATCATCTTGGTAGAAACTTGGTACAACACTCTGACAAGCTTGACAGAATCACTTTGCAGCCGAATCGAAAAATATTTTTGGGACAAAATTATTTGACAAACGAAAGGGGCAAGCTTTTTGGAAATCGGACAATCTTATTGGGATAAAATTCCTTCAAGAACCAAACCGGACAATGGCAGTAACGATCACAAAAAAATTACAAAAATAAAGTTAAATCCATCCAAAAGAAACAAGAAATATCAACAATAATAAAAAAAACTGATAACAAAAAAAGAAAAAAGAAAAATCAACAATTAAAATAATGAAAACATAATACAAAGAAAATTCAATAAGAAGATTAAGGATGTGAAGTAGATGTGAGCAGTTTGGGATATTTATGGCGATGGAAACTTGTAAGCGGCTGCTTGCGTCACTAACGGCCAACGGCTTAATTATTTCAAAATTTTATTTCGTTTTGCATAATAAAAAATTTAGTTTGATTTTTAATTTAAGGCTAATTTGCTAGGTGTCCCCTATACTATGAAATTAGTTTTTATGTGCCTCTTTTCTACAATTTTAAACGATAAAATGACTATTAAACCCCTACCACTATTATATGGTATAGGGGGGTAATATTAAAATATTTTACATAATTAAAACTAGACCCAACCCTTCTTCTTCAACCCATTCCACCCCACCCTTACCCCACCCCTTCTTCTCCAACACACACCATCCCCACCCCCACCCTTACCCCCAACCCCTGCCAATAAAACAACAAAACTTCTTTCCTGCAGATTAATTCCCATTCAATTCCTTCTTGTTCAACACACCCCACCCCACTCCACCAATAAAACAAGGAAAAAAATAAGAAACTTCTTCCTACTTTCCAAACCCTCCGACCACCTTGAGACATGAACACGCAATATTTCTTTATTAGATCGTGTCTTCTTCGTATACGAATCACCAAACAACTAAAAAGTTTGAATTTTGTTTTTCTTATTTGTATTTCAAGTTTTATGCATTTGGGTTGGTTTTATATCTTCAAAAGCTTTGATCTTTTTGGACAAATCAACTAAATCACCATATATACGAATTAGGTGTTGGGATTTTATACATGTTTTGCATATCAAATTATACAAAAACGTATAAACGATCGAATACAAAGTTCTAAGTTCACATTTAACTACGAGTTTCGAGTATACCTCTTGAAGCGTGATCGAGTGCGTAGCGGAAGAGCAACGTCCGTTCCTCTCTCTAGTTAGTCCACACCAATGCGTGATTGATTCCTCCCTTGAAGCAACTAGAGCTTGAAGCGTATATGTCAAGAATGAACCAAGAGAAAAACGATTTCTTCTCTTGGTTTGTGTGTACATTTTCGGCCAAAAACTAGAGGAAGGAGGGAGTATTTTTTTGCTTTTTTTTTCTTGTCTTACAAAGTGTGCAAAAAGGATGAAAAACATTGTCATCAAATGTGGTCTTAATATGGTGTTAATCACATTAACATCCATATGTAACCTCCCCCTTTTTCAAGCTCCCATTCAAGACTAGCATTAGTGCATTTGAATTCAAAAAGTCAAATGCATTCTTATGCATCATTTTTGGACGGTTAATGGGGTGGAAATTCCACTTCCTCCCCTTTATTCTTTGACGTTTACACTTTTAACCCGGAAGTTTCAATCGTATTGAAAATCAAGCGCATTGTTTGTGTGTGACCTTCTAGGATCGAAATAACATTAGCCATATGTTAATAAAATATCGACAAGTATTTTACTATCATATAAATCATGAGCGGGTCCTAGTAAAACCATCAAGACCCCTAATGTATTTCGAATTCATTCCCAGCTCGTATATTATTGTCAAACAAATAATATACGTATGAACTTAACCTTAAATAAGTAATCACTTCGAACAATCAAATTGTTCAATGGGCACTAATTATGACGTGTCAAACATCTCATAATTCCAACACTCCCACTTGCCCTTGGACGATTACTTGTGAAGTGATTCTTTCGCATCGCGATTCTCACAGTCAAGCTATGGTAAGATATGTGTCACCATACTCTTGCACCTGTACTGTCTCGGATACATAGAATTAATGTGATACCCAGTACTGCTACTGGAGATGGCCATCTTAATCACCATTAATCTACCGAGATTTTATGAATCAATCGACATAACCGATTTGTGCGAATCCCCTCTGATGTACAACCAATGTACTAACATGTTCCAAGTATGCCCAACATATGCCTTTATAGCCTCCCTTCTACAGGAGACGATTTACATAGTCAAGACACGCAAGTCTCATGTTAACGCATTCCTGCCATACAGGTCTAAGAATCACCATTTAACATAAGTTCGATGAGAAACACTTAGGACACAGATATGTCATCTTCTAAGTTCTCATGGCGGTCGAATCTAGTATCATAGCTTGGACTAGTTCCAAGATATATACCCATGTACATGACTAGAGTACACTTACTCCCTTTCTTGTCTAAGAAACGTGACCAAGACAATCATGTGCATGCTGATCATTACAATGTTCGATTCCAATCAGTGAACATTTGATCAGAGATAAGTTATCCCCTTGCTTCTAGGCTTAGTAGAGGGTTTCTCATTTGGGATCCTCAACCCCAAAGACCTCTCTAGAAGCCATGGATAACAATGGAATCAAAATAAAGATATATGTATGAAAGACAGTAAAACTGAAAATAAACATACATATATTTGAATCAATTATTCAACATAATCTTATCAGGACTAAACTATGACAAAATACAGACAATACAGCTCCCACTAAACCTAACGCCATTCAAGCATATATCTAAGTCCTGCACCAGATACGTGCTTGTCATGTTTGCTCTGAGGCAAAGGTTTGGTCAATGGGTCGGCCAGGTTATCGTCTGTATGTATCTTGCATACACTCACATCGCCTCGTTCCGTGATGTCACGAATGATGTGATACTTTCTGAGCACATGCTTGGAGCGGTGATGTGATCTTGGTTCCTTGGCTTGAGCAATTGCACCAGTGTTATCACAGTATAACACTACTGGCTCGTCAATGCTAGGTACAACACCAAGCTCACTCACAAACTTCTTGATCCAGCATGCTTCCTTTGCAGCTTCAGATGCTGCAACATATTCTGCCTCTGTCGTAGAATCAGCCACAGTGCCTTGCTTGCTACTGCACCAAGACACTGCGCCACCATTGATGCAAAACACATAACCAGACTGAGATCTAGAATCATCTTTGTCGGTTTGAAAGTTCGCATCGGTGTAGCCTACAACCTGTAACTCTTTATCTCCCCCATAGACAAGACACATGTCTTTAGTATTTCTCAAATACTTAAGAACGGCCTTTACGGCCTTCCAGTGCTCTTGTCCTGGACACGATTGATAACGACTTGTTACACTCAAAGCGTAAGAAACGTCAGGTCGTGTACAAAGCATGGCATACATGATAGATCCTATGGCTGAGGCATAAGGGATCTTGTTCATCTTCTCTATTTCGATGCTGTCTGTGGGACTGTCAGCACGACTAATAGAAATGCCATGTCTCATAGGGAGATTACCTTTCTTGGAATTTTCCATATGGAATCTAAGTAATACCTTATCAATATAAGTGTTTTGACTCAGTCCAATGAGTCTCTTAGATCGTTCCCTATGGATCTTAATTCCAAGAATGTACTGAGCCTCTCCTAGGTCTTTCATAGAGAAACATTTGCACAACCATGCCTTGACTGATTCAAGCATGGGTATGTCGTTTCCTATGAGAAGAATGTCGTCTACATATAGCACGACAAATGCAATGTTGCTCCCACTAACCTTCTTGTATACACAAGAATCTTCTTCACATCGAATGAATCCAAACTCTTTGATTGATTCATTGAAGCGAAGATTCCAACTCCTAGATGCTTGCTTCAGACCATAAATAGATCTTTGAAGTTTGCATACTTTCTTAGGCTCTTTCGAGCTTGTGAATCCAGGAGGTTGTGTCATGTACACATCCTCTTCTAATTTCCCGTTAAGGAAAGCTGTCTTCACATCCATTTGCCAAATTTCATAATCGTAGTATGCGGCAATGGCTAAGATAATCCGAATGGATTTAAACTTAACGACTGGAGAAAAAGTTTCATCATAGTCGATACCATGAATCTGTTTGAAACCTTTAGCCACAAGTCGAGCCTTATAAACATGGACATTTCCATCTTTATCAAGCTTTCGTTTAAATACCCATTTGCATTCGATGGGTCTATCACCCCTCGGCAAATCAATCAATGTCCATACTTTATTATGGTACATTGATTCCATCTCGGATTGCATGGCTAGGAGCCATTCATCAGCATCAGGTTGTTTCATGGCTTCCTCATAAGTTGAGGGTTCCCCGCTTTCAATCAGGAAAAATTCCCCATACCATCTATCGGGTTCCTGACGGGACCTTTCGGATCTCCGAGGGATGTTTTGAGTATCAGCAGGCTCGTCTACGGTTTCCCGTGGATCGAGTTGAACCTCTTCTTCATAAGAAGGGTCCACCTCCTGAGGTGATTCAGCTAAGGTACTAGTACCTGCTACATCACCCTCTTGAACAATTTCAAGAGTCTCATTACTCTTATATCTCTTTGTAATGTATTCTTTCTCAAGGAAAGTTCCATTACGAGCCACGAAAATCTTATTTTCGGGTTTGAGATAAAAGTAATATCCCTTGGTTTCCTTAGGATAACCAATGAAGTAACACTTGTCGGATTTAGGTCCAAGCTTATCTTTGTTAACTTTCTTAACATAGGCCTCGGATCCCCAAATCCTCAAGTACCCTAGTTTGGGAAGAGTCCCAAACCACATCTCATGTGGGGTCTTAGGTGCTGATTTGGTTGGACATTTGTTTAGTGTGGAAGCGGCAGTTTCCAATGCATAACCCCAAAAACTAGTTGGGAGTTCTGATGTGCTCATCATTGATCGAACCATATCTAATAAGGTTCGATTTCTCCTTTCGGAGACACCATTGTGTTGTGGTGTACCAGCAGGTGTGAGTTGTGATACAATACCACATTCTCTTAGGTGTTGCAAGAAGTCATGGCTCAAGTATTCTCCTCCCCTGTCGGAGCGAAGAATCTTGATTGTCCTGCCGAGTTGGTTTTCTACTTCTTTCTGAAATTCTTTGAACTTTTCAAAGGCTTCACTCTTATGTTTCAACAGATATACGTAACCATATCTGCTGAAGTCATCGGTGAAGGTAATGAAGTATGGAAAACCTCCTCTAGCGGGCGTGTTCATTGGGCCACATATATCAGTATGTATGATTCCCAATAAATCACTTGCCCTTTCACTCGTACCAGTGAAAGGTGACTTGGTCATCTTTCCTAAAAGACATGACTCGCATTTGTCATAAGATTCAAAACCAGATGACGTAAGAATTCCATTGTCATGGAGCTCTTTAATGCGTTTGTCACTTATATGACCGAGTCTGCAATGCCATAAGTATGTCGGGTTCAAGTCATTGGGCTTGTTCCTTTTCATACTGATGTTATAAGTTTCTACACTTGTTTCCAAGATATAGAGACCACTCTGCAGGGATGCAGTACAATAAACATTTCCATTTTTAGAGATAAAACAACCACTTTTATCAATAGTAACGGAAAAACCATCCAGATTTAATAAGGAAATTGATATAATGTTCCTACATAAAGTAGGAACATAGAATACATTATTCAAAACAATACAATATCCAGATGGTAAATTTAAAGACAGTGTTCCTACAGCAAGAGCTACAACTTTTGCACCATTGCCTACTCGTAGGTCCACTTCATCCCTTGTGAGCTTCCTTCTATTCTGCAGGTGCTGCATATTTCGACAAATATGAGTACCACATCCAGTGTCTAACACCCAAGAATTAGAATCAGAAGGTAAATCAGTTATAACATGAATACCTGTTGGCGGAGTAGTAGTGGTCAAACCACTCTTCTTGTCTGCCAGGTACTTCTTGCAGTTTCTCTTCCAATGGCCAATTATTCCGCAATAATGACACTTGTCTTCCCTTTTGGCATCCTTCTTGGATGCCTTTTGAGTAGGAGCTGTTGCACGGGGGGCAACCTTAGTCTTGCCTTTGGCACCTTTCTTCCTCTTGAACTGTTTCTTGTTCTGAATGGTCAGAACAGAGGAAGAAGTGCCTTTTGCCTTCTTAATGTTTTGTTCAGCATTGTTGATCATACCATGCAGCTCAGACAACGTCTTGTCATATTGGTGCATGTTAAAGTTCAACACAAAATCACTGAAGGAATCAGGCAGCGACCTAAGAATGATATCCACAGACATCTCCTTAGAGACGGGTGCCCCCAATGAGGCCAGTCTTTCGACCAGCCCTATCATCTTGATGACATGGGGACTTGCTGGCTGTCCATTGCCTAGCTTACAGTCAACAAGAGCACAAACAGTATCGTATCTCTCATTGCGTGCCTCCCGCTGGAACAAATTTTCCAGCTGGCGGTACATATCGTAAGCGTTGACCTCTTCGAATTGAATCTGAAGATTCGATTCCATGTTGGCCAACATTAAGCACTGGACATCTGTAGCATCATTCATGTGCTGTTCATAGACATAATACTCATTCTCATCGGTGGGAACGACCTCAGGAAGTTTGGTGGTGAGCACATAATCTGTTCTCTCAGACTTGAGAATAATTCTCAAGTTGCGAGCCCAGTCATGGAAATTAGCACCATTAAGTTTGCATTTCTCCAAAGCGGAGCGGAGAGACTTAGAGTTTTTATCGTTCGTAGACATGATAACTACAGCGGTAAAAAGCGAATAAATAACTCAGATAAGCATGTCATAGTGATAATTCAAAAGATCAAAATATTTGAACTCATACAATGTGTTCATAATCCTACTAAAATACACAATGTATCCGAGAACTCAGATAATTAATAATCGAACGGCAGCACGCAACATTTCGACTACCAATCATGTGAGTAGGTGAATGATCACCATTTATGCCGGGCATAATTCTCGGTGTCACCAAAAATCTTACAAGATTGCATTGGTGACAACTTTTGCCAACAGGCCCAAATCTGATTATGGGAATCACTGTTCAAGTAACCTGAGCCTACTGACGAAAGTCAGAATGAACAATCGAAGCCCGATTCTGAATCGGAAATCATTCGATTATTCCATCGGGATCAAGTCATAGGATATGTCATGTCTGCCAATCTGGCAGGTCCATGCATACGTATGTCTTATTCCGACTTTAGGGTCAGGTATGGCAAATTACTTGACTTAAGGTAGGATTAGTTATAAATATATAATCATGATCATACATGCATATATACATTCACTCAAGCAAGAATATATATCATATGAGCATGAAAATTAAGAATTATAACGCAAATAAATGGGATTAGTGATATGATCTAAAAACCGAAAAGAAAACTAGACTTAATTCTAAACTAAGTCTTCAGTCCTCCTTCAGTTCCTTCGGTGGCTTCGTCTTCTATTGATTATCACACGTGGTGATAAATAATTGACACGCAGGTCAATGTAATAAATAATAAAATAAAAGTGACACAAGTCGTCATAAAATAGCACGCAGGCTATATTTCTTTTTGACACAAGTCGTCATATAAAAGACAGTACGCAGACTGTATTTCAAAAACCAGATCATATCACTTATCCCAACATTCATTCACAATGAAAATAAAACATCCAATATATCAAAATATATATAATACATGAATTAAGTCAATTAAAACATGTAAGGATGTCAAATAAGGTACACACAATTATAACACATATATGTAATAAATTGTACATCAAATGTAACAACCAAATCAATAACTCATAGGTTTTACATAATTAATTAAGGCCTTTAATTTTAATTAATAAGCATTTAATATTATTTATAACCAATATAAATAAAATTAACAACTAATCATATTAGTGCTATTAATTAAAATATTGTAACATTAAAATCTAATCAAATTATCATACAAGTTATAATAATTTAATTAATTTTCTTCTGACAATCAAAAGTCAAAATACTAGAATAGCCAAAATATTCACAATAATTAATAAAACAAAATCCAAAACAATTTTAGGACCATTTTAATTATGTGAACAGTCGTGAACAGTGTTTCGTGAACAGTGAAATCGGAATCACTGTTCATCCGAAAAACACTGTTCATCCGAATAGTGTTCCGAACTTTTCGGATGAACACATGGCTATTCAAAAATCATTTTCGAGCACTTAATAAATCCAAATAAATCCAGAAAATTACAGTAGACTCGAAAATCATTCTAGTATTTGATTTATATTTTTTCAGAATTTTAGAAAAATATATACAGCCGTTAAAACACTGTTCAACCGAATGGTATATCAAATCCGTTCGGGTGAACATATGACTGTTCAAATGTCAATTTCGAGCACTTAAGAAATCCAAAAAATTCCAGAAAAATTTCAGTAAACTCGAAATTGACTCTAATATTTTATTTATATTTTTCCAGAATTTTTATAAAAAATATATACAGCCTTTAAAACTGTTCAAACGAAGGGTATATCAAATCCGTTCGAATGAACATATGGCTGTTTCAAACATTTATTTCGAGCACTTAACAAATCGAAACAATTCCAGAAAAATTACAGTGAACTCAAAATTCAATGTACTGTTTGAATAATATTTTTCCAGAATTCTATAAAAATATATACAGCACTTAAAACTGTTCAAACGAAAGGTATATCAAATCCGTTCGGATGAACATATGGCTGTTTCAAACATTTATTTCGAGCACTTAAAAAATCGAAACAATTCCAGAAAAATTACAGTGGTCTCGAAATTTTGTCTACTGTTCGAAACATATTTGTACAGAATTTTAGAAAAATATTTACAGGCCTTAACAATTACATAATTGCACAATACACATAATGCACAACAACCTCAATTGATGATATCAAAACATACACATATGATATTATAATTCATGAAATCAAATTTCAAGACATTTAAAGTGAATTAGAACATATGTACCGGGCTCATGATGCCACTGTTGGGATTTTATACATGTTTTGCATATCAAATTATACAAAAACGTATAAACGATCGAATACAAAGTTCTAAGTTCACATTTAACTACGAGTTTCGAGTATACCTCTTGAAGCGTGATCGAGTGCGTAGCGGAAGAGCAACGTCCGTTCCTCTCTCTAGTTAGTCCACACCAATGCGTGATTGATTCCTCCCTTGAAGCAACTAGAGCTTGAAGCGTATATGTCAAGAATGAACCAAGAGAAAAACGATTTCTTCTCTTGGTTTGTGTGTATATTTTCGGCCAAAAACTAGAGGAAGGAGGGAGTATTTTTTTGCTTTTTTTTTCTTGTCTTACAAAGTGTGCAAAAAGGATGAAAAACATTGTCATCAAATGTGGTCTTAATATGGTGTTAATCACATTAACATCCATATGTAACCTCCCCCTTTTTCAAGCTCCCATTCAAGACTAGCATTAGTGCATTTGAATTCAAAAAGTCAAATGCATTCTTATGCATCATTTTTGGACGGTTAATGGGGTGGAAATTCCACTTTGGAATTTCCTCCCCTTTATTCTTTGACGTTTACACTTTTAACCCGGAAGTTTCAATCGTATTGAAAATCAAGCGCATTGTTTGTGTGTGACCTTCTAGGATCGAAATAACATTAGCCATATGTTAATAAAATATCGACAAGTATTTTACTATCATATAAATCATGAGCGGGTCCTAGTAAAACCATCAAGACCCCTAATGTATTTCGAATTCATTCCCAGCTCGTATATTATTGTCAAACAAATAATATACGTATGAACTTAACCTTAAATAAGTAATCACTTCGAACAATCAAATTGTTCAATGGGCACTAATTATGACGTGTCAAACATCTCATAATTCCAACATTAGGAACTCAACTTACTTATACATGGGTTGATGTTTCCACGCTGCTTACAAAATTGAGCTCAATTTGGAAGTTAGAGGATGAATAGTTTTCGGCAATGGTTGATTTTCTCGAAGTGTGAAGACGATGAGCATGGTATGTACTACAGTTTTTTGTGTATGTGATTTAGTGTTTGACCAATTTTGATTTTGCAGGTGATGCAATTTCTGGGGTCATAGAAATATGATAAGTTTACGAGGATGGGTTCAATGGCAATGGTGATGGTGTTGGTGCTCCATGGTGATGGTGTTGGTGCTCCATGGTGATGGGTTTGTGGGATAATCAATGGGGGTAGGGATAGGATGGGGTGGGTTGAAGAAGAAGGGTTTGGGTCTAATTTTTAATTATATAAAATATTTTAATATTATCCTTATACTTTGTCATAATGATAGGGGTTTAATAGTCATTTCATCGTTTAAAATTGTAGAAAAGGGTTCAGGGGGCACCTGAGAAACAACCAAAAGAATAGGGGGCACATAGAAACTAATTTCATAGTATAGGGGGCATCCAGCAAATTAGCCTTAATTTAACAATGAACTCAAGTACAATTTATATGTTGTATCTACGGTTAAATTGATTTGGAAGGTTATCTAATCAAATTGCTATCAATTTCAATCTTTTTATGGAGATGATATTTTTTTTTTTGTAAATTAGCGATGAGGTGAGGTGAGTATCGAACCCAGGACCTTCTGGTCACTAGCAAGAGTCTTTTCCACTAGGCTATACGATTAGCTATCAATTTCAATCTTTTTATGGAGATGATATTTTAGTAACAAGATTAGGAAAAGTAGTAAATCTCGAGTTTAAGGAATCTCGATGAAAAATTGATGGAAGAACAAGTATTAAGGGTTATTCTGATTTGATATTCAGCATATATACTATTTATTACATAGTCATATGGTCAAATTTGATTTTCATCTGAAGTCACGTTAAAGGATGAAATGAATTTTTTTTGTTAAAAGTAAGTTTTGATGAATAATTTACTTGATTAGTCGATTCAATGCATGCCTTTCTTTATTGTCATATTGAGAGTTACTCCATGTATTGTTTGACGTAAAAGGTATAATAGATAATTTTGCTTTGTGTTAAATATTATTCACCGTTGAATAGATAATTTGATATGTCAATCATTCTTTTGCTTTTACGATACAAATAACTAATATGTTAACTAATATATTACGATAAATCGAATTGTATCTTTCTGGGGGTAGGGGGTCTATTATAGTACCGCGAGCTAACATACATGAGCATGAAAGGTGCTTATATATATATATATATATTTACAAATAGAAAAGGCAAAATCAAGCCCAGAAGACATTATTATTGAATTTCTTCTAAGACTTTCGGCGAACACATTGTTACGTTTCAAATTGATATGCAAAACATGGTATAATTTGATCAATAGTGATGTATTCATATCTATGCATCAAATTGAGACATTATAATTGGATCAATAGTGATGTGTTCATATCTATCCAACTATTTAGGACTACATCGACAATTATCTATTGCACATGTAGTAATTGAGATAAAAGCTGAAATAGTCCCTGATAATATGTGCAAGTAACACTTTAGTCCCTATAAATATTTGTCTGCTCAAATTGTCCTTAATACTATAAAGTAAATTTAGTTCTTTTGACAGAAACTTTAAAATTTTATGGAAGATGGTCAAAATATAATATTCAACAATTAGATATTTCTCAAAATATGCACTTAAGTCATATTTATTGAAAGGTGCACTTTAGTTTTATTTCCATCAAAATCTAATGTCTATGTCAAAAGTGAGACTAAAGTGCGTCTTATAGGCTAATATCACAAACCATTTGCGTAGACCGTACATTAACATAGACTAAACTGCAACGTGCACATATTACCCGAAACCATTTTTACAATTTTGTCTATACCACAATTTAACTATAACAAAAATATTATCTGAGACTAAATTTTATTTATAATTCGATTACGTTATTGTATGTGTGTTACCTCTTGAACCCGATTGACAAGAACAATATTTTATATAATATTAACTGAATATTATAATTTAATATATAAACTATGAGCCTACTCTAGTAATCCACCATAACCCCTAATGTTAATTCAGGTAATTCTAAAATATTAATTTATGTTAGAATTAATATTCCATTGAACTTAATTTTAAATAAGTAAATCGATTGTTCAATGATCTAATTATTCAACAAACATATTTATGAGATTAAATAATCTCATATTTTCAACACGAATGGTTCATAAACACGAAAACTCGAAACTAACATAATTTCCTGACTTTGTTCTGTTGCTGGGTGGCCATACACTGAGAAATGCATTCCCACAGTTGAAGTTGCAAATTCTTGAAATGAGCAATCTGCATTTGCAGCTCTAACTTCTCCTTCCTCAGATTCATGTTCTCCTCCATCAGAATGACTCTACTATATTCTATGTTATCTTGATGGTGACATGATTTAAGGTACTGAGGGAAACAACTTGGATCGCTTCTTTTTCGACAGATTTCCTTTAGCAAATGCCTGCAACCCCTTCTGAACTTTTCGTGCCGAAATTCCCATCTCTTGGTTGCTATTTTCTTGAAGCCCTGTCGTAGATGCACTTTGGTAAGATTTTTTACATTTTCCTAAGTTTTCACGGATTGGCTTGGACTAACAATGCACGAATACAACGCTAAATAAGTAAATCGATTGTACAATCTAGTTATTCTTTCTTAACTCGAGGACTAACAATGCACGAATACAAGTCCAAATATTGTTTGAACAACAATAAGTTAGTAACTCTAAGCAGTATCTGAAGTCCAAATTTAGAGTTTTTGGCTAATCTCCTAAACTGTTTGTGTCATAACTCATTAACTATTGATAGTATGTTGATGTTCTTCAACTTTTCTTTTGCCAGTTTTTAATAAATTTTTAGACTACCTACAACAATGAACAATTCACTTCCAATTACACCTAAATAATCCTTCCAATAGCAAATAATTTTTAAAAAAGTGTCATGTGTATATGTACTAGGGTTTTTCAGTTACACCCAAATAATTACTACTACTCCTACTACTTTTGTGCAGGTGGAGCGAGGTATCATGTTGGTAGATTTTGGAGTTTTTTTGTCCCAGTAAATTGGGCTGAATTGCATTTTGGTCCTGTAATCGATAGTTTTACAGTCTAAGTCCTTGATAATATACATATTATGTGGATTTAGTATCATTTTTAATTAAAAAAAACGTTAGTTTTGAATGATTTTTAGAATTTTGGGGTCAAAAATGAAATTCTTTGAAAAGTTTAGGCCATGTAATTTTTGGTGCTCATTTAGTCCTTGTTCATTACTACTATTATTATTATATTCATTATTATTATTATTTTCATTATTATTATTATTATTATCAATATTTTTGTTATGTTCATTATTATTATTTTCATTATTTTTATTATTATTATTATTATTATCATCCTCATTGTTCTCATTATCATTTTCATTATTATTATTATTATTATTATTATTTTCATCATTATTATTATTAATATTTTCATTATTTCATTATTATTATCCGCATTATTATTATTATTATTATTATGGTGGTGTGGTGTGGTGTGTGTGTGTGGGGGGGGTGTTTCTATTGGGAAAGTGGAGGGAGGGAGGGAGGAGGGAGGTTGAGGACGATGAAGAGGGAGATTTTCGCTTCTTTATAGATTTTTTCAATTTTTTTCTTTCTTTTTCTTGGTAAAAATGGATTCCATTATGGTATTTGTTTCAGCTAAAAGTTTTGATTTTTGCTAAATAAGTTCGATTTTGGTAACTTTTTTAGCAAACAACTATCAAAATCGAACACTTTTTTTGCCAAACAACTATCAAAATTGAACACTTTTTGCGAAAAAAAAACTACGAAAATTGAATCGTTTTGTGAAAAAAATACAAAAAAATCGAACACTCTTTGCCAAATAACTACAAAACTTTTAGCCAAAACAGCTACCAAACTCGAACCCATTTTACTAGAAAAAAATCGAACCTCATTTACTTGGAAAAGAAAAGAAAAAATCGAAAAGAAGATTGAAAAAAGAATCGAAACAATATTGAAAAAAGTGTATCAAAATATCGGGGATAATTTAGTCATTTTGCCCCCCTTAGTGCCATTTAGTATGAAAAAAAAGTCAAGGGTGCCAAAAAACAATTTAAAAAAAAAGCTAGAAAATTTGTCATTCTTCCAAATTTCTCGATGACGAGGGGTGGGGGTTAGATTATTTTATTTTATTTTACATAATAATAATCATGACGAGAATAATAAAAATAATAATGAGGATAATAATAATGAAAATAATAAATAATAATAATAATAATAATAATAATAATAATAATAATTAACATACTAATAAATGAAAGTTATAATAATATTATTGATAATAATAACAAGAAAGAAAAAATGACTAAGTGTGCACCCCAAAAAAAATTAACAAGGACTAAATGCGCACCAAAACTCTACATGACCCAAACTTTTTGAAAATTTTCATTTTGACCCCAAATCTCCAAAAACTTACAAAACTAATAATTCCGTTAAAAATGGGGCTAAATCGTCAAAATACGTACACTATCAAGGACTTAGACTGCAACACTCTCAATTACAGGACTAAAGTGCAATTCAACCAACTTACTCGAACCATTGCTGCAAGAACTCTAGATTTTGCAAAACACAATTTTGTAGACATAAAATTTGTTCACTTTTTTAAATTTATTATTCCCTCCATCCCGTTTTGTTTGTCCATTTTGCACAAAATTTTAAAAAATTGAAATTCATCTCCCATTACTCCATTTTCCCTCCACAAATTTGAACTAAAGAAATACCAATCTTGAGATTTCTATTTTAGGAAAAGAGGAAAAATAAATTTGAATTGAAGGAGTATTTTAGCCTATAATGTGATACTTCCTCCATCCCAAATTAGTTGACGTTCTAGTAATTTGCACAACTATTAATAAATAGTATAATTTTACAAGAATGCCCATGATTATGAAATAGAGTGAGAAATAAATGACAACCTATTATATTCAATGAAAGATGCATATTACTAGATGATTACAATTTACCATGAGAATTTAATAGGGGCTAAAGAGAAAAGTCAATCTATATATTGCATTGAAAATTGAAAACGTCAACTATTTTGGGAAAAAAAATAGTGTCAAAACATCAACTATTTTGGGACGAAAAATGTATAAAATAAGATTACAATATTTTTATTTTTCAAGATTTATATAATACTACAAATTTAGAATTTAATAATTGAATGACCACAGGTACATTCTTTTGGGGAGAATGTGATTCATGAAATGAAGTAGACAAGCACTAATATTGATGTGTCCATGTCAATTGAACCCTTACGTAAAAACAATTAGTCAAACCTTTGTACTCATTTGAATTTAACTAGATGATATGGAATAATTCTAAGACTAAATACAATAGCCTATATCTTGGCTGAAAAAGACAACTCATTAATGTCTATTAAATTCATTATCTTAAATTTAGAGAAGCCATAGATTGTCCTATGTTTCAGACTCTCTATCTCAAGCCATAAATTAGTCAACCCATTGATTTTGACTGAACGATTCTTGTGATTATCTCATTTAATATATCAATTCATGAGTTAATCGAATAACCTATTGGAAAAGTCTCTTGCTAATGACCAGAAAATCATGGGTTCGAAACTCACTTCATCGCTAATTTACAAAAAAAAAATAGAACTCAACATAATTATAACATAATTAATAAAAAATTAACACAGAAAATATGAGAGATATTACATAATGCTATATGTATCTTAATGAGTTGGAATGTAGAGTAGTCAATGAGATGCAATAATATAGAACTCCCTCATCTGTTTTTATTTATTATCTAGCAAAAAATATGTTTTCATAATAGTTATATTGTTTAAGAAATCAATCTATTTTTAGCTCATTTTTTATTTTTAATTTTTTTAAAGATTATTTTTGCTTTTGAAACTAATCATATACTCCCTCTATTACACTTTAATTGATGTTTTGAGAAATCGTATTAAACTTTAACTACAAATTACTTTATATCCATTAGTCCAGAAAATATAAAATTGAATTCGTTTTTGAAAATACTTTCATAATATTTTTTTTTGTAATTTTATATTATATAAATATAAAATAATTGATAATTGAAGTTGTATTTCGAAAAACGTGAAGTCAATTAAAATGGAATGAAGAGGGTATTAAGTAGGAATTAATAGTAATTTTCTTAACAATTAATTAATAATTTTTTTACTAGATAATCAAATATTATAAATTAAATTATAAATTATGTGCATGTTTATGGGGTTTATTTAATTATTTAACATAAAGAAAGTGTGATATGAAAGAAGAATGTGCAAAATTAATTACTCCCTCCATCACTTTATCTTACTTTTATACAAAAATTTTATAAAAAAATCATACTCCTTTCTTTCCAATTTTTTTTACTTTATTGGATAAAATTAATACCTAAAATGAGATTTCTGTTTTTGAAATATAATACGCTCATTTTAAGCGTTCCGCTTGACTAGCTCATCGCCCAACATAAGAGGTAGATCCGACAGAAAAGCTAGATCCGGGATATGCCTCTAGCAATCCAGTACTCCACCTCAAGAGTGCCCAGGTTCTGGATAACCATCCAGATACCCAGAAGCAGGTTCTCCTTTGAACAAATGCAGAGTTATTCATGCACTTGCGGTGGATCGAATCCAGAGAAACACATTCTTACAGTGAAATCCGTGACCATTCGAACTATGTCCCGTTGACTCTATTTTAAAAATATGGTTCTTAGATAGATAATGAGACGGAGGTAGTAAAACACAACGGTTAGCATAATAAAAATACTCACATAAGTGTTGAGTTGCCTTATGAAGCTTGAGAAATTATTGTGCTTAAAATACTTTGGCAAAGTGAGCTCTGAAAATTCTGCAGGAGACCACACAACAAACCCCGTCCCCTCTCCATTCCAAGAAACTATCCTTTTTTCATCAACTCCTCCACTTTCTTCTAACTTTTCACTTTTACCCCTTTCATCTTCATCTTCATCATCCAAAAGATCATATGTCTTCAACAAAAATGGTGCTGGCCTCTTCAATCTTGAAGATGATGATGACTCCTCAATTTTTGTTATTGTAGCCATATATATATATACACTAAGTTAGATTTTGTATGTAGAATATAATAATCAAGATGTGGTTTTTGTATGTACCATTTTGTTAGTCACTAATAATTATTAAAACTACTAGAGTTATGAAGAATGAGGTGGGGGGTTGGGGAGGGGGGGGGTGCTTTTTCTCTATAGTATGATGATTAGGTGCATGCAAACTTTTCCAAATGGAAGAAAAGAGGGATTTTTATGTTCCAAATGAGGATATATTTGTTTGGATTTTTTAAGTGAGAAAAGTGGTACCAATTGTTTGAAGAAGTTGAGTTGAAGTTTCTTGATGTCTGCGTAACTTTTGGACACGTCATATATATGGTCATCAATAGTGTCCGTTAGTTGTTGGTCAAATGATGTAGTCTCTTCATGGCAAGATATAAGGTAGTACATTTTAGGCTTATTTTCATTTTGGACCCTGAATTATCACGTAAGTTTCAAATTGGACCCTGATACTATTATAAGCCTCAAATTGCCCCCTATACTATGTTTTGTCTCATTTTGCCCCCTCAAATGCTAATTTTAGATTAAATTTCACTTTAAAAGAAGGGCAAATTCGGATTATCACATATATCAAAGCTTTGGGCACCTTTTAAAAAATAACTAAACTTTTGGACACCCTTTCAAAAATAATTCTTTTCTTCTCCAATATACCTACCCCCACCCCCACCCCCACCTCCCTACTGCTCCTTGGGCAGTGGACTTCGCTAATTGGCTCAAAGAAGCTCTCCTAAATGGACGGTAAGATACTTACGAACAAGAATTTAAGATTGGTATTTAGAAATGGACCATCACAATTTGCTATCACTATCTGAACTCCACAACCACTCATCTGAAATTGACTAATGATATTGATGTTCAATTAAGAACCCTTTCCCAGGTCCTTTTAACTTGATGAAAATCAAACAGAAAGGTCTCCTAAAGGTCAGTATGATGATCTAGTTCTATTTTGTTCCTTGTGAGGGTGGTTACAGGGGGGGGGGGGGTAGGGGAGAGAGGTGGGAGTGGGGGTATTGTATATTAGAGAAGAAAGGAGTTATTTTTAAAAGGGTGTCCAAAGTTTAGTTATTTTTTAAAAGGTGCCCAAAAATTTGATATATGTGATAATCCGAATTTGCCCTTCTTTTAAAACGAAATTCAATCTAAAATTGGCATTTCAGGGGGCAAAATGAGACAAAACGTAGTATAGGGGGCAATTTGAGGCTTATGATAGTATCAGGGTCCAATTTGAAACTTACGTGATAGTTTAGGGTCCAAAATGAAAATAAGCCTACATTTTAAATGGGCAACACTATACATATACCCAAATAATGAATTATTATTACTTGAAATTACTATTTTACCTCCTCCACTTAACTTTATCAACTACTACACTTCCAAATAGAGGGAGGGGACACAATGATAAATTCAAACTACAGTAACCCACTATTTGGATGTGTATAACAGATCAGATTTTAAATTTTATTAGTTGAATAGAGATAATATAGTTATGTGATATTTTATTAAATTTGTTTTAATATATATTTTTAAAATATTTATAATTTAATTATTTTAATCTGTATAATTAGAAATATTTGTATTTTAATTCATATCCTCATTATTGAAAATTCAAATGAGTGTTATATTTCAAAAAGAAAGGATATAGTGAATCAATGTAGAGGTTGGAAGTATTTTGTAGACTCTATTAGAAACATCAAGAGCTAATCCCTTTGTTGGAGGAGTAATATTCTATGCGTAAAATATAAAGTAGCCCATCTTTTACAAATGGAGTGGTGGAGTACGTAATATTTCAGTGACAATTTTGAGGTATTATGATTTTTTTTTGGTAAAATAAATCTCTACTCTTGATCATCTTCTATATCTACCAAACCACTACTTATATAGCCCTTAAGCCATCGAAAAAGGATTTTAAAAAGGTTTTAATCTTTTTTTATTTAACAATTATAACTGAAATTAGACACATCTTGTCAAAGTTAGGTAGTTTAACAAATTCAATTAGGTATTTCAATTAGTTCAATTGTTTCAATTTGGGTTGTAATTTTAAGTAGGCTTTCAACATCAACTTCAAACAAAATTGATTATTTGTTCGAGCAGAACCTAAGCCGAATATTAGCTTAAAAAACCGCCTCGAACTCGAGCCGAGCTTTATGTTTTGAGGTTCCACCGAATTGAACCGAACTAAACCTTTAATTCCAAAACAGCCAAGCCGAATCAAACCTCTCGATATTCGGCTCGTTTAGTCTAACCTAGGCCAGTATGCCGCTCGGCAACATCTCTTGTCAATTTTGTGCTCTGGTTTATATCATGTACTCTCCCCATCCCAAAAGTCCATGGTAAGAGGAGAGATCAAAACAATCACCTGTATCGAAACAGTTAAATAACACCAGCAAATTTATACACTCCACATATTTATATATTCCTTTGGTTTCTGAATTATTACAATCAATCTTAAGGATACACACCTTGTTCCTTATATACAAAGTCAAATTATTACAAACTTCTTGCAAACAGGATTTTGCTTACCACTTATTATACGCAAGCACTTTTACCATAACAAGTACCCTAACTTGTCAAACCTCCTTACTCCTACCCAACCGAAACACGATTTTAACCTTTTTACAGCACACTATATATTACGCTATTACACAGAGTAACTTCACACATCGTTTGTCTTACATTAGATGGACACGAGTTTACCTCCTTCGTTTCTCATATCAGTTTTTGCCCCGAAAGTCTCGGACAGGACCCTCTCGGAGAGAATATCATTGATTTTTACTGAAAACGGCTGCAGTTTATACCCTTGTTGGAAAATGCTTCCACTAGTCCAGGAAACATCTTGGTGAGCATTATCTTGAAGCCTGTGGAGCTTCGCCATTGGTTTTCTTCCTCAGTATTCTTCCATCCAAATGCAGAGCCAATGGGTGCTCCTCCCATGTATGCTTTGCAAGCCAACAATATGCCTTCAGAATGTTGGTTGAAGTGCTCCTCTACAAGTGTCTCAAAATGCTGCATCAATATGGACGAAAACCTTCAGAATTTCCTTTACAGCCTAATATAGATAATCAATTTCTTTGACTACATTTGATAAGAGAGATAACAGCCTTGCCATTGAATATCATACTTAAAACTATCATACCTGAGGTGGCTTGCGTAAGATGTAAACCATGGACTTGCAGCTCATGAGAAATGCATTCTCATTATAGCTTATCGAGTTCTTCTCACCCTCGGCCTTCCCAGCTTGGGAATCATATCCGGCCTCATTGAAGTAAGGCTTTTCATTAAGCACAAGGGCTTGGAGGGAGAGGAGAACTTGAAGGATATTAGAGCTTCCAGGGTTCCAAACTTCACTTCCAGAACCAGTCCATGTGTTGAGGAGACTCAAACAGACTTTACCAGATTCGTACAGGTTTGGGTTGAGACGAAGGCCCCCAGAATTATAGTACACCATCTGCATGAATTTTGATGTTAGATGTTTTTTGTGAGATTGAAGTTGTGTGTGTCAATGATTAATGTGATGAAGAAGCACACATTCGCAAGTTCATATCTACTTAGGAGTAACAGGCCAATTGATCATTCATATGAGAATAACACCCTAATACAAAAACATCAAAGCAAAAAAAGAGCATCTTTTACAAGCTATAAGCTACAGAATGTAAATCGGGCCCTATTCTTACCGGAGGCTGCTGAGGATATTCAGGAGAAAGACGAATATCGAAGAAGAAAAGCCCGTCATGATATGGAGTGCCTTGTGCACCAACTATGGCTGCTCTAATCAAGTCCATTCTGTCCTCATAGACACGGACATAAATTGTCTCTGCAAAGAGATTATAAAAGTTAACGTAACTCTAACGGACTGTGCTTTTCTCCAATTGAGAAATATCTTTGATTGAATTAAACAGAAGAAAATATTGTAAGTCCCAAAGTAGCATATTAGTAATTTCACGCAGGTAAATTAAATGAATTTACAGATAGTAACTTTTGCTTGAGAATTTTCTGTTACGATAGATTACTAATATGCCAGATCAAATTAATATAGGACCTCTTACCTGGAAGCTCATTTTCCAAAATACTCCACTCTTGCTGGACCTTCCTCATCCATCCATTTTTCACCTATAGAGCAACAATATGCAAGCGTTCGATTAAAAGAGCTGTCCCGTTAAAAAACTTATATGGCTTAATTATTAGTTCAAAGTCGAGGAGCCACCTGAAAGGAGTTGAGGTCATTTCCAGCACCACCAGCAAAATGGTGGTCCAAGCACCCACTAACCATGTCAAAACTTTTGAAACTACTTAAATGCTTGTTGGAAGAAGCTGTAAGATTATTTTCTATCTGAGGATCATTGACCCTCTGCTTTGAGTTTGGTTCTCCATTTGTTTCTGTACACAAACCTTCAGGCTCCAATTGTGGAACTTCTAATGCATCCTCCTCGTGAGTTCTCGATGTTTCTTCATCTTCTGATACATGTTTGTATTTACCCAACAGAGATGCACCAACGATGTTGTAAAGACCTGAGGTGATACTGGAGAAAATGTCCATAGCGGTTTGCTGAAGGGAATAGGTGCTTGATGCCCATAAAGTCTTTTCAAAATCACCATTTCCTCCATGGAAATCCAGAAATTCCTGAAAAAATGAAGAGGATCAATTATACATATGCAGGGAATTACAATATATATATGACAGAGAAGGGTCGACTCTCACCTTAGTTTTGACTTGATATGATTGATTGTCTGGTACAGCCATCTGGTTACCAGATTGCTCACTATACTCATTGGAAGGAGATGTAGAAACGTCAACGTTATCTATTTTGTAGATCTGATATGGTTTAACCTGTATGATGCAAGAAAAGAGTAAAAATAGGAGGATTAGGAGCTGAGGCATAGAAACAATGGAGAACTTATTTATCTCGAAGTTGATTACTAGTAGTATCGAAAGATCAGTGTTGCTTCGCCCTTCTCTGTTCATTCCAAGATGCAGCAAGATTACTACTTAATCCTCAAATTGTAGAACTTCCAAGCAGATAAAACAAGGGAATGCACAGACATGAACCAAAGTGAAAACGGCATGAATTTAACGTGCTATGACATTTGAGAACTATATCTATAGCAACTATCAGCAATTAGCCAAAAAGAACAGTTATATGGTTGTCACACCACATCATCAACATCAAGATGCCCAGTGCCTCCAAAGAGGCTCCTGCCTGAGGGAGCATCAATACTTCCATGCATCAGGTTCATCAAGGAGGTTTGGGCATAATATCTTATAAATTAAGGCATTATCTATATAATAAAGGGTCACGTTACAATTATCTATATATTTGTGGGTCAATTTACAAATCACATATATATTTACTACTTTTATTTTGGATTGATAAATATGTGGTACTGTACCATTGTTATAGTATAATTTGGGTACAAGTTATGTTGATATTGTTTCTTGTACCAATGATGAAGTTTCAAGTGGGTACAGTACCCACGTGAAACCTTTAAATGGGTACATTGATGAACATGATGCATGGAATTATTGATGCACCGAAACCGGACTCGGTCAAGGGTGGTCGGATAGTACGAAACCTTACCCTTCTAGTAACAGGGAGACTAAACACCATCCATTACTTCAGGATAGATAAAAAGCCTAGGTAGTGTGATGAGCCATTTTGATTTGCTCCATAATATCCAAGAGCCAGAAATATAAAATCTTTGACTCCAGAGGACATGGAATGATGATTGTCACACCACAACAACTCTAAAATGGCATAAAGACTTTGTATGGTTCTCAATGCTTAAATGGTAAGATCAATTAATGACTTTATGTTCCCAGCTCTTGGAAAACATAGTATTCTCGAAGACCACAGGGAGATATTTTAGATTGACATAGAGGCACCATCCAATTTGGTGTTAGAATGAAAACAGTAATCAATGACGTCAAACAATAACCTTGACCACAAAATACCATAAAGTCAAAAACTAAAAGGACGAAGTAAAGGCACCATCCAATTCAGTGTTAGTTTGAAAAATGCACCAACTAATATAGGCTCCATTAAATCAAACTCCTCATTCTAGAGTTCTATTGTTCAGTTATTCTGGAGCATTTTTCATTTTTTTCCCTACTGTGAACCCTTATATAGGACAAAACAGCAATATACTTTTCAATGGTGACATAGTGGATCAAGTATAATAGTTAAGTTAACAACTTAACAATCTATAAAGATAAGGAGGAGATGTACCATGCTTGTGATACCACTAGCCCACTTTACTTCAATATTCCCATCTTTGAAGCCCACTACAATGCCAATGCATGCCAAATAGTTTATACTGGGGGGATGGCTCTGACTCCCATCAATTTCAGTACACTTGGGATGTGGTTCTGCACCTACGCCACCTTGCAATACGTTTATCGCACCAGTCAGCTCAATAGCTTTATCATTTTCAGTTGTAAGAACTGCATCACCCACAGAGAAAGAGTAATCCGGGTGCTCCACCAATTCATATGCACTTGCAATTTCTTCCATATGCTCTTCCAGATCATCTGTAGCAGCACCAGTGATCCATTTCACCTTAACAGTTCTTTCTCTTGCATCCACACTCCTCACGACCCCCCATCTTCTTGCACCAGGAAGAATGGCATCATTGCCTGTTTCTTTCTCAAGCACAAATTGATTAGGAAAATAGTCATGTGCATCGACTATATTTACTGCAAAGAGAGAATCTGAGTCTAGATTAGATGACCAGCTCCCATCCTGCCAAAGGACGTCCACTTTAGTGTTTGTCTTCATGATAACAGCAACCTCAGGAATGTTTTCTTTTGACACAAGGTTTTCTTCCAATGATTGATCACAGTTGTTTAGCAAACAAGTTGGGGCAGTATATAGAATCTCCTTTCTGATGCTCTCACGTCCAGTAGTAGGAAGCAGACACCAGTCGCCAACCTGCCAATTTGCATGTGTGAAACAAGACAACAATGTCAACTCTTTTGAACTCTGCAAACAAGGGGGAGTAGATTCCTTGTCACAACCAGTCATTGCACAACCGAGCCAACCAATGTAAACAAGTCCTGCATCAATAGAACAGACTGTTCCATATTCATTTTTATCTTTTCTCAACCCACATAGCCATCCACTTGGTAGAGACATTGGTGAGGACTCAACCTGCACACGTTGGCCCGGATAGAAAGGATACTGGAAATCTTCAAGTGAGTTTGTTGATAATGGTGTGATCTTCTCAGGTCCACCAGTGCTCAAATTGACCTTTTTGCCGTTGTCAAACAATACAGTCACGAAATCCACAACTTTATCCACTTTCCCAAGCCAGGAGCCCTTCACTACGTAATCATTAACAGAAAGGGAATGTATCTTCTGAATATCGTTTGAATTAACACCTTGTACTTTCTTACCATAGATGTTCTCAATGTCAACCATTTTGGAAACATTGACCACGCGCCCCATTTGGCCAGATGGATCTGTTACTAAACGCACTATCTCACCAAGTGAAAGTGACCTTTCAAAAGATAGGAAGTCATCGATCTTATTGATCGAGTCCTCAAGATTCGATAGAATTGAGAAGGCATGTCCATCATACATAAACTCAATGTCATCCTGGTATCCACTGCCACTGCTTTCACTAGAACTATCAAAGTCACTACTGTCCATTGTCCAGAGATGTAGAAGAACAATTCTGATCATGACATTACATTCAGTTAGAAAGGATGAACAGCAAAAGGGACAATTAAAGAAGAAAAAGTTAAGCATTATGCGGCATTGTTCTTGGAAATCTTTCTTTTCTCCCTTGGCTACAGTTAATCCTTTGCAAGTGACAAGAGCACTTCACACATTTCAAATTTACTGATGCAGTACATTTATTCAACTCTTATTCAAATAGAGCATGGTGCTACTCATGAGGTAAAGCATTAATCCCTCTTTTGAAATGAATGACCCTCTTAAACTAGACATGCTAATTGATATATATGGTTGAGTTAAATAAATCTTCCTATCATACCCTTGATAACTAGAGTTTAGTGGAAGGCATAAGAGCCCATAAAATGAAGTAACAAAAAATTACAGTGTAACTACAAGAAAAAGCAAAAAAGGAAAGGAAAGAATATATTATTTGTGAACAAACCAACATAGAAAGGATTTCATTCAAATAAAAAAGACGAGTCGTAATATATAACATGTAAAGTAAGTGGAAGGGAACATAAATACGACTACAACAGGTGAAGGATGAAGGATATACCTCTGAATATTGATATTAGACCCTTGTTTCAGCTCAACAGTATTGAACTTCTGTCTCTTCCAGGCTGAATATGTCAGCTATTCTCACAGTAGTATGGTGCTCCCGTAATAGTTAATGATCCAGGATAATCTGATAATATTATGAATAGATACTAAGATAGTACCTCCAACGAGTTGGAGATAATTGCCAAAGGAGATTTGCCCTAAACGGACGGTATAAAGAGTGACGGAGCCGACGTAGGACCCCGAAATGCCAAAGGAGATTTGCCCAATGAAGGACGTTGTTCCAGATGGAACAACAAGAAAAGAGTAGTCCAAAAGTATAACCGGAAGATCAGGAGAAAGTACCAGACGAGCACTACCTTACACAGTGATCTACTACACCACACTGATTTATGTCTTGAAATGGAGCAATAGTCAACCGACAAGCTATCCAAAAGATGCAGCCAACTACAGAAAACACTAATTTGCCAAAGGAGATTTGCCCACTAAAGACACTGTATAAATAAAGGAATGCACCTTTCTGTTCAATTTTTTCAACTTTCCTTTTGTCTTTTTCACTTTGTATGTGTGTGTAATTTTTTTCTTTTTTTTGTTGGTGAGGTGAGGATTGGTGGTTGGACTGTAAGCTATTACGACTGGATTAAGAAATTTACTATTGAAAATCTAGTAGTTTAATAAACAAGATGTCCCTGAGTGAAGCATTCATCGAAATTGCAGCATAAAGTCATCACCAGTTCTCCTCAAATGTCTCAACTGCAGATTTCCGTCCATCTATTTTGCCAAATGAGAACAATAGATACCTGAGATACGCCCTGCTTTCACAATCTGCAATTCATTTATTAACATCAATTGTCAGAAACAAGCAACACTCAACTCAAGTCAAGTCAAATTGTAGATAATTCTTAAGACAACTAATTGAGATTATTCTCCTGTAGGCAACATTTGAATAGAGTATCTAAAGAGCAGTATCAAATTTTAAATAGAAAATGCACGAAAGCCACTAAATATCACAAGAAGTTTCAGAATCAATAAGAATCAAATTAGACCTTAGTTTAATGTTCATGAAAGTTCCAGAGCGTGGCTACGAAAGAGCGCATGACTAAAAAAATATCCATCGATAATATTTCAAGAAAACTAGACACCACACTAATCTTAAACCAAAACAAACCCAGTCTTATCCCACTATGTGGGGTCTGCTATACGTATACGCTGTTTTTTATCATCTAAATCTATTTTGTTCTTCTAATAAATAAGACCCCGACCTAAGCTTTATTTATATTGTTTTTTCCTAAGAAACAAAGCTTCAATGTAATTACATAAGTACAAGAAATGTGGGTTATTTCTCTAATATTTAGTAAATCCAAAAAAGAATCTATTATCTGGACCGAAAGAGAGCACACGGAAAGTACCAAGATTTAATTTTTATCCATTGACTTTTTCTATCCCCAAATTCTTATCCTTCTCCATTTGTTTGACAACTACATGAGTCTTCAATCTTCATACCTCAAATGGGATTATTTGGTTCAAATAAATACACAAAAAACAGAGCTGTCCATATCTTACCCTACTAAGTAATTACGTCTTCATCAACACAAATTCTTAATTGAAACGAAAGACAAATACTCCCTCCGTCCCTAAAAGATTGTCACATTTTGACTTTTGTGGTCAATTACAATAAAATTTGATCATGAATTCTCATTAAACGATAAGAAAAAATATAGTCTTGTGGGACCTCGTTAGATTCGTCTCAATATATATTTTTGAAATATCAACTTATTATAATTTTTTCGCATGTAGAATAAGAGATATTTATGTTTTAAATCGTGTTTTATTGACCACCAAAAGTCAAATGTGACAATCATTTAGGGATGGAGGTAGTAAAAGAAACAAGCAAGATTATGACAGTGAGACGACAAATTCCCATTAATTAACAAACTTTGAAAACAAGCACTCACTCCATCTCAAAAGACCATCTAGTTATATTCTCAATAGTCAAAATTAACAAACTTTATGGTCTTAAATGAAGCACATAAATTTAATCTGAATCAAAATAATTATGTTCAAATAAACTACATTGAAAATATTATCTTTCGATCTACTTTCACCGAATATTATACAAAAAAATTATCTCATATTTTTAAAAAGTCAACCATCGAAATCCAAAAACGAGAGAATCTTGTAGGAACGTAAGTACAGTAGCATATTTACTCAGAACAGTAATATTAACATCTTTCATGCGTATTCTTGAAAAGAAAATCTCAACATTTCATGGTTATCCATACTTGAAAACGGTAACCAAAAAAGAAGCACAAAAAGTATTTATCCCAGCTTCTAAAGGAATTATACTAGCAGCTAAATATTTTTCTAACTTATACCAAAAACCAAGTTGATAAAAACAAAATTAAGCTCAATATTAACACTAAAAAAACAAAATTCTATAGAAACATGATCCTCCAATCCAAAAAGAGTGGATTTTTAGAATTTTCACACAAAATAAAAAGACAGTAAATCATTCTCACATCTATACCTCATTTAACTACATAAATATCCGTGAGCCAATCATTATTATACCTCATGTAATTACTATTGGGTTGAATTTTTTTTATGCAACTAAGGGTTTTGAAGGGATGTTATGTAAAAAACCAATCTTTTTGGATAATCTCGAAATATCTAAAAATCTACTCTTTTTGGTGAAGAGCGTAGTAAATATCCATTAAATGTTGAAAAAAAGTACGTACCAAATTAAATGTCCAAGAATCTTGACAAGTACCCTTGAAGTTGATGAATTTGAAGCAAAAGGAAAAAGAGAAATCGAAGAAGCGAAAATGGTGAAGGGGAATCGAGAGAGGCCTAAAGAAAACCTCCCCAAAACCCAACCATTATTCCATTTCCAAAGCTTCCAAACATGGCACAAAACTCCCAACAACTCACTCTTCCTTTGTCTTCATGCTTTTTGTCTTCAGTTTGGTTTGTGTCTCATATTGTTTGTCTGGTTTCTACAAATGAAGTGTGAGCTAAGGTCTAAGGTAGTTGTTTGATGACGATGATGAGAATGAAGAAGAGGTGGGTGTGCTTTTGATGGTGCACCCAATTAGATATATGCAACAAAGTAGGCTAAGTGGACTAGTTGATACCATATACGATCAAGAATATACTACTGTAACTTCTTTCTAAAGTATTTGCACCACTCACTTGCACGTGATTAGAAGGTTTTGAGTTCGAAACTCAAAACAAAAAAAAAAGTATTTGCACGACTCATATTATAAGTTGTTTCGGTTACTCGAAACTCGTTCGATGACTCATCGTTTAATTTGAATATACGAATGTATATAAAATTTTAATATGAAATGTTCATTTAATCATTCAGAAAAAAAGTTTAGTAAAATTGGGAAATTCATTTTACAATGAACAGAAGTAAATAAGAAAGAAAATGATAAAACTGAACTGCAATCTCTTATAAATCAACTATAAACTTAATCATTTAAATTATTCATTTTTATGTATATATTTACGTAAATACCTAAGACACTCCAAATCTGCTAATGGTTAGATATATTATAGATAACTTAGCTTGTTCAAGTTGTAGTTCAAATTTTGACTCGTCAATTCTTATTTTAAAAGTTTATGAGTTTGATCTTGACGGTCTGCCTCGAACATGTTACTCTTTCAAATATTTTATACCAACATCCCTAAGATTATCCACATGTAATTCAAAAATCAAATATTTTATGTCACATCACATTATTCTTTCACCATATTATCAAATATTTTACACTCCACAATAAAAAAATATTTCACAAAATAATTCATTTTTTCTCTTTCTTTTAAATCATTAACATGTTCTCTTTCTTCTATATTACTTTCTAATAATTAATATATATTTATTTTATAATATATAATTGATATAATATTTTAGTTTTCTTTATAATTTCATTAAAATATTTGTATAATATCAAAACCAAGCTAATAAATAATTCTATTAAATAAGATAAAAGAAAACGTACACAAATTATTAAACGTTCAAACAACACATTAAGAAAGTCATGTGCCCTCTTAGACTTTTCGAAAATCCTTATATCTATCACATGTAAAAATTATATATATTAGTTGTTGGCTTAATTGGCCTCCTTAACCCTACAATTCTCGCTCCACCATGGTTTGAATCCTTTTGAATCCGAAACGTGTTTAGGATTGCATGCTAATTGTGTTTGTGGATTTTTCTTCCCAATTTGGCCTTTCATGTGTTTATGGTAATGGAGATCATCAAAAAGAGTTTGAAAAACGGTACTCCTATATAAGTGTGAATATGCAGATTTCTCTCTAGGCATAATTCAATTGATAAAAAATAAAAGTATGTGGAGACCGCTCAGGGCCCTCGAAAAATTATTGATGATTTTTTCAGATTCTTTAATTATTCATATGAAAAAAGAAATAGTTGAAAGCATCTCTACTAATAGTATTATTGATGATTATGATATAGTCAAAGATCGTAAAATACCGGTAAGATGAACTTTTTAATTTTTATTAATGGATATATCATTTTTATAAGTTATATGTATTTTTATTTATTTTATGTCTTACAATTCCATCCTGGTTCCGTCCCTGGATAGAAAGAAGATGATTAAAAAGACACATTAAAATGTTAGGGGGGAAATATATACTCCCTCCAATCTAAAAAAAATTTATTTCTAGACATTTCACACAAATTAAGAAACAATCATTACATTCACACTTTCCATCTATACCCCTATAAAACAATCATTAATAATTCAATTATCACTTAACTATATAATGCAATCATTACTTTTTTTTAGTTACTCTATGCAAATAGAGATATTAAAGGAAAAAGTGTTATATTGTAAATTGGTTTATGTAAAGACATTTTTTTTTATATTGTTGAAATGTCTAAAAAGACATTTTTTTGAATTGGAGGAAGTATAATGTTACTTTTTAACTCGACCTATTAACCAATTAACCCATATTTTTTTGGTTGGTTGGATTGGGCGGTCGAGTTATTTTTGGCTTTTGCATAGCAAACTAACAAAGAGAGATTGCCCCACAAACACAATTCAATGACATTCGTTTTTTTAATCCAAATTAAATTTCGTTCATCCACCTTTTCCACTAGAGAAAAGTAACAAGTTCATAAATAGTGATGAACATAATGCATGCATAATGATCCAACTTACAAGAAAAAAATAGCTCAATTCTCATCGACGTTTTAAAATCTGAACTATAATATTTAATAAAAATATATATTAAGATCCTAATAATATTCTTAACGTACATCATCACAACACTTTATTATCATTAATATATAATTTCAATTCAATTCAAAATTATATATATCCACGAAGATTTATAAATACATTAATTTCGAAATTAAAAATCGAATTGAATATATTATTTAGGAATTAGTTAATACTTGAGGACAAAATCATGTTCCTTTGGGCCTTTTTGTAGCTTCCATCACCATAAAAGAATGATTTAATATAGATAGCACTAAGATTGTTGAGGGTGTAGTGATCTGTGTTTAACTACTAAAACTTTAGCCATCGAATGTGACATATTCCTAACTTTAATAATAGAAAAAACTATACTCTCTCTACCCACTATAGTAAGAAGAATCAATTTTTGAGATTGGTTTTTTCCCATTGCCTTTTAAAGTGGAATGAGAGGTCCACTCTCCACTTTGTTTGATTATTGATCATATTTTTCTTGAGAAAATAGGCTGTAGGCATTACCCCCTAATCATGTTTTAATGCCTAAGAGAGGTGTATATAATCGCAGCTGTCGTCACATCTAATCCAAATAAATTATATTATTCTCTCGGTCTGTAAATGATTGATACATTTTAACTTCTGAGGTCAAACTTTAAAAAATTTGATCAATAATGCTCACTAAACAAAAAGAAATAATATAGTCATGTGAATCAATATTGTTAGATTCGTGTCAATATATATTTTTGAAATATCAACTTCTTATAATGTGTTCACATGTGAAATTAAATATATTTACGTTTTAAATCGTGTTTTGTTTATTACCATAAAAGTTGAAATGTACCAATCATTTAGGGATGGAGAGAGTATATCTCGTCCGTCCATTTTTCTAAGGAGTCTTTACTTTATTATCTATAAAGTTTAAGAAAAATGTAAATTCGTTATATAGACATAATTTTTCATTTGCTTTTCTTTTTATATTTAATAAAATGAGATCCTAGAAAAGAATTGTTATTTGAAGAAAATGGTTTTTTAAATTAATAAACAGAAAGACTAGATATATATATGTATGTAAAACCATAACACCTATACGGCTAAACCACTTACGAATTTAAGATGCCTAAAACGATCAATTTAGAGTCGATTATAGATATATTCTTAGTAAAGACAACTTGAGTTGTGCAATATGAAATATTACTGTCATTTTTAAGAACTAGATGTGTTTGTAATGCAAAGAAAGGAACTTATTATTTATAAAGAATCAAATCCTTTTCAAAAAATCTATTGATGTAAAAAGACTTTTCATAAAATTGAAGGGGTATGACCATCAATCTAGTTATATTTAATGTATGTTATTGATGTCTACAAAATAGTTTGACGTGGTATAGACTCAAGCTAGACTTGAGCTTGGGTCTTGACTTGGATATGTGTCTTGAATGGCCTCAACAAAGTCTTGGTCTTCACTAGAATATATTTCGAGCTAAATGTCCTAGCAGATTGATCTTCTACGGTAATAGGGAGTTAATTTTGGTCACGGACTTGAATTTGTGCGTGGTGATACTTATTAGTTTTAACTGGACATTAATCCTAAATCTGGGCGGAGTATAATACTGGTTAGAGTCGGGTAACTTAGAAACTAAGTCTAATTTCGTGTGGTTGGATTAGTTGAGGAGCCTGAACAACGTAATGTTGAACTTAGTGAGACCATTTAGCCTATGACCTAGGGTTGTTCGCGGGCCGGGTTACTCGGGATTCGACTCGGAACCCAGACCATAACCCGGCCCAAAATAGAACCGGTTCCGATTTCGAGTCCAAAGTTCGGACTCGAGATCAAACCGGGTATATCATGATTGGGTCGGTAACTCGATTTATTTGATTTCTTTTGTTTATTTTAAATAGGAAAGTATGCAATTGCGAATTAAATAGTAGAATCAAGTTGATTTGGATCAATTTTGAGTCATTTTGATACTGTCTCTGGTTGTGTATTAGTTGTCTTTTCTCTTTCCTTCCTCGATTAAATATAATATAGATGAAAGAAAGAAAAACATACTTGATTACTTATGTATGGAATATAAAACCAACAAAGGGAATATGAAAATTTGAATGAAAAGACATAGTACTATAGAAAGACATAAAGTTGAAGCAAAAGTCAAAGTAACAATTATTCAGTTCACTTTAAATAGTGTAAATCACAACTAAAAAATTGTTACTCATTCAGTACCATCCCTAGAGAATATTACTCCCTCCCTTTTTAAATTGTCATATTTTGACTTTTATTAGTTAAACATTACAAAATTTGATCATGAATTCCCATTAAACGATAAGAAATAATATAGTCTTGTGGACCTTGTTAGATTCGTTTCAATATATATTTTTGAAATATTAACTTTTTATAATTTTTGTCACATGTAAAATAATAGGTATTTATATTCTAAATCATGTTTTGTTGACCGTCAAAATGTGACAATTTTTTAGGGACGAAGGGAGTATAAATCACAACTGATTTATTCTTCCTCATCAAGGTTCTGAATAAATGCTGCTAGTAAATATCGTTTCTAACAGAAAAATGGAATTGTTACTTTTTCTTTTTCTAGCCACTTGATGAGTCGACGATGTGATCTGTTATACACGCACACCAAAACAATGAAATTTAAGAGTGAATTTATTATTTTGAAGAAGGGTTTGATTTCATAGTTAATTTTCTAAAAATGTGGTCAAACAGGATATTTTGTAGTTGTTTTGGGCTCAAATTCTAATTAACGAGAAAATTGGGCTTAATTTTGAGGGAAAAGACATAAACACCCTTACTAAAGTCGCACATGGGTATCGCGTGCGTTGACCGACCTTTGACCAAAATTGGCCGACAGACCAAAAGATACACTTTTAAAAAAGTGAGTGACCAATTACGACCCTTTAAAAAATAAGTGATCAACTAGTGATATTGGTGAAAAGTAAGTGGTGTTTCAGGCCATTTTATCTGTAATTTTTTATAATATATTAAATTATATTTAAATGGATTTATTTAATGTCGGTTCGGGTTGGTTATTGCGGTTTATTAAAAATTAAAACCAAAACCAAATCGATAACTGCATGATTTGAAAAGTCAAAATTAAAACCGCATAAAAAATTTAAAATCTATCATATGGGTTTGATTTGACACAGCTTAACCGGTTTGACCGATTTCACAATTTAACTTCACAACCCTAACACAAAATCCTAAAACAATTTAAAAGCTTCTACATAATTAATATAATATGGTTTTACCATGTCCACTTAAATTAGGAACAATCAATTCGAAAATAAATTTTTTAATTTAGCAATTGTAGTTTTATTTTTCATATAAAATAAAGCGTGCCATTACTTTATGTGTGACCTTCTAAGCTCAAAAAATATTATTCAACCATTCATATTATTATTATAATTATGGTAAGATCTAACAGTTTATCGTAATTCATGATATTAACATGAGAACTGAGAACCAGCGAAAAAATAAATTACTTCGTATGAACTTGTTATTTTGCATTTACTCAACTAGAAAAATGAATTATTCAATGTCACACACACATAACAAATGAATCCAATATAGATTGAATTCTAAAATAGTTAAGGTCCAAATCCAAGACCAAGATCAAAGTCATACATCGTTGACACGAGATCAAGGTTGTTAAAGCATCCAACTCGGACCATATTCAAGTCAATACCAATACCTACGTCTAGGCCTTTTCCAATACGCATCCAAGTCAAGACTCAAACTCAAGTTCAGCTTGAGTCTATACCGAACCAAACTATTTGGTAGACATAAGCATACTCATCAGAACACAACTAATTTGATATTCAAACCCCTTCAATTTGAAAAATATTATTTATACATCTAAAAGTTTACCTTAAGGGTTCTCTTCTTTCATAAATAATAAATTCAGTTTTATTACACTTTTGATGTTGTAATAATTTTAAGAAAATGAACAAAAGAATGTGACAATGCAATAAAAAAAATAACAAACCATTGAACATGAACGTAATTGGCGAGGATAATATAGATGTGACCCATGTTATTTGAGGTGGGAATTAATAAAGGAGAGCAATGATCTATTACATATTTCTATGGCTTTTTCATCAAACTGTTCAAAGTCTATAGAGTTCCATTCTAAAATCAATTGACAATAAAAGGGAGTAGCGCAAGATCTTATATATTGATCCGGGATTACACCAACTTCTGATATCAAATGTGCATCTTAATACAAACACTGTCTATCCTTCTCAATTTTAGTCGCTTGTGATATTCTTCACAATATCTAATTTAAAATATAATTTTTCATTTGCATATAAGCCTGTCTAATTTCAATTTTGGCAAATTCAATATTACTATTCTTTCTCCTTTTCATATAAAAAGTTGTCGGGTGAGATTCAGTAATTCCATTCTAACGTCATTCCATTTGTGACTACTACAATGACATTAGCACCCTAAAAAATAGCAGGAATGAATGTGGGGGAGGGCATGGTGTTATTTAATCAAGTTGGTGTGTTAGAATCTGACATGAAATCTTGTAAAAGTCCAAGAGGGTGTTTTTGGGGTCTACACTATAGACAAGGCAAGTATGTGTGTTAGCACTTTAGAGGGGAATAACTCTAATACAAAATAAATAAGCTAATAATAATCATCATATCAACAATATTATTAACAAGTGGGAGCTTTTAGAGAAAATAAATAAAACTTGAAAATTGCTTTTAAAAAGTGAAAGTGGCGAATGCATGATCGACAGATGTATTACAATACATATCAAGAAAATTCGTTCCACTAATAACTAGCTAGATTGAGAATATACATTTAGCATTATAAATTAATTATAATGTAGCTCACTGTTCAAAATCTTATTACTATACAAAACCCATTATATATAAGTAGTCCTCTCCATGTGTCTATTAAAGTGGACTCCACGGATCATCAAAAAATTATTAACAACCAAATGTGTTGCAGATAAAGCGTCAATGATTTTGAAAACACAAAGTTGGGGGTAGTATGCATTTTTTCGACACATTTGTTTTCAAGTCACGTCTTTTTTCTCTTTTTATTCTTATCGAACGATGTAGTGTTGTGTTTGGTGGGTGGGATAATATAATGCGTGTTTCATGTGTTTGAAATATTTCAAAAATGGTGTTTGATGAATCCAACGCATGTAGTATGTGATGGAAATGCATAATGACCGTACATTTTATGTGTTCGATACACTTTGTCGACCAATGGAATCATTTCCGTAATATGTGTTGGAAATGCGTTTGGCCAATCGAAGGTGTGTAATATGTGTTAGAAATGCCTAACGATTGTACCATCCATGCGTTCGATTCGGCTCGAAAAATCGTTTTTGGATATTATTGATCACATGAAATTTGCTATTAAAGTGAATTATCAAACGCAGATCATGTGGCTATTAGGGCTAATGGCAGCAACAATCACCTATATTTAATTTATAAGATAAAGATGTTTCCAATCCATCACTTATGTTTCAAAGCGTCCCTCTCAATCATTTATTTTTCAAAATGCTAGTCCATGACCCGTTCCGTTAACATGCAGTTATGTACAAAATGCATAAGGAACACGTGAGTTTTCAATAAGAGTATATTGTCATGTCATCATAACAAAGTGGTTCAAAGCCAGACTATCAAAATAGAGAAAATTTCATGCATTAAGAACATAATATGGTAATTCCCTGAATAAAGGATGAAGCAAAAGGCTTTGCATGAAAGATTATGAACAAGTCAGACCAAAATGAACATCTAAAAATGGTACAAAGAAGAGGCCAACCTCGTATGCCCTATGGTATTTAACTGTTGAATCCATGCGTTTTAATTATTGGAGACAAAATATATATACAATAAATAAATAAACAAATGAAAGACATCTCCGGAGGGATAAAATGAAGCGTAAACCACCTTCATATAGTCGGAAAACCGCTAAAATCTCGACGTGCACGGTGCACAATTCCTAACCCCATAATGAACTGTGTTGTAGCAGGGAAGGAAGAATATAATCAAATGACAAAATTTTGAACTTGACTACAGGTCCTTCCCCGGCACCACTTTCCTGTGTCTCTTGGATTTCTTGTCTCTCCCTCGTCTTACAGACGAATTTTTCGTCAGAATACCAACTGTTTCAGTTAAAGCATCTATCTCCATCATCGTGTCATTTGGCCGACGTTTAGCGGCAACCACCTGAAGAAGAGGAGGAGGAGGAGCTACCCAGTGCTCAAGAATATCTCTATGGTAACCCTGCATGCATTATGAAACAGTGACGGTCATATCACAGTGTCAGGCAACCAAGTTGGTGCATATTTGATTAAATGAACCCTACTTTCAAAAATATAAGCATGGATGCTAAAAGCTTGTTACTTTCAGTAACCCCTTTCAAGTGATTGCCATTCGATCCAGTGGAATTAGACAAAAAAGAACTAATACACAGATAACAAACCAAAGAGGCTAAAGACGGAGATCAAGGGCAAGGAGAAAATAATATCTCAACAGAAAGTTTGCAGTAAGAAGTACAATTACCTGAACTACAAAGTTGCGCCTTTCACAGTCCAAGAACATATTAAGAGTCCAATTCGTCTGTGACATTATTTTGTCCCTGACGGTGGAAAAGCTAATCTGGTCCCTCGGAGTGAAGCGATCTACTTCGTTGTACCAAAGACAGGTAAAAAGATTTGTAATTGGAATGTGCTCCTTTATTATTACACATCCTTCAGGGACATCTAAGATACACATCATCAAGTCAAAAGGACAAGATTTCAGAACTAAAATAGACATATCAACAAGAAAACAAATATATGAAGATAGACCCAAACATACCACTCGTAATGGGGAGTTTATCACGTGAATAGGGTGTCAAACCCTCCTTCTTGTAAAATTCAATCTGGAAGTCAATGGAAGCATTTTCATATTTCCCAGCAAGTTTATTTGCTTCTGCTTCTACAAACACATCAAACCGCTTATAGTGCCGCGATATTGCTAAACTGGCATTTTTCCTCCACAGGAACCTGGAAATATGAATAGAGGGGCCAAGCCACAGCTTCAGAAGCTAAACAGAAAGATAAAAGTTAAAGGTAGCCGATAACATGATTATCTACCATGGTAGCACATGTAGAGAATATTAGTTCCCATAACATCAATGAACAGGGATGTGTCGAAAAGCAGAACAGCACAAATTCCCAGAGGAGGTTACGAACTAAAAGGAAGTATGCGTATGAGTTATGATCTGTTATAATAGACAATTGAGATGTTGATAATGTGACTACCCCATAAATAACAAATCTCCTCTAGTGAGATGCCAATGTGTATTTTATATAGTGTATACCTTTCAAGAATTAAATATGGATCAACAACAAGCTCAAGTTTTCCATCAATCCACAAAGAGTATCTAGCATTGGGGAAAAGCCTGTGCAATAGAAGCTTTGGTACCTGCCAATGCAAGGGATGTACCGTTAACTATGTGCTATCGTTAACAAAGATTAATCTTTCTGGAACAGACTGAAAAAAAAGGATCATTACTGTTAAATAATCCATTTACATTCTATCACAGCAATTAGATCAAATTTGCTAGACAATATGCCAAAAAGACACATAAATAATAGTTCGCATCTTCACACAAAAAGAGAGCACCATTAAATCTTAAAATAGATTTTAGAATATTGGATAATGCAACATTTGTATAAGTTGGAAAAGCGCCAAACTTGGATGCGCAAGAAGTACATTACTCCCTTCGAAAAACTTCATGTTGATTGGCCATCTCACACATTTTGAGGCACAATTCATCTAGCATACCTTCAATTTATATACTAAAACGTTAGGGTTACTATTCATTAACTAATTTGAAAATTTTAAGTTTTTAAGAAATACTAAGGTCAAATAAGACCAAAATTCTAATATTTTTGGAGTGTTTAACACAGACAAAAACAGCAAGATTCCAAATGGTATGTTTAACACACAATAAAAAATGTTAAGTCGGTAGATAGATGGTTCAATGTGAAATTAACGATTGCTAACAGATGAAACCCATGATGAAAACAAAAAAGAGAAAACCAAAATTTATTCATGAACGTTTAAAATCATTTACAACAGAGAGACATCATCAGTTAATGACTATCAAATCCTTGTACATAGCATCTTAATCCATTTCAATTTACTGTTCAATAATGCTAGGGGTATTCTTGCATTACAGAATAATAACTCATGTCTTAGGGTATTTGGGTGAGATTTCTTGGGAACTTAAAAGCAACCATAGTGAGAAAAAGTTTGGACATCAAGCTTTTTTCTTACACAATCTTCTAAGATTGATCTCGTAAAGCTCATCAAACATATCCTGTGTGATATATAACATATTTGAGCCACAACCTTAGATTGTTAGGAAGAATACAATTGACAGATCATGTCTTGCAATAAGATGAACAAGTATTGTGTCCACATGCATGTTAGCAAATGATGAAGGGAATAATCTCAGACTGACAAATCAAAATTACCTTCCCGTTGCGTCTCGGGTCGGTGTAGGGAAGGTTATGAACAACTACAGTTCTCCACAAACCCACCCTCTTGCTGCTGTCCAATACAGTAGAATTTCTTAGGAAGGCTTCTGTTTCTTCATCAAAAAACATGTAAAAGCAGGCATTTTGCTTTGCATATTCAGTAATATTCTTTGGTTGGCGTATTAAGTCAAAGGCGCCTGGATGTCAATGTTTCAACTTGTGTAAGATAATGTATGAAACAGAACGCAGACATGACATTACATAGGAAAGTTGATACCAAATACTGCTGAAGCAACTACAACTCCATGGCAACTTTCCATGTCAAGAAGGTCAGATTCGTCTATGTCAAAACCTGTTCGTAGTCCGGGCGTAACCCCTTTGACAAATCTAGAGCATCAGCAGAGAATAAATACAACATGTGTCATTTCAAATGTCCTGAGAGAATAAATAGTACTATAAAAAAAGTGGAAAGCATCATACCCACAATGCACGTTCATGGACTCTCTTATGTTATATGAATCACTCCTCTGACTCAATGAAGGATATCCACCGAATTCTGACCCTCCAAACTCACTTTTTGTTATGTTTTCCTCTTGCACATATGTCAAGTTCTTGATTATGGGAGAGTATGATGGTGCATTTGGCATCAAGGAAAGAGCTTGTTCAAGAGGAAGGTAACAAACTGGACATGCTGAAAAAAACAACAGTGATTGAAATAAACTAGCAATTGAAAATCTAGTCTAGCATTCATCCAATATACAAGCCAAAAGTGATTCTACTTACGACGAGGTCCAGTCCTCTTAGGATCTGCTGGTGGGGGAGGTAGTGTGAAACCTTCACATGGATTGCCTGGAGGAAGAGTATACCCAGTAAAATATGTAGGAGGAGGAGGAGGCTCCACAACAGTTACACTAGATACCATGTCATTTGACATAACAGAATCTACGTTGCTATGTGATTCAACAGAAACTGGTGAAAAGTCTTGACTATGTATTGTTCCATTTATACTAATTCCTAGCATATTAGATCCCCATGTTGCTTCACCTGCATAAAAGGAAAGCTTTCTTACTTTAAATAAGATTCACACTTAGAATGCAACAGCAAGAAGCAATGAAACAGCCGACATTTGACATCAAATCAACAATCCAGCTGTCTTTTGCTAATAATCTCAACTGATATAAAACATATGCTTGAGTAATAGGAACGGCAAGCAATCAGTTTTATTTTCTTTATAATAACAAAGATGCAACATTACCTATTATTATTGTCAAGCCATTTCCAGGCTCAGACTCAGTAGTTGGTGATCAGTATACCTCAAGGCGAGGTCCATAATGATCTCACATATAGAATCTATAGATGTATCAAGAGATGCGTAAAGAAACATGCAACTTATTAGTTATTAATACCATCATAAATACACTTGAACAGGATCTGCTAGAGTATAGCAGACCTGTTGCCTTAGACTCCCTCTATACTTAAAATATCATCATGTTTAGACTTTTGATGGTTAGACTACTAAATTCTGAACTCAATGTTTTTGTATAGGCTAGCGATAATGCTAGAGCGATTCTCCTATTGGCAGAGCATGAATTTTTAATAGGCCACTACATCCTTTACTCTCAAACGCAAACTTGGCCGGCCATCACCCAAAAGTTCCATTTCCTTAAACTCTTATTGTCTACCTATCATAAACTTATTATGGTAGTATATTCCAACCTTATAGCTCAAACTCAAATCAATTTTCAGTTCTTTGCCCTATATAATATTTTGCTCGGCTTTGGCATTATCACTGGCCTTTTGTATATGTTGTATAATGTGTTGTAAGTATGTGTCAAAAACAAAAGGGACAATCTTTTAGGGACGCAGGTTGTAACATTTAAAAAGAGTTACAAAGAATACCTTCACCAGATCAGATTAGATATATATACAAAAAATGGCCATTATTGATATATTACCTAATCCTGAACCCAAATTATCAGTCTATAGATAGTTAAGTGGACATGATGCAGTAAACTATACCTTTGGCGACATATAGTACCCACAAGAAAACTGCTGCAGAGATCACACACAAGAAAAGCATCCCCACTTTTTTCCTAGGCGCAAATTTGCGAATCCAATGAAACAAAGTGTCCTTATCTTTAAACATCTTAGACGGCTTCCTCGTTGGAGGTGTAGAATGTAGCTGCAATGACCCATAACTTCCTGAAGTTCGAAGACCCAATGACCCTGTAGTCATTGTTGTCCCCTAAACCCTCTAACTTCTCCTCTCATCTCCCCTTCCTCTCATCAACACACCCTTTTCGCACCTCTACCTAAAATTTCCAACCTCAAGAAACACTTCAAAATATCAACTATTTCTTTTTCCTTCTTCGCCTCGATTCAGAAATACATTTTCAGTCAGATATCCAGTAAGACATTTTCGAAATAGAACAAATATAATTGAACTCCAAAAGTTACAACTTCCACTGTCTTCACACTCTGCAATCAATTAAAAAGCCCAATCCATTTATTTATTCATTCAAACCGATAAGCATAAAATTAGCAATCTTCACACCATAAAAATCCAATGAAATGAAACTTGAACAAAATATAGCAAATCTAAAATGCCCACCAAATTTTTAAAAAAAATCAGTTAATCAAATAAGTAAAATCAATAAGAACACTTACCCTTATATCATCAATCAAGAATTGGATTTATTTTTCTAGTGTAAATTAAAGTATCAAACTCAAAACTAAGCTCTGAATTTTTGTCGATAAAGAGAACATAAAAGAAATAGATCAATTAGAAATTGAAGAAAAAACAAAAGAGAAAAATGGAAGTTTGATTGGTGCTTTGGGTTGTATGGGGATCTACAAAATCAAATCTCAGATCATATTTCAAGGAAGGGTCTCCTTAATCACTCTCGACTTTCTGCATTTCTTTTGGTGTTCACAAATAATTATATTTAATCAACATAACAATACTTAATACTCCCAGAATAGCGGAGCTCATGTGAAAATATTGAAAAATCGAGTTCATGTGCCAAAAATCGAGTTCATATGCCTCGAGTACAAATGCTTATTTGAAATGATTTCGTTAGTTCAGGTGCCTATAATGACCAGAAGGTCCTCCATCGAAACTCACCTCATCGATTTCGTTAATTTATATAAAAAATACTCCAATAATAGTGTAACAATTTAAATTTGAGAAAATTGAAAACCGAAAGATGAGAATTTTAAGTTTGATTACAACTATATATGAATCTAAATTATAATCGAAAATGTTTAAATGTTTGATAACAATTCAACGAAAAAGACTTTCATTGAATTGTATTACCAAATTTCCCCCTATGTTGGTTCATCTACCTTATACTGTTATACATAGTTACGGTAGATGAATTAAGCAAGTTTCAACATTGTTTGAAGTTGCTCAATGTTCAGAGCTATTAGCTCCCCGTGGTAGGGCAACATCTGAGTCGTGCAATATCTTTCGTTTCTAATGCATCTGGTTTTTCTGTAAATCTCACACATTTATTTCACTATCTGAGCTCATATAATAAATCTGGTACATTGAGTACGTCGGACACATTCTGTTCATCTGAGCATTTATGATACTTCGGTTCAGCTAATGCATTCTCATATTTGTGATATCTGGAGGGGAACTTAAGTGAAGGAGAAGATCTGTTGAAATGCCTTGAGTCCCATGTCGGGCAACTCATGAAAATGAAACATCTCTTGGCCTTATAAAAGTAGGTCAAGAGTTTTGGGTATACTTACACCAATAACATGGTTTTGTTATATTTTAATATTATCTCGACTATTTTGAGAGTATTTAATACTCATATGTACTCCTCCAGCTTTATAGTGAAATTTTCTAATGGCTCTGCTTATGGAATGCCCGAACACTTTGTCTAGATGTTTTGATCTCTTTACTTTGAGCAAATTACTGAAATAGTCCTTGATAGTGTCAATATGTTGCAGTTTAGTCACTAACAGTGATATCGTTATAGTTTAGTCTCCGATAGTGGCAAACAAGTTGTGGATTGGTCCCTACCTTAACTTTTCTGTGAATTCTTAACATCAACGCACGATTAGAAGTTAAAGGTGGGCAGAAGAATTTTTAAGACTTCAACATTGTTTTGGTGTCTAATGAAACATGTAACAAATTAGTATTACTTTATCCCAACTTTGGAAGTTTTATTAGGTACCAAAACTAAGTTTAAGCCTTAAAATTTTCTTCTTGCCCTAACTTTAACCTCTTATTGTATATCATATTGGTGTTCAAGTTGGCAACCAATACGCAACATTCTTGTTACTATCCGGGGACTAAACTGCAACTTGGTGCTATTATCGAGAATTACTTCAACGAGAAATTTGGCAGATTAGCACTTTTTAGAGACTTTTTTTAACTTGGAGCACACCTCCTTTTTTTCATACCACTAGCACACACAGTCCCAAAATGACTAATTTACCCTTACTGAAAAAATGAAAACCCTTTTCCACACTTTTCTTCTTCTCCTCTTCCCCCATTTTTCTTCTTCTACTCTTCCCCCATTTTTCTTCTTCTTTCCTCTTCCACCATTTTTCAACATTTTCTTCTTCTTCCATCTCCATCTCCATCTAAGATTTAAAAACTCAATCAAACCCACCCTCCCCATTTGTATTATTTGAAAGCTCTTTGGCCGGATTAATAAAAAAGTAAGTTGTACATCTCTTTAATGTCCACTATTTTAGTACAAAGTTTTGTTAATTTGTAGTTTTTTGGTAGTTATTAGATAAAGTTTGGATTTTTGTTATTTTTTTGGGTAAAAATTCGTTTATTTAGCATAAAGTTTACATCTTTAAGAGTTTTAATGTTTATTTGATAAAAGTCTTGATTTTGCATTGTGTATTTGGAAAAAAAAAACGAATTTGTGGTAGTTTTCTATAACAAGATTGGATATTTTGGTAGTCTTTTTGTACAAAGTTAGTTTATTTAGAAAAATGTGGTAATTTTAGTAGTTTTTTAGAAAACGTTGAGATTTTGAATGTTTATTTGGTTGAATGGTTGTTTTTTTTGTTGTTTTTTAGAAAAAATATAAGATTTTTGTGGTTTTGGTACAATTATTAGACATATTTCTAGCTAAAAGTTAAGATTTTGGTAAAATTGATGTTATTTGTTTAGTATAATGTTATATGCACTGATATACACTAATATGCACTGATATACACTCATATGCATTGGTATGCACGTATATACACTGATATACACTCATTTATACATTGATATGCTCATTAATTTGTTTAGGTTGGCGTACGCAACACCAATAAATCATATTCCGCATTGAAGTCAATGGGATCGTGTTATTCTGAAAGTGTCAAAAGTGTACTTTTGTTGTCGGATTAAAAAGCGAGTATCATGCCTCGGAGATGAGATTGCTCGAAAGTGTTGTAGTCGTTGTAGGCAAACGGGACACAACATACAAACATGCACATGCCACGAATACTTACATGTACATCCCCATGACAAATTACATTAGATGTTGATGAAATGTACCACAAATAATGATATTTCACAGCGTTTATAAATAATGTATGTTGATATTAGTTGTTTCGTAAGCAGAATATATGTTTATGAATAATGATATCTTAAGGGACTTCTCATTCAATGTCTATAGGTGGCTTCTCATTTACAATTTGTCATTTAATATATAGTCATGGAAGACAATACCAAGTTCCACTATTTCATTTAATTAGATCTCTAAGGTGGCTTTTCATTAACGATTTTATAACTTTTGTTTTACATTGGTACATTAATATATCCATTAATGAATTATAAATAAATAAGATTATTTATACCTTTTCGGTTATATGTACCAAATTGATCAATATATGTACCTATGAAGACTAATGTTACACCAGAAAACGCCTATTTACACAAGTAAGCACCAGAAAACACCTATATCCATAGGTAAACACCAGAAAATACTATGTTACACAAAAGAGCAATATAACAAACTGTTCAAAAGACAAAGTTCGCAAAATAAGCATAAACAAGTTGCATCAAAACATTGTCTACCACTATAAAAGCATCCATAAACAACTACAAGAAAAACAACCATATCCGAAATAAAGCTTAATATTCGCAACTATATGAAAAACAACAATTACATGAAATAAAAATAGCCCCATGTCATCTTGACCACAACCGCCACAGGCTTGGCTGAAACCAAAATCAAAAGCAATCACTTGTGTACCGATCTCTTGCTCTGTATCGGAATCAAAATGTCCCTCATTGAATTCAATGCAGAATATGATTTATTGGTGTTGCATACGCCAACCTAAGAGAATTAATGAGCATATTAGTGTATAGATGAGTGTATATCAGTATATATACGTGCATACATACGTGCATACCAATGCATATGAGTGTATATCAGCCCACATTAGTGTATATCAGTGCATATTATATTATACTAAACAAATAACATCAATTTTACCAAAATCTTAACTTTTAGCTAGAAATATGTCTAATAATTGTACCAAAACAACAAAAATCTTATCTTTTTTCTAAAAAAACTACCAAAAAAACAACCATTCAACCAAATAAACATTCAAAATCTCAACTTTGTTCTAAGAAAATACTAAAATTACCACATTTTTCTAAATAAACTAACCTTGTACAAAAAGACTACCAAAAAATCCAATCTTGTTATAGAAAACTACCACAAATTCGTTTTTTTTCAAAATACACAATGCAAAATCAAGACTTTTATCAAATAAACATTAAAACTCTTAAAGATGTAAACTTTATGCTAAATAAACGAATTTTTACCCAACAAAAAAACAAAAATCCGAACTTTCACTAATAACTACCAAAAACTACAAATTAACAAATCTTTATTCTAAAATAGTGGACATTAAAGAGAAAGTGGCTTCATTGATCACTCACGTTTGTTAAAAAACACTAGTCGATCACCCTAGTATGACTTTGTATACTTTCGATCACTCATGTTGGGTTTTGTATATACTTTTGGTTACTCACGCATTTTTTGGTATAACTCGTGATTTTTCAAAAAAATTAACATTTTAGTAAGGGTATTTTTGTCATTTCAATTTTATTTCTTTAAACTAACACTCATCATGAGTGATCGAAAGTATACAAATTCAGAGTGAAATGACAAAAATACCCTTACTAAAATGTAATTTTTTTCTATGTTGTACCCAAAAAATGCGTGAATGCCCAAAAGTATACACAATACCCAACATGAGTGATTGAAAGTATACAAAGTCATACTAGGATGATCGACTAGTATTTTTTAACGAACGTGAGTGATCGATGAAGCCATTTACTCTTATAAATAATATAGTATAATAATTTAATATTATAAGTATTGTATTTATAATTTTAATAAATGGTTTGAACTTTGATTACCTTGTAGAAAACAATGATCTATTACCACCCATTTGGAGTAATGAGTTGATACCTCAAATGGGGTAATAAGAGTAGTTAGGGAATGCAATGAAAAAATGTATTTATTAATTCAATCAAGTTTCATCCCATTCCCGCATCCTCAAAATGAATTTTTTCTTTTGTAAATTAGCGTTGAAAGTATGAATACAATGATATTAGAAATAATGAATACAAAAATTTCTAACTAATATCTATCAATGTAGAAATTCCTAACTAATACCGAAATACTGAAATTCCTAACTAATAGACTGTTATGTAAATATTAGACAAATTGTCTCCAACAAAGTTTAAAGCAAGACCTAATAATTGGAAACTTGGATTAGATACCACCAGATTATTGAACCATCGAGGCATCCTAAACACGACTTGGGTGTTAATTAATATTAAAGTTATTCATCTTTATTTCTTTCATTCTATAATCATATACAAATTTAATAACTGAGTTGTTATACATACACTAGAATTATAGTTTTAAGAATAAAATTACTTTTCGACCCTTCTATTTGAAGATGTAGTAAGTGAAAAAGTGTACTTAGAGATAAAATAATAATTTCATGTATAAAAACACTATTCTGGTGTCTGTATAAGGTTAACCATTTAATATGTATAATTATGTAAACATTTAAAGCTAAACATGTAATTATGTAAACATTTAAAACTAACACATAAGTATAAAAGTGATTTTATTCACACAAATTAGCTGTCTTTTACTCATTTCAATCCAAATTCATCAATTATGAGCTAAACTGTTATATTCTTCAATTTTGAAAAAATTTAAGCTAAACCAACCAACTTTCATTTAGGTAAAATATATTTAAATTTTGTTTCTATTTTATATAAATTTTAAATTATCGCAATCAAAAGCAGAAAAAGACAAACTAGGAATTATTGATTTATTTCAAAGGTGGTTCATTTTTAAAGAACTTCCATTTTAGGCTAGTGATAATATTTAAGTCTTTTTTTAACTGTTTGAGGCTTTTACTTTTTTCTTGGATTGTTTTGCGGCTGAAATTTATGCTGTGTTCATTGTGCTGACCCCACATAGTTACATTCAAACCAAATATGTCAAAGTTGATAGCTTTATGTTAAGGTAATATGTCAAAACTGATAGTTTTATCGTCTCATCACAAAGATCACTTTTTCTCTATATAAATCACACTCTCGTTTTTCATTCCACCCATCTATAATCGAAACTGTTGATCCCATCCACCGAAGCTTCCTGTACTTATCACATTAGTCATTCCGTTGGGTGGACTGTTATGTTGACAGTTAAGTCAAATTAAACAAGGTGTATATAATTCGGGGCAAAAGGCAAACTCAACTTATACTATAACCTCGTTTTTCATTCTACCCACTCTGTAATCGAAACTACCATCTCATCCAATCATATTAGTTATTCCGTCGGGCGGACTGGACTATGTGGACTGTTGAAGAGATTTTTAGTTTGGTTTTAGGCTTGGAAATTGTATTTGACAATATTTTTTGAAGTTAGTAACTCTGCTAGATAGGGCATCTTGATTAGCCAATGGATGAGGAGGCTGTGAAACTGAAGAACATGTATAGAGAAAAGGTATGATTTTTCTGTCCAATTACTTTTTCTATTTTTGAGGATATATTTTTGTCTTAGTTTGGTTTATATTTTTGGTATAGGAGCTTGATAGGAACTTGGCCATGTCCCTACTCAAGTTCCGAAGTGTAGGGTTCGCGGAAGGCCCGTACGTAATTGGTACTTGGGTCGGTGGTTGCTAAGTCCCGACTCAAGTACCTACTAGCCTCGTAGCTGTTTACGGGACTTGATCGGTACTTAGTGAAGTACCGACCAAGGTCCGATCGCGTATCCAATATGACCGTTAGAATGTAATCGGGACTTGATCGGTACTTAGTGAAGTATCGACCAAGGTCCGATGCTAGGGTTATTTGTCAATTATAAAAACCCACACTTGTTCCATTGAAAAACATCTCTCACCTTTGTCGAACCTAAACGTTTTGTGATAAATTGCACACAACTTTAGCACTTACAATCGTCTAATCTAAGAGAGATAGCTTGAGTGTTCATTGTTTGATTCTTGTAATCGTTTACTTTATTCATGGTTCATCAAAATCTTGAGAGAGTGTTCTTGGGTTCTAATAGGTTTATTAGGAGTTTTGAAATCCTGAAGGTGCTTTGGGTTTCTAGTTAGGGATAGCTAGAATTAGTTGATTACTTGTATTAAACATTGAAGGTGTTTCATATTTTAGTAGTGATCATTACCGAAATCCCGAGGTTGGAAAACCGACGGTCGAGCAGTAGGGGAACCGAAGCTCGCTAAAATCTCTGAGCATCTCTATCCCTTAACTATTTACTTTATTGCATCTATATTATATTTTCGGATCAAGTAGTTTTATCGCTATATTATATTCTGCTTTAATTGTATCTCAATTATATTAATATAGTGAGCATTTACTTTTGTCGTAATTTTATATAAATCGAAAAAGTATCAACAAGTGTAGTAATCCTTATTCACCCCCCCTCTAAGGATCACGTATTACTTAACATTAGATTTATGAAAATTGTAAGTTAATGTTTACAGAAAATGGGGAAGTAAACGAATAAATCTTTTGTTCCCTGAATTGCACATTCTTGACGGGACATACTTGTCGTGGTTGATATTTTTGGTAAGTGGTGCAACCAATAGAGCAAATAGAGTAAAATTAGACTAGGAGACTGGCAACTATCTCCTACGGAGATCACATCATCTTTTCCAGCAACCCCTGCACAAGGAGATGTAATCATGTAATAGAAGGGTAACAAGATATTGCTAGGTGTCTCCTCGGATAAAAACCCATTCTGGTTCATTATGTCAACCAGTTATGGCAAGCACAACCTCATCAAAGGTTTCAATCTGATCAAGGACTGCACTAACAACGACAACAATGAGCTTGTGCTCAACAGGCAGAATATTTGTATCGCGATTCTCACTGCCATCATTATTGCCTCAAGAATTGATAATCACACGATTTTTATTGTTACTGATAACTTCATTTCGCAGGTTTGGTTTAGGTACTTTCACTCCCTTCACCAGGATGGAGATTTGACGCTTTTGCTCAGTAATGGATCCAAGAAATGTTGCAATATTATTTGGATGCCAAAATGCGGGTTGCTTCCAAGATCTTAAAATTTTTGTTATTAAATATTTCAATGTTGTTAGTCCTTTGAACAATGTTATTAATTTGATTCCTTCTTGTAATGATTTTTCTAGCCATAACAATTGCTAATTTATGAGATGAATTATTTATAAAAAAGAAAAGAAATTACCAATACAAAAATCTTTATTAATAGAATTTGTCCTAAAATCTCCCATATGATTTTTTGTGAAGGATAATTGCCTTTCCATCTAACTTCACAAATAAATTATTGATGATTTTTCCAGTTTTCATCTCCAATTACATTTATTGGAAGAGTCGGGCCAAATGTTAAATTCTGAGATCATTTTTTAAGCCTCTAGTTAAGATTTATCAATACATGATAATATAAATGAGATGAAACAAGTATAATAGATAAAATTTGATGAAATGAAGACTGATATTCAATTTGTGAATTTTGAAAAATTATATCGGTCAAAAACTTAAATAATTCAAATGGGTTGAAATTAAATATGTAATTGAAATCATTTGAAATTAAAAGACCATATATTGCATTGATTGTCATGAACGGAATAGTGTTGGAATGGACAAAGAAAATGAACGAATGAGTAATTCTTATTAGTACTTAATTTGGTATGAACATATTAATGTGATTGAATTTTCATTAATCATTATATTTCTTAATTTTGTTTTATGTAGTAATAATCATAATATAACTAAATTACTAATATATTCTCAAAATGGATTCAACTAAATAAATTTCGATAATGGATATTTATTTTATCATGAAGAAAATAATTATTTAGTCATAACAAAATAAATTATTTAATTATAATCTAGACATATTTAAATGACTTTAATATTTTATATAATATCAAAAAAGAAAATATAAATCATTATCTTCTGCTTAAAAAGTAAACAAGAACAAACGAAGTCTTCATAAACGGTTAAATATGATACTACTGAAAAGTAAAACATAACTAAAACCATCTACATAACCTAACTTAAAATCCTCTAAGTATCACATGACCATTTAAAGATAAGGAAAAATGATTGAACACTTACAATATTATCAATATTTATATTTAGTTATAATTCGTATTGCAATATTGAATTATTTACAGTCAAATTTGAGTCAAATGCCACAAACTATTAAACCACCGTTATAAATAAACGATTCATATTATAAGTGATTATCATTTAGACACGACGAGATCAAATCAAAACTAGCATGATTATTCAAAGACGTACACAAACACCATAGGGTGGGTGGAAAATTCAGCAAGTTGATCAAGTCTTTCTTGATTTCCCACAGTATTTTTGTTGGATTATTCTTTCCAATACGACAATGTCAAAGCCCCAAGTCAGCTAATTTTCTACAATAGTTAATTGTTTAATTCCACCTGTTGTTATACACATTTAAACAATATATTTTAAAGAGGAAAAGTACTATATTACCCCTACATGAAGCTTTCTCAAAACTATTACCTACAAATGGATCTAGTTACAGGAGAATTAGGAATGGAAAGCCCTACAAATGGATTAGTTACAGGAGAATTAGGAATGGAAAGCTTTCTCCTCTTTCCGCCCGACGCTTTGATCGTTTTACGCCCAATCATTTCGAATAATTTTTACATCCTTTAGTTCCCGTTTCTTGTTCAAGAATTGAGCAAAAGTTAATATTTATTATGAATAAGAGAAACTTTAATATTGCCATTTCTGTATATTCAATATATTCTACTAATGAAGGAATTCACAAGTTTGTGATCCACATCTATAAATTAAAAGGCTCTGCAATAAGTTGTTTCAATGATGACAATGTTGCCGTTGTTTGATCAAGAAGGAAAATCTAAAGGAATTGATTTTATTATGAGTTCTTTGTCTTCATAGTCTTCGACGCAAGAAAAGAAGTTGGTTGACCTCCTTTTCTTGTGTCAAAAGAACATATAGTTATTTTATACTCCCTCTATCCCTAAATGATTGGTACATTTTGAAATTCATGGTCAACAAAATACGATTTAAAACGTAAATATCTCTTATTATACATGCGAAAAGATTATAAAAAGTTGATATTTCAAAAATAATTGAGAAGAATCGAACAAGATCCCACATAACTACATTATTTCTTATCGTTTAATAAGAATTCTTGATCAAAATTTTAAAATTTGACCACAAAAATCAAAATGTATCAATCATTTAGGGACGGAGGTCGGAGGGAATACTAATGTTTTCTAAAGAAACAATAAGATCTTTCTTTTATTCCTTGGATATGATCGGAAAATAAAGTAATGGTTTATATTTTTAAGATAATTAAATACCTATTTACAAAATACGGTTAGTTTATTCACTGGTAAAAACCACTATTCAGGGGTAACGTAGTACTTTCACACCTTAAAACCAGAGTATTTGGAAGTGTACAGCGTTTCCTGCCACGTGTTCTTTTCCTTATATTTTAAAGGCCTTTATGTTTTCAACTTCATTTTTGTAGTTACTCATTTCAAGCACTTTGAAGTTCAATCAACAGCACAAAAGTAAGCTTCTTCTCTTTTCGTAATGTTTTCAACTTTATTTCGATTTATTTACTGAAATTAATGTTTCAATTGAGCTTCGTACTATTTTATATGATTCAAATCATTGCTTTGGATCCGTACTCTCGTCCCTCGTTGCTTTGAAATTCGTATATTATCAATTAGTGATGCTTATATAGTTATATTATATCTAGTCATGATCGATGATGTATAATATTTTAAAGCGGGGCATAAAGAAGACACGGAAAGTAGGTAGACGATGATCCTGAAGTTAGTTGATTTAGATTATTTAAAATCGAACTAAACAATTTCTTATGGATTTTTGTATTTCTATTATTGGAAAGGTAAGGTATATGTGAATTAATGTCTTAAGTTCTTCAGAAAATCTCCTACGCGGTTTCTATGGAAGTTGATTTAGCTTTATAGTATTGTACATCGTTTTGGTGGGATGGTTAACACGGCTATGGCGGAACCGTGTGTGCTTTTGATGATATTGGAGAAAGTGAAATGTAGTATCGTTGATAGTTAGTTTCAACTTGTTGTGTGTAGAAGATATGATGAAATTTAGTTAATATACTTTGTATAAGAATGAATATTTTAGAGGATTAGTAGTAATTTGTACCCTTACTTGTAGGTGTATGAATATATAGCGGCTTGGCCTTGCATTGCATATGTCCGGAATCCTACGATAACATAAGCTTTTTGGTGGTGAAGAAAAGCTGTCGTGAGTCACAACGAGGAACAACCCCTGCCTTGGAGAACTGGAGGTTACCTGAATGCGAACAAGCTACATTGTTGTTGGAAGTTTTGTCCTTGCAACTGGATTGCGTCTAATTAGTCGACCCATCTTTATTTTTTCCATTTTTACTTTCACCAGCCAAATGTACTGATCCAGATGTCATCTGAAGCAAATTTGTATGGTACGTATTGTACCAAGTAAGAGTAAACGTTCAATGCTTAGCAGAGTGCACATGCTAGCAGCCCGTTGACATGAATTGTTGCTGCTTCAATTTTCCTCCTGGACGCCGGTCGAAAAATGATGCACCTACCAATCACGACAGACAAGATAGAGAAGGTGTGCTCTTTGATTGAATAAACTAGCTCCATAACAGAAAGAATCAGTGTTTAGTCTTTTTTTTGTTGGATGCCATCCTTATTTTTGTTGCTCCTAAAGTCCTATGGAAGTTAAAATGCTGTACAGAGCTAGTTATACATATGCTTGCAGTGTTGCCTTTTATTGAACTAGCTGTATCCTAGAGTAACATTCTTTGGTACTTATTACATCATGTAAAAGAATATAATTGTTAACACCTAACACCAAGATTTGTCTGATGTCTAACGGAGCTCATTTCACATAACTTCATTTGTATATCCTGGCCATTGCCATATTTTCTATTGTTTCTGCTAGCCAGCAAAAGCCTTCGAATTCTTGATGTTTTTGTCATTCTTGATATTTTTGTCATTCTTATGCTTCTCTTTCGATTTCGTTTTCCTAAGCTCCATTTTTGTTATCCAGGACAATCGATTGCAATGACGAGAAGTTTCACGTACAATGAAATAAGAGTAGCAACAAATAACTTCCATCACAGTAATAAGATCGGGAGAGGTGGTTTCGGGACGGTTTATAAGGTATTACTTGATGCCTTGATATATGTCCTCATATATAGTTGTTCTTTTGTTCATAAAACACATTTTTCTTTTAATAGAGCTAATCTTTAGATGTCTTCTGGTATTATAAGTGTACACTCAGATGGCTGAATCCACTTTTCTCCTGAATTTGCTTTGAGCGTTTTAATCTGAATTTAAGTTAACTTCTTAAGTAGTCAAAGGGAAGAGAGCATAATAAACTAGGTGCATATTAATCTACTAAGCAACATAAGGAACTAGGTAAGTAGGTAACTATAGTATATGCGAGTATTTTGTCCTACAATGCAAGCATCAAGGATAGGAGGCCTATTCTTAAGAAGGGGATCACTCTTTACCAGATGAGAGTCCTTTTAAATGACATAGCTGTGTAGTGGCAACCCCACCAAAGGAAAATACCCCATGCAGGATTGGAGGTGCTAGAAATCCCATCACCAACAACATCATTAATGTGAAGTCTTTCCCGATGCCTTGAAGCACATGAGCCCTTTAACCATTAGACATTCACAGTGCCACAATGGCTAGTGATGGAGAGATTTTTCTAGTGAATTGAAATTATAAGAGAGCTCAACGCTTTAAACCATGAGGACCCTAAAACCGTGTGGTGGAGTGAAACTTCTCCTAAACTGGAAGTATCAAGTGTAAGATAGGGCTCCCTAAATCACGAGGGCCTTAAAACGTGAGGTGTCAAACCCAGCAAATAGGCTAATACCTCATCCTGGAACGGATGGTTAACCTAAATGGATAGTATCAAGTACTTGCTCTTGCGCATGAAAATTGTTTACTTTCACTCTTTTTTTGTTTCTCATAACTTGTCCATGTGATCAATATTTTTTTACTTATTTTAGGAAAGAATGACAACTTCTTTAACTTGTACTAAATGTATACTCTCTTGAATTTTTGTACAAAAATCAAAACTAGACAATTTGTGCGAGAATGAGCGAGTATAAGGTAACTCAAATCTCTAAATCATGAGTGTCTCAGAACCATAAAAATGAAAATCCTGCCAAAGCCTGTTATACGTCATGATGGAATGACTGTGTTATAAATCCTTACACGTAACATATAGAATTGTGGCTAATATACATCTTTGTATATTTGTGCTCCAGTATGCATGTAATCAGTTTGGTTAATCTATACTATATATAAAGTGAGAAAGTCATTATTTTTTGGTGAAGCTTACAAGATAATCTAAACTAGCCATGTGGCATTATATTTAACTGCCACTTGCACAATTTTAATAACCAACTTAAAAACTAACTATGCCACTTGTCCAATTTTAATAACCAACTTAAAAAATAATTATCCATAGTTTTTATTGAGTGTAGTTATTAATCTACTTATATATAATATATAAGTACTCTCACCGTTTGGGTTACATTTTTATCATTATTATGCACAAGCAACGATTGTGCCAAAAATACTAGCGACAATTACCAGTAACATCTTATAAGTTGTAGAATTGAAATTTGACCATGTAGGTGGTTGTTTATCAACACACCAAAATGAGTAAACCCTTATATTTAACACATTAGACTGTTAAGACCTCACGTGGGAACATTTGTCAATTCTCCGGTAACATTGGATTACACAAATTGGATTAGTTAATTTTCAACTAAACAAACGTCGTTTGTATTTATCAATCTGTTGCCCAATTGTGGGTTCTTTTTTCACTGTAGGGGACTCTCAGAAATGGGCGGGAAGTTGCAGTCAAAACGCTTTCTGCAGAATCAAAGCAGGGAGTCAGCGAGTTCCTGACAGAAATAGAAACCATATCAAATGTTAGGCATCCAAATTTAGTAGAATTGCTCGGATGTTGTGTACATGGACCTAATCGAGTTTTGGTGTATGAGTATCTAGAAAATAACAGCCTTGATCATGCATTATTAGGTGAAATAATCTCATTTCTTATATCGATCAAATTATGATGAAGAAAAAACTTCATATGTATTTTAATTATACAGGTGCAAGAAATATGACTGTGAAACTACAATGGGCAAGACGATCAGCCATTTGCATGGGTATTGCAAAAGGTCTTGCATATCTTCATGAGGAACTTGTTCCACATATAGTGCACAGAGACATCAAAGCTAGTAACATTCTTCTTGATAAGGACTTGAACCCCAAAATCGGAGATTTCGGCCTGGCTAAGCTGTTTCCAGATAACATCACTCACATAAGCACAAAAATAGCTGGAACAACGTAAGTCTATTTTAGTGTTTGTTCTGTAACTCGATTTTACATCTACAACAACATATCTTTCTGCTTGCCCTCAATACTGAAATACAAACAATGGGTTAAGGAGTTTCTGCAGTTGTATCATAATCTATAAACCTTCATCAATGTTTAGGCATATCATCACATGATTCATGCATGTTTTCGCGGCGACCATTGTTTATCTTTTTGTTCAGCGTCTATTTCCAATTTCAGAAATATATTAGAAAGTTCCAAGGCCCAAGGGCATCATAGCTTATAGAACTAAGTAGCACCAAGAAGTTTAACGAACATGATACGTAACTGCTTCTTTACTTCAAAAAAATTCAGCTAATTCAAGTAATATTAACAATAGAGGAATTGAAGCTTTCTATAGGAAAAGAGATAGAGCCCAAACAATCTAAAGTCATGAAAGATGGAAATTTGTGAATCTCCATATCATGTAGGCTTCTTTAACTATTTTACCACTTCGGCTAGAATGTATTCTAAATATCTGTAACTGAGATACTGAACAACTTATACTTTGTGTCATTATAGAGGTGACATTTTTAGTTTTACTAAGGTCTTTATTTTGAAACAGTGGCTACCTGGCTCCTGAATATGTTTTAGGTGGTCAATTGACCATGAAAGCTGATGTGTATAGCTTTGGAGTGCTCATAATTGAGATTGTAAGTGGAAGGAGCAGTTCTTATTCTAATAGGCTGGGCAAGCAGAAATTACTCCTAGAATGGGTGAGTATCAGTTTCTGATGATAGCTCTTTTGCTTCATGTATATAGCAATGATCTGAAACTTATTTTATCGGGAATCAACATCAGTATTATCAATGAATATGTTTCGTTATATACTGAGCATTCATATTTCATTTGGATAACTTCTTGAACCTTTTATATATAAACCTTCAGTAAATAAATTTATACTATGTTCCTTACTCCTTCAAAAGTTCTAGGTATAAAAATCTGTAATCACTGTTAAAGCACAAAACTACACACCAGTGACACTACACATGGATTTGAACAGGAAATCGTTAATAAGTGACTGGAGTCCAAACATGTGGAATGATGTTTATATGATTATTTGATATAATAAAAAATAAAAACTAGAGAACATTGAAGCACAAATGGTAGGAAAAACTCTAAAACTCATTCAGTTGCAATTCCAAAATAATCGACAATATAAATGTGGTTTATGTAGAGGGAAATAATTAATTTACGCCAGATTTAGTATAACCCTCACTTCCCCCTCATATCATGTGCCTCAGAGAATGCATTTAAAGAGGTGGAATGTGGCATTGTTACGGACTTATGGTGCCATTTGCTTACTGTAAAATGTGGTCAATCTTACAGTATACTAGTCATTTGACTTTCCATTTATACCATCATCTGCCTTGGACATGTGAAATGCCCTACATAATTAGATTCTCCTTCTCATAGTTAACGATTTTGTTTTCTGTTCCCAGTATCAGGACTTCTATATCATAATCTCTGTTAGAAGTTAGCTCGGTATCATATTTTTTCTTAGAGGTGATATCTATTTTAGGAAAGGATGATACTTCATCTTCTGTATTAATGGATTTTGCTTGCCCATATTACTTAATTTAGAGTATTCTGCTTATTGTTCTCTCTTTTCAAGTGATGTACCTCGTGTGAGAAGATTCGCACTACCTCAATTTGAAACATCCGTTTACCTTGTTGAGCTCTTATCACCAATATTCTTTGGCCAATGATTTTTACACTCCACCAAGTAATAGTGACACTCTGCCTTTAATATAAAAATGGTTGAAAAATAACAAAAGAGTGCAGTGTCATAATAGTATAAAAATTATTGGCTTATTATTTTCTAAGCTGTAAAACAAAGACCCTCTAGCATTTCTTTCAGATGTTCCTTGATTTTATAGGCATGGCAGCTGCATGAAGAAGGAAAACTTTCAGACTTGGTAGACCCAGACATGGAAGAATACCCAAAGGAGGAAGTCATGCGGTATATTAAAGTTGCACTTTTCTGCACTCAAGCAAATGCAAGCCGCAGACCAGTGATGAGCCAGGTCATTGATATGCTTTCTAGAGACATCAAGATCAACGAGAAGGAACTGACGCCTCCAGGTTTCTTTCAGAATTCGGGAGGTGTTAGTACTATACCGTCGAAAGATAAGTCATCGGCAAGCTCTTCTGGTTTTCAGATGAGTTCTTTTGCCACCACTACCATTACTCAACTGACACCTAGATGATTATCAATCTCAATATTTTTGTCCTTCCAGCACAAGAGATAACGAGCGAAAGGCTTTTGGGGGTATATAGACGCCTACGAGTATTCTTTTATTGGCGCACATAGACGCTGACATGTAATCAATTTCTTATAGTTTTACTTATTTATTGGCTCATGTTGCGTGTTTGGTGACTGGTGTTACCCTTCGGAGCATCCTTTAAAGAGCTCATATGTTCTTCTGTTGGTAGATATTAGGTTACATGAAAATCCATGGCATAACAGGCAATTTGAAGTTGGTATTTCTACCATGTAAATGATAGATACTTGTTTCTTTAATTTGGCAAAATATCACTAGGCAATTTGAAGTTGGTAGGGTGCATATATTCCAAGGCAGCTATTTTCAAGGCATGAGATTCGGACTATTTTATCCTTTTCGAACGGATGAAAGTATCATCAGAAATGGAAACTAGTGATGATTCCACTTCAAATTGAAACTCATATTTGTTAAAGCTGAACCAAACGTGTGAAATCATCACTGCAATTGCATTTGAATGATGATTTCGCACGTTCATTCCAATCTTCAATTAATAACACTTGAATCTTTATTAAATAAAATTATTTTTATATATTGTTTTGATATATTCTCATATTTTCTTAACCATTTTGATATATATTCTTGAAAAAAATACTAAAGTTTTTTACTTTTGTTGAAAACATTACATAACTAACGAACACGTAAAGCACGAGTGAATACAAGAAGTATCAAACTTAGTACAAATGATAAGTTTGATTAAATGTTATAATTTTTTTAATAACAACGTTATATCATTTTGGATCATCTCGTGGCTTGAAATATATTAAAAACATGTTTTATAAATTAGTTATGAAATCAAAAGGATATTAATTGGTCAAATTTACCAATCAAACGTGTGAAATTGTCATAGCTTTCTATCTTAAATATGAAAACACATCATTCCGTATTCACTATAATTGTATTCCGATGATGATTCCACACGTTCGTTTCAATCTTCAATTAATATTACTTGAATCTTTATTAACAAAATTATTTTTATATATTACTTAGATATATTCTCATATTTTCTTAACCATTTTGATATATTCTTTTAATAAAGTACTAAAAGTTTTTACTTTGGTTAAGAAAATATGAGAATATTTTCAAAAATAATATATAAAAATAATTTTGTTTAAGAAAGATTCAAGTATTAATTGAATATTGAAATGAACGTGTGGAATTATCATTCGAATGCAATTGTAGTGATGATTTCACATGTTTGGTTCATCTTTAACTAATATGAGTTTAAATCCGAATGTGTGGAATCGTCAGCAGTTTATATTTCTCACGATACTTTCATATGTTCGATAAGGATAAAATGGGCAAAATTTCATGCCTTGGATATTTATGTATGCCTTGGAAATAGGTTTCTCCCTTTAATTGGCTTGCACACACATTATCTTTTTTTATTGGAATTATCACTTTTCTATGTGAATTGACTATTTTACTTTTAATGAAATCAATGAATGACATTAAACAAGTTTTTTTTGTGTTCAAATGACTATTGTACACTATATGAAATTCGGCATTAAGAACATTTTAATCGATTATAATGGACTATAATATGTTATAATTCATTATATACACTATATATATAGTGTGAAAAGGAAGTAATTAGAAGATACAATGTGTAGCTCCATGTTCTCCTAAATTGATATTTTAAGTAAATTAGTCAGAAAGTTATGACTCTATTAAATTTTCTTTTATTAAAATTTCTTTGAAAGGCTATCATGGTAATCTATATATTGGTGTAGAGATTAATTGTGTAATTTCTGCATTGCGTCTGGTATAATGGAATGGAATAGACAAAGTAATGGAGTAAACAAAGGAAAAGAATTAATTAATGAATTTTATTACTTTGTTTGGTATTCGAGTAGTAATGTGATTGAATTATCACATTATCCCCAATTTTTCTAATTTGATTATCTAGTAGGAGATAATCATCCATTACCCCCAATTTGGGCGGAATGGTTATTACCTCAAATGAGGTGATTCAATTAACTAGGGAATGCAATCAAAATTCATTGTTATCTACCAAACTAAGTAATACAAACTAATTTAATTCCATTCATTCCTATCTCATTCCATTCCCGCGTACCAAGCACAATAATTTCTGCATTAAGTTGCGTCTGGTATAATGGAATGGAATGGTGTAGGAATGGAATAGACAAAGTAATGGAATAGACAAAGGAAAAGAATTAATTAATGAATTTTATTACTTTGTTTGGTATTCGAGTAGTAATGTGATTGAATTATCACATTATCCCCAATTTTTCTAATTTGATTACCTAGTAGGAGGTAATCATCCATTACTCCCAATTTGGGCGGAATGGTTATTACCTCAAATGAGGTAATTCAATTAACTAGGGAATGCAATCAAAATTCATTGTTATCTACCAAACTAAGTAATACAAACTAATTTAATTCCATTCATTCCTATCTCATTCCATTCCCGCGTACCAATAGGATTCAATTAACTAATTTTTAATTCATAAGTTTAGTTATATTGAAAAAGTGCCCCAAAAAATCAATAAACATGCTATTCCAAATTTGCCTTTTTTTAAGAACGAAATTCTATCTAAAATTGACGTTTTAGGGTGTAAAATGAAACAAATCGTAGTATAGGATGCAATTTGAGGCTTAGGATAGTATTATGGTACAATTTGAAATTCCGACAATAGTAGAGGGTAGAAAATGAAAATAAGCATCGAAGGTGCTATTAATAGCCAAATTTGTCTCGTTTACGGTTATACTAGAATATTTTTGAAATTAAGGTTGCCTGATTTGAATTACTCCACGCCGTTACTTCCTCTTCCCCACTCCCACTATCAAATCATACCGTTAACTCTCCTCCTCCATCACCCCCCGCTCCCCCCCTCCCCCCCTCAATCAAACGACGTCGTTCTATGCCGCTTCTTTACCTTATATATTAACCTAGATCCACGCATTTCATTTTCAAGAAAAGAAAAATCTCATTATACCATCGGATTAGGCAGCAATAGGACGCCATTTTGATAAATAATATCCTTATATCGATGCATTTTATTCAGATAAATAATATAAGTTGAATTGATATTTATTTTTTGAGTTTGAATTTTTTTAATGTCGACGGAGGATGAGAAGTTGTTGAAGGAGGCGAAGAAGCTAGCATGGGAAGATCGTTTGACGCATAAGAATTGGAAGGTTAGGAATGATGCCAATATAGACCTTGCCGTTCTGTTCGACTCGATAACCGATCCCAAGGACCCTCGTATGAAGGAATTTGGTTAGTATTTTAGCTTAATTTTGTTTTTCTTGGTTACAATTTGAATGGTTTGATATCTTTGATGCTAGTTTTATGCGTTGGGGGAATGTCATGTGGGAAATGTAGTTGTTTTTTGGTGCAGGTTTTGAATTATTATAGCATTATTGAATGTTTGAGCTTAATTTTGTGTTTAATTTTAATTTCTGGATGGGGTTTTGGTACGGTGAGATCTGATTTCGTGCTTTGTGATGTTATTTATCTGAATTTGGCTAATGTTTTAGTTCTTCCCTCCAACTCCCCGTCCATTAAACAATAGAAGTTGTCCTTCAAAGAGTGTGATGTGGAAAATGAAGATATTTGAGTTTAATTTTGGCTTTAATTTTATTTATTTATTTGTGGTGCATGTTGCTTGAAAATTTTCTTTCTCTGGCTATTGGATATAATTGGAATAAACTAAAATGGCTTGTTACACTACCTATCGTTCTTATTTATTGTAAAGTGGTAAGATAGTGTTAGCACTTCATTTTTGGGTCAATTTGGAAACAACCTCTTTTATTGGGGTAAGGCTACATGTTGATGTTGATTGGTTTAGCTTGAGGTTTAGTATGTCGAGGTCCAAGTTGGCCTTTGTTATTTGTATTAGGACAATGTGATGAGAGAAATGTAGTTATTTGTTGGTTCGGATTCGGAGTGAATTTGGAAATTTGAATAATTAGGGCATTATTTTAAGAAGAGTATTACGGATGCAAATGCGCCAGTACAAGAGAAGGCTTTAGATGCGCTTATTGCTTACTTAAAAGCTGCTGATGCTGACATTGGAAGGTAACCTTTTTATTTTATTTTCTCCTTAGACTGTGGATTTGTATTTTAAGTAGGACACTCAAGTTTAGCAAATTTTGAGTTGGTTTTTGGTTTCTGCAGATATGCCAAAGAAGTATGTGATGCAGTAGTTGCTAAGTGTTTGACGGGGAGGCCAAAAACTGTTGAGAAAGCACAACAAGTTTTTATGCTTTGGATTGAGTTAGAGGCTGTTGAGGCATTCTTGGTAAGTATACACGTAGATCATAATTTTCTTTAGCGATGCAGTTTAGTGGAAATTTTTAATGATATACACCCTCCGTTCATTTTTACTTGTCGTCCTAGCACAATATTTTCTTGTTCAAAACTACTTCTTTGAGTATTGTAGATAGTGACATGGTTTATTGATATCTTATTGCAAATACATGCTTTGAACTATGAGATGTTTGTCAATCCCTAGGGAGTTACATTGCTTATACAGTTAGCTGTTTAATTGGATCCTGACACGGTCCATGAGAATAAATCTAGCTATTGTTTCTGTTCGTTCAGTTGTTGCATCTGTCGAGTTTGTAATATTTGACATGACACATACAGTTACTTCTCTGCATGTCAGAGGAAGAATTATATGACTAAGTTTACTCGTGTACTTTCTATAAAGGTGTTCCGCGTTTTCGCTTTGTCCTTCCGTATCTTAGCTTGGTTTTGACTAAACTTCATCAGCCATGACCCTTATAGTCAAAACTCCTATGCATATAATGAACATAATTCAGTAACAAAGACTAAACTGTTTTAGTTCCAAAGTTTTCCAGAGAGATCACTCTAATAAAGAGAAAAAAAAAATCGGCAACCACTAGGATCACCAGAAAATATTGTCAATACACAGTTTCTCATGCTTTTACCTCTCTAGACAGTCACTCTTATTTTTCTTGTTCTATCATAGATTTTGAATTCTATGTTCTACCAATAATTACCAATATCTCACTACTTTTGTCTTCCTGTTAAAGTGCTATAGTATGGTTTTATAATTTTATGCTCTTCATCTTTGTTGGCTGAAAATGTTCTTTGACATTATGAAGATTAGTAGAATCTACTCGAAGGTGTAGATTGTTCAAGCATGTGGCTTTCACATTCATCCCATGAGCCTAGAACATGAACATGCACTAATTTGATGTCTGTTTTGTCAATTACATTATGTAATGTTATCGAGTCGGGTTCGAGTGGTAACGAGGGGTGACACTCTATCGAGTTGCTTAATTACTCGGTTGTTTCTGGTATTGACTATTGAGCAAGTTTTTTTTTTCTCTGAGTCGAACTCGGATGTCAGTCTAGCGGGTGTCGAGTCGGATATTTTGACTGAGTACTCAATACATGCATAAAAATGTGTGAAAAGCTATAATCGAGTCATGTAATTACCAGGTTGTTTCAGTTGTTCAGCAAGTATAGGCAGATCTCAAGATCACCAAAGGTTGTAAATCATAGGCAACAATGTATAGTTAACCTTATTTAGTTCGGGGAACTGGCTTTGCTGACACCATTTTAGTGGCTTAATAGGGACAAATGAGTTGAGGCATAAGTTCAGGTCTAAACAAGAATGTTTAGAAGTATGAAATATGGAAGGATGGTATATAAAGCAGACCATCTTTTCTTCAAGTTTACCAAAATTAGGACCCTTAGAGTTTGATGGTCAAACTCTATGGTAAGCGACTCTGGATATCCTGCCTAAAGAGTTTAGGATGTTACCAGTGTTCTTATCGATTTAATTCGAGCATTGTTTTGTTATCCCAGCTCAATTCTGAAAAAGAACCATATATGCCCGAATATTTCTTGCGAAAAATCTGAGTATGAAGGGAGACTTAAAATTGATATGGAAAAGAATAAGCAGGTACTTTATCCAAATAAAATCTAATTTCCTTGGACCCCATGGACTTGAAATAGGCTCGAATGTAGTCAAATAGACACGTAAGATACTCGAAAACTCGAGTGAGAACTGGATTGAGCTGAAACAGAATAAAAATTGAAATACACCAAATGAACTCGAAATGGAACCGAACCAACCCAGAATTAGACCGAATAGACTCGAAATATACTTGAATGGATTTGTCATATAACGAAGTTAACTGCGTGAATTTCGATGTGAATCGACCAAGTTTCAATCAGGTGACCCATCAAAATCAATTGTCGTTATGAACCGAGCAAATTCTAGTTTTGATTTACTAGAACTGGTTTACTTAGCAAGTTTCAATTTGCTTGGTTTGCTAGCAACACTAGAGACTACTTATTAGTCCTGAATTGGAGATTTGAGTTGTAATGCTTTGAGTTGATGAGTTATTACTATTATTGTTTGAGTATTTTGCACCTAACTACAAAAGGCGCCTGGATCACCATGTCACCGCTACTTTAGGAGCTTCACCGCCATGGACCAACGCACGCCATTCAGAACTATGATCTGGTCATAGTCATACAACATTGAATATATCAGAAACATTCCATACATTTTGTCCCCTTTGGATTTCTTAAGTACACCCTTCCCTCAGCACTTCCACAATAGTTGTTGTATCACTTACAAAGTCAATTATTAATTTTTATGGCCCATGTTAATTTGTTGCGCGTGCATGCTTGTTATTATTCTTAGTACATTGCTTGACTCAGCATTTCTGACTTCACCTGGTATGATGTCGTAGGGTTCAAGACATTTGAGAGGTTAATCCTGTATTTTGTGTTGATAGGATGCAATGGAGAAAGCAATAAAGAACAAAGTTGCCAAAGCAGTTGTCCCTGCAATAGATGTTATGTTTCAAGCCTTGAGGTTTGTCTATGGTTACCTTTGTTAAAACTGATTGTATCGGCAAGTTGTTTGTTCTCTCACGTAAATATGCAATATGTATCAGTGAGTTTGGATCAAAGGTAGTGCCACCAAAGAGAATATTGAAGATGCTTCCTGAGCTTTTTGATCATCAGGATCAGAATGTGCGTGCATCATCTAAAGGACTTACCCTTGAACTTTGTCGATGGATTGGAAAAGAGCCTGTTAAATCTATTCTGTTCGAGAAGATGCGTGATACAATGGTATTATGTTGGTCATGTGCAACCCTTTTGATTTTCTTTTGTTCGATTATTATCTATTTACCGTGAGTTATTTATGTTCTCTTTTTTATTTTTTCTTAAGAAAAAAGAGCTAGAAGCCGAACTTGTTAATGTCTCTGGAACTGGTAAACCAATACGCAAGATAAGGTTCAACTCTTTCTCTTGCTTCCCTTTTATTGATTCATCCTCTTCTTCATCTTTGACTACATCCGTGTTGAGTATTATTTTGCCCTGCGCTGCAATCTTACATGATTCCCATGTCCTATGAGGTCGAAGATTCTATATTCTTTTGCTATTTCATATAATGAAATAAATTGTATATTCTCTTGCTTTCCTTTTATTGAATATTCACCCTCTTCTTCATCTTTGTCTACTTGCGTGTTGAGTATTATCTTGCACTGCGTTGCAATCTTACATGATTCCCATGTCCTATGAGGTCGAAGATTTATATTCTCTTGCTCTTTCATATTAATGAAATAAATTTAAATTGCTCGTTACACTGCCTACAGTTGTACTTTATTGTGAAGTAGTAGATAGTCCTAACACTTCATGTTTAGTCAATGCCTCCCTGTCATCACATTGGCAGTTCTATGTACTATCCGACCCGTTACCCCACTTAGGCAGGAGCCTCTTTAGATGCACTGGTACGTGTTATATGTTGTATGTTATGCATATTCCGATCTTTCATCCAGAGCAGTTGGTCCTTGAATTTAATCTCGAATTGGAGTATACTGAGATAGTCTTTTTGCTTAGGTGTACTGTATAATGTTCTTGACTTATTTTGTTTTTCACGGCATTTCCATTCTGTAAGAATGACATTGAATGGGTGTTTATGCTATGATTGTCTATATTCGTGTTTTGAGATTAAAGTGATTGTAATATTCTGGATGATACTGAGCCCTTTGATCTCATCACAGTTGTGCCAACTGTAAATTCTGCCTTCACAAATTTAGTTCACCTTTAAAACTAAATAATGCCCTCTTCAGTTAGATTGAAAACATGTTAACAATAGGTAATAGCTGATAAAAATTTACTTTTCGTTGACCAGATCCGAGCAAGACAAAGAGCCAGAGCAGGAAGCTGTATCAGAGGCAGTTACTGCTGGACCCACTGCGGAATCTGCTACTGAAGGTGTAATATCCATTTAGTCATTAGAGAGTTAAATTACCTGGATATTATCACCACAAAATGGTATATTACAGTACTTACCTTTAGAGATATACTTCAAGTTCAACTGACATATTATTTCACCAGCTCCGCAGGAGATAGATGAATATGAACTTGTTGATCCAGTTGACATATTAACCCCTTTAGAGAAGTCAGGGTTTTGGGAAAGAGTGGTTAGTGTTTGTTTTTCTCGCGCTCTGTCTTTGGTATCAATCCCTGTACCTGTTTCTTAGAAATGCAATGTTCAATTTAAGAAAAAATTATATATGATTTCAGAAAGCTGCTAAGTGGTCAGAACGGAAGGAAGCTGTTGCTGAAGTGACCAAACTTGCGTCAACGAAGAGAATTGCTCCTGGAGATTTCACAGAAATCTGTCGCACTCTCAAAAAGGTCTGCTAGCAGCGATCGAGTTGCATCAACAGTTTTCTTTCTAAATTTGGAGTGTAGTTCAAACTTTTTCACTGTTCTATGGATTAATTGTGATGTGATCTTTCACTTATTAATCTGCTCTTCTTCATTCAGCTCATTACAGATGTGAATATTGCTGTTGCTGTTGAAGCCATTCAAGCAATTGGGAATCTTGCCAGGGGGCTGCGATCTCATTTTTCTGGAAATTCTCGTTTCTTGTTACCTGTACTACTTGTGAGTATACGTTTATTGAGTTCTGAACAGTAAAAGCCATTTTGTATCTAATGTAATGTGAAACATGTTTTAAGTTGTTTCAATCACTTCTTCCTGTCCATATTGATTGTCATGTTTTGCTGCAATCTAAGAGTAAAGAAATACAGAGATGTAAGACTCTAGTGAATGTTATTTAGCGTCAATAAGACCCAGGTTTGGGAATTCAACAAAATGCAAATGTGACATCGAAATGTGCAACACTTCCATTGTGAGGAATTTTGATTTCTGTTTAAATTTAATATTCTTATAACTATTTAATTTGAAATATGATCTATATAAACATTGTGCAAATAAGTCATTCAGGATTGTGTAACACATGCTCATTGTTGTTTTCATCTGTCTTTGGCGATGGTTCTTTCTACATTATAGATTTATCTTGTATGAAAGAACCTCATTACATATTTATAATACCACATTGCCATCTCATCTAATACTGGCAATGAGTGTCGAGCTGAGTATTGCGATACTTAGACTGGTTATCTACAGTAATGTGTTGGGTATGGAATCGGCTCAGCTCGTTAAAAAGCGGTTCAAAGTTAGGCTCGTGTTACACTACTTTGTGAACCAAGCGAGTTAACGACGTATTCAGGCTGGGTTCTGAGCTTGTATCAGATTACCTGGCTCCAGGTTTTGATTAGGAGGGTGGCCATTGACCACGGTAGAATTTGCGATCTCCTGTATATATGCTGTATTCCAAATGAAAAAACGTAGATATTCTAGCGCAGATGAAACAGGGCCTGTTTGTAGTTGAGATTGTTTGTTCTACTCTAGGCAGAGGCATTAACTATCTGTTTTTAAGCGTCATCACATTTTTAGCCATTTTCTTTCAAGTTTTGGCCCCCCTCCCTCCTTTTTCTGTCTTTACAGTATTCAATACATGGAAAACTTGTCCCAAATACTATGACATCTCTGCAGCCACTATGTGTTGATTGTTTTATAAGCTAACATATTTTGTTCTGAAAGGAAAAATTGAAAGAGAAAAAACCTACTTCAATTGAGGCGCTTACTCAAACTCTTCAAGCAATGCATAAATCAGGATGTTTGAATTTGTTGGACATGGCTGAAGGCAAGTTCTTCTATGGTTAAATGTCCCTATAGTTTTTCTAGCTCATTTCTGTTAGTTACAATATATGACCACGAGTTGTGATTTTGTTGCCTCTATCTTTGGATGAAATCTGACGTTTTTTTTAAGTTTTGAAGTTAGTGTTATTCGTGTATTGAATATTTCTGCTATTTATGTTTTCTGCACCTCCAAAAAGTTAGTGTATTTCCTCCAATTATTTTTGTTTATTTCCCTTTGCAGATGTTAAGACAGCAACTAAGAACAAAGTTCCCCTTGTGAGATCTTTGACTTTAAATTGGCTTACATACTGCATTGAGACCAGCAATAAGGCTGTTATTCTCAAGGCGCATAAAGAGTATGTTCCAATTTGCATGGAGGTTAGTGGATATAGTGATATTTATTATCATCTATAATTTCTTATGATTTAAAATTATGATATTGTCACTTTATTTTGTCTTAATTGTTACTAAATGTATATATTCTGTGGACCACATTTACATGTTTGTCTTAATTTGGGATCACCCATTCACAGTCATATACAATATATAGTTTTAAATACAAATACAATGATATCAATCTTAAATGCATTAAAAGAAATTAAAAAAATGTTAATAATTAGTGATCAAAATTATGCTTCGGAAAATAACAATATTAATTAAAATGATATGAAGAGAGATTAAGTAGTATAGTTTAAGAACTCCAGTCATATTGTTTAGGTGCCTTATTATTTAAATGTTATTCTTCTCTATAAATGGTGGCGGTGGTATATATTGTAAAAGCTTTGATTAAATTAGTTAAGAAAATAGAGAGGGAGGCCTATATCAAGATTACGTGATGATTTTTAATGTTTACTACACAGAATTGATTTCAATTTCTCCTACAACCAAGTCTCATGACAAAATGAAGAGGAAAGGTTTTCTAACTTATAAGGGTAGAATTAGACCAAAATGTTAAGGGTGAGCCAAATAAATAATATTTGATTACAAAATAAAGTAAATATATTATTGATAATTTTTTCACACTTTTGGTTGGCCAAACATATACAACGTCCAAATTTTAACCAATTTTGAGACAAATATACAATGTTCAAAAGTTAAGGGTTTGTTTTTGGGACCACCCATCTCTTCTTCTTTTCATCACTTGTAAATGGTAGCATTCACAGTCATCTCCCATTGTTTACTCTGATATAATTTGCTATAGTGATGTTTTGATATATAATCTTTTTTTGGTTATTTATTTTGGGGCACATGCAATTGAGAGGATTCGTTTTAATCTTTACAGAGTTTGAATGACGGCACTCCTGATGTTAGGGACGCAGCCTTCTCTGCTTTGGCTGCCATTGCAAAGGTAGTTTTGCTGTCCTTCTTGAACCTGTATACCATATCCTTCTGGATATATCTTTTGTCCCCTATGACTTCCTACACTAAACGTTTCTCAACAACCTTTTATATGCATTTTTATTTCTTTCGCGTGTAAGCATGATATACCCCTGATTCACAAATGTTGAACAAACAATTTTCTCTTGGTGTACATTTTATATAATGATTAATATCAGGTTAACAGAGATATCGTGAGCCTTACGTGTAATAAGAAATGGTGCTAAATGTAACTGAACATTCTTTCTATGATGAAACTGTTGTAATTGCTATGTATCAGATAGCTGGAATGAGACCCTTGGAGAAGTCCCTTGAGAAACTTGATGATGTTCGGCAGAAGAAGCTCGCTGAAATGATTGGCGGTTCTGGTCAATCTTCAGATTCCACCACAGGTTTGCAAAGCTTTACCTTTTTGTCATTGTTGTATCATGTTCTTCTTTCATCATACCAAGGACTGTATTATCTTGAATTCTATTGTCTGTTTTATTCATTGAAATGTTCTAATTTCAGGTGCAGTTCAGTCCACAGTTGGTGGTGTGTCTTCTGCGGAGGTGGGTTTCTTCTATGTTCAAGTACTTCGTCTGTAATACTGATTTTCATTTTAGCCAGTATAATTTGTGGTTCATCTTGCTATTGAAATGAATAAAATGCATTCTGTGTTTGTTTTGATTAGCTTCTGTTCAACAATGGTACATGCCAGCCATGGATTTTAACTTCCTTATTAAACTCAGCAACTCCTTTAACAGGCTTCAGATGGGTCTTTCGTGAGAAGGTCAGCTGCCAGCATGCTGAGTGGGAAGAAACCTGTTGCAGCAGCTGTAAGATCCTTGTAAAAAGATTCAATGTTTCCCTCATTGCGACTATAAGAAGTGGATTTGTTTTCATAAAAAGAAACTTAGTAATCTGTTGAATTATCTTACATAAAATATTAATGTGTTCCATGTGTCATTATCTCTGTCTAGCGACTTTTGGATATCAGATCTTGTTCCAGTCTTTCATGTAGTTTTGTTTTTATTTGAAACATTTTATTCTTCTGTTTGTTGTTCCTCAGCCCATAATAAAGAAAGTAACATCCTCGAGATCTGGTGTCAGTAAAAAGGGAGAGGGAGTTGCTCCTTCAAAGACTATCGAGGCTGAGGATGTTGAGGTGACAATAATGTTTCTATTTTTTATTTTTCTTTTTGTGGAGAAAAAACTATAATGTTTCTACATCTGTTGTTTTTTTTAAGTACCCTAGATTGCCATCTCTTTGATTAATCTCTTGATCACTACGATTCCAGCCAGCAGATATGAGCCTGGAGGAAATTGAGAGCAGATTAGGATCTCTCATTCAAGCTGATACAATTTCTCAGTTGAAAAGTGCTGTATGGAAAGAGCGACTCGAAGGTTTGTGCCTCTTGATTCTAGCTGCAGTGACATGTGATACTGAATGTATGATCTAATCAGTATTTCTTATCATTCCTGATATGGCATATAATCTTCTTCTCTTCCCCTGTTCTTGAATAAGTTTTATGAAGTCCTAAATCTCTGTTTCTTGTGGTGCAAACCATTTCTAATTACAGCGTCCCATAACTTACTAATATCACTTTCTGTCCTTTCTAAAATATTACTGTTATAACTATGTCAATATGTTGGAAAGTGAGCACGTCGGTGGATTGTGTTACGTAATACTGACTAATGTAATGAATTTTTAATTGAATTCCCACTAATATTTGTGTTCTCCCCTTTTGTTTTTCAGCCATTTGCTCATTTAAGGAGCAGGTTGCATCTTTAGAAAATCTGGACTCCTCTGTTGAGATTTTGATCCGTTTACTCTCTGCTGTTCCTGGCTGGAGTGAGAAAAATGTGCAGGTATAACATAATGTATATCCTTTGGAGTCCTTGGATTTAGAGTTGGTTAAGAAAGAATAGGAAAACAACTGTTTTCACTTTTTGTAACCTACCATCTCTTGAGCAGGTCCAGCAACAGGTTATTGAAGTTATTAACCATATAGCATCGACAACATCCAAGTTCCCGAAAAAGTGTGCTGTGTTGTGTCTTCCTGGTTAGTTTTAAAAGGTCTTCTTTTTTTGTTCATTTCCTTGTTCCTTCAATCAATGATTGACAATCATGCTTTTCTTGTCAACATTCATTGGCAATATGCCTGCTAAATGTTATAGTGGAGTCAAAATGTAATGATTGCAGGTGTCTGTGAAAGAGTTGCCGACATCAAGACGCGTGCTCAAGCGATGAAGTGCTTGACTACATTTTGTGAAGCTGTTGGCCCAGGGTTCATCTTCGAGAGAGTAAGTCAGTTTTCTCTTTGTTTTCGGTATACACAGCCTCTTATTAATCACTTTCTTAATTTAAGTATGTGCTCTCCAATTATCCCCTGAGATACATGAGTAGATGCTGTAATAATAATGTGTTGACTGTATTCTTACTCATTAGAAGTTCTGATTCTTGTGAACTTTCAGTTTATATTTGTATGATGCATAAATATATGCATGTTTAGTGATTGGACTCTTTCATGGTGGTATGCTGATGGTGTTTTAATTTGATGCCTATAGTCTTACAAGATTATGAAAGAGCACAAGAATCCCAAGGTTCTCAGCGAAGGAATATTGTGGATGGTTTCAGCAGTTGAGGACTTTGGTGTCTCTCTTTTGAAGCTGAAGGTTCCTAACTCAGCCTATTAGTTATATATATCATTGTAATTATCTCATCTCTTGAAAACCTCAACGTATGAAGCTGCTTTTTTTTTTCTTTCCACCAGGATCTAATTGATTTCTGCAAAGATACTGGACTACAGTCCAGTGCTGCAGCCACAAGAAATGCCACAATCAAACTTATCGGTGCTTTGCACAAGTTTGTAGGTCCAGGTAATTGTCTGTGCTTGATTCTTGCATTGGATGATGTCTAAGTTTCACTAAGATGTTTGCTTCAACCTTCTAGCTATCAAAGGATTCCTCTCAGATGTAAAACCTGCACTTCTTAGTGCTCTTGATGCAGAGTACGAAAAGAATCCATTTGAGGTACTATCCAGTCTCATGACCAATTAAAGTTACGGTTGCTTATGTGAAAGATTATATTATTTATGAATTATTTACTTCAGGGGGCATCTACAGCCCCTAAAAGGACTGTAAAGGCATCTGAAGCTTCGTTATCCGCACCTGGCGGCGGGCTTGACAGTCTCCCACGTGAAGATATAAGTGGAAAGATCACACCTAACTTGCTTAAGGGATTTGAAAGTTCGGACTGGAAGGTAGTTTGACTGAACTATATTAATTGCTGTGTGTGGTCATGTCCTGCTGATATAACTTACCTGATGTCTTTTTTCCTTGCAATCATAGGTGCGTTTGGAATCTATTGAATCTGTTAATAAAATCCTGGAGGAAGCGAATAATCGCATTCAACCTACTGGAACTGGTATTTGGATATACTCAAATAAAAGAAAATATTCAGGATTATGTAAATTTTATACCTATCTTTTAATTTTCTTTTTCTAATTAATGTCAGGAGAGCTCTTTGGAGCTCTTAAAGGCCGTCTATCTGACAGTAACAAGAATTTGATCATGGCTGCTTTGTCAAGCATCGGGTGTGTTGCATCTGCCATGGGACCTGCAGTTGACAAAGCTAGTAAGGTGCATAATATTCTCACAATCTAGCTTCCCCATTAGTTATCCTTTCACTTCCTTTTCTCTTTCACTAGTCCATGCATGGCCCTGAATTCATGAATGTGGTGCATTCTCCAGGGTATTCTAGCAGATGTCTTGAAATGCCTTGGTGACAATAAAAAGCATATGAGAGAGTGTACATTGACTACCCTGGACTCTTGGCTTGCTGCTGTTCATCTAGATAGAATGGTAAAGCTCGTTCAGTTTCATTCATCTTTATCAGTTTATCACTCCCCTATCCAATACCTTGGCAATATTGTTCTTCACAGATACCATATGCTACTGCTGCTCTGGGAGAGGCTAAACTTAGTGCTGAAGGCCGCAGAGAGCTCTTTGAATGGATATCAAAACAACTTGCTGGACTATTCGAGTTTCCCGATGCCATACATCTTCTGAGACCTGCTGCATCTGCGATGACAGTATGCTATTGTTGCATGAGAATACTCTTCCGTGTTTTCCATATACAAAAACTTATCAGTATGTTAATGTACATTAGGATAAGTCAGCTGATGTTCGAAAAGCGGCGGAAGCATGCTTCAATGAAATAATGAGGGTTTGTGGACAAGAGACTGTACGTATTCAGCTGAATTTTTTTATGAGCTCCAAGGCCATTGTGGAGCTTGTTCAGTGACTTATTTACTGGTTACGCTTGTAGGTTTCGAGGAACATCAGAGATATTCAGGGGCCTGCATTAGCAATTGTTATGGAGCGACTAAAACCTCATGGGGCCTTCCATGGTACAACATTCGAAGTGTTCTCTATAGTTTACTTTTGAATTGTTCAGATGCGAATACATAAATACTAGTATTGGTTATCTGCTCCCAGAAATTGAATCGACACGAACAGTTTCAACATCCAAAATCAGCTCAAAGACTGCAAAATCTGGTAGTCATGGTGTGCGTGCATCGCAGAACTTGAACCGAGCTGCATCTTTGGTGGGTGACTACCATGTATGTCGGTTTAAAAACTTCATACTTAGTATTTTAGTTTATTTAGATATGAAATGCTGGATTATTTGGGCAGAAAGGTATGCCTACAAAGGGCTCAAGGCAGTACCCCATGACGACTGTTCAAGACATCACTGTACAGTCACAACCTCTGCTTAATGTAAAGGACTCAAATAAGGTAAAGACGTGGCATGTATAAATGTTGTAGCCATTTCTTTCCATTTTAGATCGCTTTTATACTTCTTATGAACCTGCAGGTTGACAGGGAGAGAATAATTGTTAAGAGATATAAATTTGAAGAGTTACGTCTTGAACAAATTCAAGATCTTGAGGTTTGTGGAACATGAGCATATACACATGATATCTCCTTTATTTCAATAACTTAGATAAGCTTTCTTGTTTGTAGAATGATATTGTGAAGTACTTCCGGGAGGATCTGCAAAGGAAGCTTCTAAGCACAGACTTTAAGAAACAAATTGACGGCATCGATATTTTGCAGAAGGTGCTTATAGTGAGACTCTCTTTTTGTTTTTACTTGTGAATTTAAGTCCAACTTGGCTTGTGTTCTTCTTACAGGCTCTTACATCTATTAAGAGAGAAGTAGCTGAAGTTCTTGACGTTGTACTAAAATGGTTTGTTTTGAGGTTATGTGAAGCTAATACATCTTGTCTTTTAAAGGTGCGACTTTCTTAGATATCATATGAGATTAGCTTCTGTTTTTAACATAAAAACGTTTCATGGATGTTTTATTATCTCATTTGATTTTGTTTCTAACTTTTGACTATTTTTTTTAAATTTGCTCAACAGGTGTTGGAATTTCTCCCAGAGCTCTTTGCCACTTTGAGACATGAGGGTTACACCATGACTGAAGCAGAAGCATCAATATTTCTCCCTTGCTTGACTGAAAAGGTTAGTCTGTTTCCGTTGTTGCAGAAGCTGTAGTTGCTTATTGATTAATTTATGTATGACCAAACTTCAGCAGATAGTGGGGTTGGGAGAGGGGGGGAAGGGATATGACATCCAACTTTTGTTGTTTGTTAAAAGAGGTTTCAGTTTGGGGATGTATGATTGTACTGGAAGTTCATGACACTGAAGGGATTAATTGGTCATCGGTCGCTGTATGACTGTGGTCATAATGTCATATCTAGTAATAAAAGGGATTAAGGCCATGAAAACCGGGCTGGTGCTATATATATAGCTTTTTTCCTGTAGTCATGCTTGTGGTTTCAGTAATTTTTTGCATTACAGTTCGCAAATGTCTAAACAGGTTCGGAACTACAACAAAATTCTAGGGTTGATAGTAGAATTTTGTTATAATAATAAATTATTGTACCTTAAACAATTATTTTCAGAATCTCTGGGCCAGACAGTATAAAATTCAAAATTTCATCAAAAGTAAGGGTAAAGTATGTTCTTTGTAAAATATTTTGACGTTCTGGTGCCTACCTGGGTTGACCCGGTCCTCCCCCCTCTTTTAAGACAAAAGACTCTGTTCTCTGTACTCTTTTTGTTTTTTAGTTACATATTAGTTAACTGAAATTACCAAATAACTGATGAAACATTTCTTACTGACTAAACTCTTTCTTCTGCAGTCTGGACATAATATTGAAAAAGTACGTGAGAAAATGAGAGAACTAATGAAGCAGCTTGTGCATGAGTATTCTGCAGCTAAGACATTTCCTTATATATTGGAAGGTCTTCGTTCCAGGAATAACAGAACAAGGATTGAATGTGTTGATCTTGTTGGCTACCTACTGGAACACCATGCAGCTGAGGTAGTGTTGGCTTGTGGCCATAGATTTGCCTCATTAAATAAATGCATCGTTGAAAAAAACTTCACTGGCTGGTGGTGAAGTCTAGATGGAATGCTTAATGTCTTCCTTATAGGGGTATATTTGAAACTCAATATGATAGACAACATAATCATGGAAATAACAGTTGGTTGTGTCCCATCTACGAGTTTTTTTATTTGAATTTAAATGGACCTGGTCATATATGCCTTTCCTAGATTTACTAGTCTCTGCTTTATTTTTTGCATCTGTGTTCCATTTGCAGATAAATAATCAGTTGAAATCGTTGCAAATCGTGGCAAGCTTAACTGCTGAGCGAGATGGTGAGATTCGAAAGGCTGCTCTAAATACCATGGCAACTGGTTATAAGATTTTGGGTGAGCACTGCAAATGTGGTCTTTATTCATGTCGCTTCCTGCCAGCTCTGTGTGAACTCTAGTTATTGTCTAATTACAATATCCTGGTGGAGCTCTGTATTTGGCTGGGCCTTCATCCTGCATATCATGTAATAGTTCAAAGTTCACTTAGTCACCTGATTTAACATCTCAGGTGATGATATCTGGAGATATGTGGTAAAAGTGACAGATGCCCAGAGAAGCATGTTAGATGATAGGTTCAAGTGGAAGGTGAGCTTTACGCTTCAGTACTTTGTGGCTGTTGGGTTAGCAACATGTAAAACTGTGTTTTATGCTTTTTGCTCTTTTCATTTTATATTAACAGGCTAGGGAAATGGACAAAAGGAAAGAGGGAAAACCTGGGGAGGCACGGGCTGCTTTAAGACGGTCTGTGAGGGATAATGGGTATGCTCTTGCTGAGTAACTCTGAAATCTTTGTTCTCTCCCTTTATTGTCATTGTTTTTTAATTGCTATTGCTCCTTTTCCATATTTACTATTGATGATTACCAAAAATGTCACTAGCATGCCAATTTAACTTTCGCCTTCTCCAGTAGTTAGTACACGTGTGTTTTAGTTCAGTGCCCAAAGCTTGTCCTTCATGGTGTACTTCTTACTTCTTGACATGCGTGTCATATATAGCATGCTAAACCCTGGTGCATTTAATCTCCTCACATGTTCGGTTGCATCTTCCAATTATATGCTTATTTATTTCACCATTTCCTGCTTTGTTTTTTTCAGTTTAGAGGCAGCTGAGCAAAGTGGTGATCTATCACAGTCTGCTTCTGGGCCAGTTTTCAATAGGTATTTGTTCAAATTTGTACTAGAACCTGCTAATTCCCTTATAAATTGGGTGACTTGAATTCTGCTATTGCTTATATTATGAATGATCTCGCTAATGAAAAATTTCATGTTCAAGGGAAGCACTTGTTACACTGCCGGAGCATCAGACAGACAGAAATTTATTAGCCCAACCTCTTTCTGGTAGTGTTGGCCCTACAGACTGGAATGAAGCTTTGGATATAATTACGTATGGTTCTCCTGAACAGGTTTGTGTTAACCTTTTTTGAGTATCTAATAAATTTTGCCTCTTTTCTCTGCTTATTTTTGGATCTTCTCGAGTACATGAATTGAGTGCTTTTGCTTGGGCTCTTATCATCTTATGTATGTCATTTAGATATGGGAGAGCAAAAAACATTAGCCTAGAATCCATGAAATGAATTTCATTTATCTGTACAACTGTTCGCACTTTGAACCATACATTCTTTAGACTCTCCATTTGAATGCAGAGACAAGACAGATCAAGGTGAGATCAAATGTATGTTTTTTGTTGCATAAGACCTTGTTTGTTTAGTAGTGTGTTGGTCGTTTTCTTTTAAATGTTTTTTGGGAATGTTTTGCAGGAATTTTATGTTTTTGAGATGTCTTAATTACCTTGCTTTAAACTATTTGACTTATATTCCATGACCGTATATATTCTGAATAATATTTACCAGTCTCTAAATTAATATTTCAATGCCTCATTTTCTTCAATCTATTTTTTTCTGTTCAGTCTGTTGAAGGAATGAAGGTTGTATGCCACGAATTGGAACATGCCACCTCTGATCCTGATGGCAGTGTGACGGATGACATAATCAAGGATGCAGATAGACTTGTTTCATGCTTAGCAAATAAGGCAACTATTGCTGCTTCTCTCTTACAATTGCTTTTTTTCTTTTACATTCTTGCCTTCAAACACTAAAAGAAATTTTTGTTGTAGGTGGCAAAGACATTTGACTATAGTTTGACTGGTGGCTCCTCAAGGTCTTGTAGATACGTTCTTAATACACTTATGCAGGTAATTTTTCTTCCGGTTTCTGGAAGTGTTTACTATTAAAATGGTTGAGATGTTTGCTGTTCGCTTGAGCATGCAAAATACATTAACGTGGCTCCTTAAGGTCTTGTAGATACGTTATTAATACACTCATGCAGGTAATTTTCTTCCGGTTTTTTCTGGAAGTGTCTACTATTAAAATGGTTGAGATGTTTGCTGTTCGCTTGAGCATGCAAAATACATTAACGTGTATATCTTTGTTTAAACTAGTCAGCTTAAGGCACATGGATCTTCACTTCTTCAGTTGCTTCTTCCATTTTCCTCTTTACGGAGCCTCCTCTGAGTTCTTTAGTTAAGCCTGGGTTGATTATCAATTCATTCATGCAGGCATTTCAGAATAAGAGACTTTCTCATTCTGTCAAGGAGAGTACCCTTGATTCTCTTGTTACTCAACTTTTGCTTTGGCTTTTGGATGAAAGAGTTCCACGTATGGATGATGGCAGCCAGCTCTTAAAAGCATTAAATGTTTTGATGCTTAAGATACTGGTAGTCTTTCAGGATGCATCTGTGTTTACTTCTTATGTTGGTATCTAGGTTTCTGATGTGTTCTTTCTCCTCTTGTTTGGTTGCTATTAACCAGGATAATGCGGATCGAACATCATCATTTGTCGTGCTCATTAATCGTCTACGTCCTTTGGATCCCTCTTGGTGGCCATCTCCAGCTGTCAATGAATCTCCTGCCATAAGAAATCAGAAGTTCTTGGATTTGGTTGTCAAATGTCTAATTAAGCTCACAAAGGTGATTTTATTCTGAACTGTTACTTTTTGAAATTTCATAACAATCTCCATCTGGAGGCCATGATGTTTTTCCATGAAGAGTAAGGTGTTAGCAGATTAAGATTAGATTTTCCAATGTACCTTTGTTCCGCATATTATCTAAATATTTTCCTTATTTGGTTACTGAATGTGCATTCCATGTGACAAAAATAACAGCGGAAAGACTTTAAAATTCTGCATATTTATACCCCTATCTTTTAATCCCTTAATCCGTCACCTTCTCTTCCCTCGCTGTCTATAATTTTTTAATATTATTTCTGGGGTAGTCCAAAATATAACGACAGGATTGACCTAAACATTTATGTCAATGGGTGACACATGATGGTCTGACTCTGACCAATCTTGTGTAATGCCCAATTGACCATCAAGTGATTGTTTGGTGTCTTGTTCGACCATAGTAGAAGTATGGTGTCTGAAGTGTCCACAAGTGACTTGTCTGTCCTTCAAGTGGGGGTGTTAGCATATTATTGCAGGAATAGCATTTTTTCTTCCTTTCAAGTGTTCATGCCCTTGCCTCTCATGTGTTCCCACTGCACATTAAGGAAACTTCGAGAATTTAAGCAATCAGACAAATCTTTGTTCTCACTTGAGAGTTACGATTAGTGAGTTGGTTAGGTATCCGAACACAAGATTGTATTCTTATGTTAGTTCATGAAGATTCAATTTGTCTTTTGGAACTTGTGTGGTGTTTTCTAACCATGTCAAGCAAGAAAGTATGAAATTTGAACTGTGTAATTAAATTTTCTTAAAGTTGTGTACAAAAGTAAATGTGAACAAACAAATCCAGATGGAGAGATTACTGTTTCATCATCTATATAAGATCTAATAACAATGCCGCAATGATCTAGGTTCTCCAAAGTACTATTCTGGAGGTAGACCTTGACCGTATCCTACAGAGTATTCACATTTACTTGCAAGAACTTGGAATGGAAGAGATTCGAAGGAGGTATTTGTTCAGTTAATTGGATGAGTATTCACAGACACAAAATTGAGAATCTGATTCCCTCTCTTTCTGTTTTGTGTTTTCTATTTTAATCACCAAAAGAGCTGGTGCTGATGACAAGCCACTGCGAATGGTCAAAACTGTTCTGCATGAACTTGTTAAGCTACGTCAAACTGCCATTAAAGGCCATCTGTCTATGGTTCCCATAGACACAGAGCCACAACCTATTATACTTGCCTACATTGATCTTAATCTTCAGGTATATCTGTTCAGACTGTAAGTGTGATGATTTGATTGATTTGTATAGTAAAAGTTTCCTCACTTGTTGCTTTTCTTGTTTCGTTTACACACTTCTAGACCTTGGCAGCTGCAAGAATGTTGACCCCATCTATCCCTGTCAGCCAAACGCATTGGGGTGATTCTGCTGCAAATAACGCAGCATCTGCAACACATTCTGCAGATGCCCAATTGAAGGTGTTCATTTTTGTTACGACAGTGTCTACATCCAGTATATGGTCTCTCTGCCACGATGCTCTTGCTTTTGTTTTATGCTCCTAAAATAGTCTTGCTTACATTGTGGTTGCCTCAGCAAGAATTAGCTGCGATATTCAAGAAAATTGGTGACAAGCAAACATGCACTATAGGACTCTATGAGCTATACAGGATCACACAATTATACCCAACGGCAAGTATATATATATATATATAACTATTGTATTTTCTATTGCCTGAACTGCGTTAGTGTGCAGTCGATCAATCGATATACCATTGATAACCTGTAGATATCTTACCTAATTTTGGCATATTTATTTAAGTTTCCTATTTATTCAATCCAGGTGGATATCTTTGCTCAGCTTCAGAATGCGAGTGAGGCATTTCGAACATACATCAGAGATGGTCTAGCCCAGGTCTGATTTTATTGCATAGACTATAATATTAATACACTTGGTCAATAATGTTTTAGTGTTTGTCTATTGCAGATGGAGAAGAATGCAGCTGCAGGAAGGACACCATCAAGTGTACCTATGGCCACCCCTCCCCCTTCTTCGTTGGATCTTTCATCCCCAAAGTTTGGGACCTTATCCCCTGTGATTACAAATCCATTGAATGATTTAAAAAGCATAAAGAAATCTGAACCTACGAACTTTAGCTTGCCACCACCATCTTACACTGAAGATAGGCATGCTAGTGCAATCTTTTCCAGAAGTATGGAATCTGATCAGCCAGAATTGATGCAGCAGCAGCTGGGGGAGCAACCAAATGACAGATTAGGAAGTACTTATTCAGTCACCACTTCAATTTATTCTTCTTTTGGATATTTGAGCTATGCATTTGACTAGTGAACCAATTGTTGCAGTAAGCGTTGGAACACTTGATGCAATAAGGGAGAGGATGAAAAGCATTCAGCTAGCAGCGGCTGCAGGAAATCAGGATAGTGGTGGTAGATCATCTCAAGCTGTTAATAGTAATATAAGTCTTGAGATCTCAAATCAGTACCGTCCTGCTAGTGAGCATCCAAACACAGAGAATCCTATGCATGATGGAATTCTCCCAATGGACGAGAAAGCATTATCTGGGCTTCAGGCACGGATGGAGAGGCTAAAGAGTGGTTCATTTGAACATTTATGAGAAGATTTGACCGAAGTCACTATTTGTACAAGGATGTAAATTATCTTTAGTTTTAGAGTGGTATTCGTCAATTGGTTTGGCGCACCCGGCTTGTGCGCCACTTGAGTTAGTATTTACTGATGAAGGTGTGATCTCTTTTCAGTTTTTAATCTCCTATGTGTAACTTTCAATGGTAATTAGAGAGGTCTTTCTTGTAATTAACAGATAATGGCGGAATCAGAATTTTTATATAGGGGTGTATCTGGTTTCATCTTCCCTAAATCAACATAATTTTGTTCGTTGTTTTTGTCTTCATAAACTGGTTTGTTTCCAGCTCTTTGATTTCTGATGCAAACATAATCCAGAAATTGCACGAAGATGTGAATCGTTTATATGATGCTGGGTTCAACTGATGAGTAACAAGTAAATTCAAATACAAGGAGCTATATTATCATATTGTACTATCTAGGTGTCTACTTGAAATCTTTAACAGTTCAGTTGATTATTTGAAAGGATTATTGAAGTTCGAGCGTAGATAATAAAAAAGTTAAAAGCCTATATATAATTTATTCCAAGATGATATATATATTGGGACGAAAATACAAGTGCTGATAATTGTTGCTTTTATTCTCTGCAAATCACACATAAGATACAAGTTCCTTTACAACAAAAAAAGAAGAAGAGAAAAATGTCATTCCATAACCTGTACCAGACCAATTTTTTTCTACTGTATTTTTATTCCAAAAACATCGACAACTTATATTATCAGTTGGTCTCCCTGAGAAATGGTGGAGATTGTCCAGCAAGAAATGATGAAAAGAAGGCAAGCGATTCGCTCGGCTTGAAAGTCGGAACATCATGACCGGCTCCTCTGAATGTTGCGAATGTAAGTCCCTCGTATTCTTGAACCCACCCTCCAACCTACATCAAACGAGAACGGCCACAATTCATTAATGACACCCTTCATTGATAGAATCTAAGTTCACTTCAGAAACATCAACTTAAGAATATGATGACTTTTCTTCTAGCATACCTGTCTCTGATGGTACCAAGGTCTCCAAGCCCTAGTGATGGGCAATCCCAAAGAGCTTAGACTGTATCTTGTGGACAACACAGGAACTCTACCATCAGTGTCTCCGCTTTAATCGAATAAAACAATTGAGTCAAACATTCTACTATTCTGAACATATGTATGGAAAAGAACAAAAAAAATAACAAAGAGGAAGTCGTTCAACAACTGCATTACTCAAAAGGATGAAACCGCCATTCTAATGACCCCCGTGCACCCGTGCACTGGAGTACAAAAAGAATTGCATTACTCATATTTGTACCTGTAGACCCATATTCTAAGTCCTGCGTCAATGAGTTTCTTGTAGATGGGGAGGACAGAGTCTTTTGCGTCTTTCCACTTATGGAACACTGTCATACTGCAATAATGTATTTGAGTTAGACAAATGATGTTGAGAAATGAATTTAATGAACTAATGAACCAGAAAAGGAAGCAAAGAATATGCCGATTTGTTGAGTTCAAAAAAAAAGTAGCATTACTTGCAAATAGTCCAGTTTTTTAGCATTACACCGTTGCTAACGTGCAAAGCAGTCTGAACGTCTGGTCGGTTATAGTAAGTTTTAGCATATCCGTCCAAACAAGGGTCAAATCCACCGAGGAGCCCCAGCATCTGAAGGATGACCATCCGTTAAAGGAAATAAAGATGTATGAACATAACCGAAGGATACAGCCTGTTTGCTTACCATCTTCGATGATCTCTTTGACACTGCTTTTGTTAATATGGTATTGGGCTCACTGGGATTTTCTATACAGGTGGAAGTATAGAGGCTATAGATGTCTATCTCGCCATATTGTTTGAATATTTCATCAACAGCCTGACTGCATTCGTCAGTCCATGTGTCATTTCCCTTGAAATCACAAGATTGTTTGATCGTTTTGTGGGTTTCATCAGATATTACAGCATGGCTCCAAGCATAATCCACAATGCCCATCCAGTCCTCAGCATCTGATGTTTCCGGATTACCAACCTGCATAGCAGGTAAAGCTTTATCGTCTATAAGATGGTGAACGGAACTGACACATACACAAAGAAGAGCGGGGAAGAGGAACGTAACCAGTAAAGAAACTAATGGCGGGGAGGGGGTAGAAGGAGAACTTGATGATAAAAGAGTCATTTATTTGTTTGAGGTTATCGAAGTCCCATAGTGGAGATGCTCATACCATTATGCCCTTAAGATCAATAAAAAGCGATAAATCTTTATTGTTGTCATGAATGAGCTCAGCAAGCTCGGGTACATACTTGCCTGAAGTATATCAAATAAAGAGTGGCATCAGAAAAGGGGAGGCTAGCAAAGTTTCAATAAGATACATGATTAAGTCGAAAGCAACACAAGATTTACCAGCATAACTTTCACCAGCGATATAAAAGGTCCGTGTTCTGTATGATGGGAACTTGAGGAACCATTGGTGGAGGAAAGCGTAGGCATCATCAGCTGATTGATATAACAGTTGAAGCATTACCAGTAAGATTGTCATGCTATAAATACAAATTTGAATAGAATCAGCTCTTCTTGTGTATTATGTGAAAAATTTGAAGGAACGAACTAGACTCGACCTGCAAAGCCATCTCCAACGTTGTCATAATCACTGGAAGTATTTGAGTACGAAAAACCAACACCGATAGGAGATTCCAGGAACAGCAAGTTTGCCTCTGCATTACACGATGAGAAAAACCTCAAACATATATCTTACCGGAAGACTTGATGAGTCGGGTTGGGATCCTTCCAACACTACCCAAGTGGTTAACTAAAATAAGTTTTAGTTGTACTTAAATTAATAACGTAATTGAGATCCAACTTTAAAAAGCCTTAATTTATGTAATCTCTACTAGAAGGAAGATGAAAAACCTCTGTTCCATGAATACGGATTAAGCTTTAAACCATTTGTATTCGTGTCTAGAAAGAAAGGTCCTATCTCTTGCGTAGCTCCATATCCAACAGACGAACATCCAGGACCTGGAAAGTACAGAACTTCTTACGTTAGAAATGGAATGCAAAAATAGTAGCAACAATAATAGCATGCCACAACGAACTAAAGAAGCTCGTTGTGATTTTGTAAGAAGGCTACATAGGAAGGCTACATAAGGTCATGAATAGCACATTTGTGTACTATTTGATGGTGTCATTACGGTATATCTATTGTTTTTGTCCCTTGGCATTACCTCCATTAAGCCATAGGACTAAAGGTTTTTCTTCAGGAACGTTTGCGGCTTCATAAAACCAATAGAACAGTGCTCTTCCATTGTTTTGATTAACAGTAACATATCCAGCATAGTGTTGAAAGCTAACAGTAGGCTGGCCAGGCAGATCTATAACCACATCCTGCACGGTTACTGAGTTCGGTTTTTTCTCGTTGGACCATGACCAATGTCTAGCGCCTGCAACAGGCTGCAAACCGAATAAGGAAACTAGTAGCAGATGTGCTACAAGGAAAATCTTTGACAGAAAATCCATCCAGACAGAGTTAGAAATGTGATATACAATAAGGCAAAGCTGGTCTATTTATACCTGTGGAGAACTGCAGAAGCCCATCAATCTAATCCACATAAGAATCTAATACACATCATTTATCTCAAGAGTTCCCACGTCTGAAAGCACCTTTTGATTTGTTATGCAACTGTACCATATGGCATATGATGTAGACTATATATGTAAGCTGTATAGCTTGCATGTGAGAGAGGTAAGTGGAGCCTCCATTATAGTAGGTGGGTTGTTTCGTAGTAATAATAAGTACTTGCACTCTCGTCTCTTCACGCGACGTGGGTTTAATTCCTCTAAGGGGAAAACGTTGTCTTAAAGTAGTTAAAACATAAAGGCAAGCTCTAGTTCCTTGATCAGGTGAGGCACATCCACGATTTATTTTCTTCTTGTACTTGAGCACAACGGTGTGTAAAGGCCGTTAGGATGACGATTTCATTTTTTTTCTAGAAAGTTAGAATATGGATTTGTTACTCATAATTAGCAGACTTCAGTAGGACCTTACACAGATGATAAATTACTTTAGCCTATAAATCTCATTCCAATATCTTTTCTCCTCTTTACTGCCAATAAACAACCTCCATATACATAATTTACCTAACTTGAAAAGTGATTGAATGGCAGTTTGTGAAAACTGTGATATTGCACAAACACAGGATAGAGATTATGTTGTTTCCATATAGACCCAATATAGCACGAGTGAAAGGTTGTGTAGTATCCAACCCCCGCTAGCTAGATAGTCTTTTGTTACAGGCAAAAGAGATTGGTGCTTAAAGAACCTCTGTACAACCTATATCTTTTTCTGAAGTAAAAAAAAATGTATGTCAAGTGTTTAGACATGTTGGGTATAAATTCCAAACTAGTGGTACTTCAATATACAGGTTAGAATATTGTTCACTTTCTTAAAAAAAAGATGATTTGCTCATCTTAGATGCCCCGCTTGGTTAGCACAACACTCGTAGGTGTCCCGCTTGGCTAGCTCATCGCCCAACAGATGAGGTAATCCAAGATGTGACTTTAGCGGTCCGGTACTCCACCTAAGAGTGCCCAGACTCTGGATAACCACAAGCAGATCCTCCCTTGAACAAATGGAAGGTAACTCATGCATCTGCCATAGATCGAAGTCAAATACTTGTTGGAGAAGCGCAATCTTATAATGAAGCCCGTAACCACTAGAGGCTGTGGGCAAAAGATAATAACAAGTAAACAAGAATTCATATTGTGAATTATGACTTGGAATCCAACATATTTAGGTGAAAAAGTCATGTTGGTTATCCTAGTGTTTGATCTATAGAGTATGATGTGCAACTTTAACTAAGAACTTATGCATGACTCCACTATTAATCAAGTCTTGTAGTAGAGGATGTATTCTTAGGTCAACTATCCCTATCCCGTACAATGAAGCAAATAGATCATTAGTAACAGCGCTCTCTATTATCTAAGACTGATAATTAACGCGTTCGACGTTGATATATCTTGAGCACGTGTTTTATGTGTTTGATAATATATCAAAAAATGTTTGATAAACTAAACACACGTCCAGTCCATGTGTTCGATAAGGTCAAAAGCGGAAAAAATTTATTGGCTTGAAGAAATGCCTTAAAAATAGTCTTGACTATAAATAAATTGCCTAACATCTTTATTTGTCATTTACAAGCTGCAAGAGACACACCTTTAGGGGTCAGCTTTTGGTCATGCTCCCATTTAAAACTGCAGGAAAGATTAGCATTTTTTAACTCATTAATGGATCAAAGATAATAACAAGAATAAATTATAATGCAAATGTGGATAATGACTCATTATTCATAACCATATTTAACTTTGAAAGTGGAACTATTTCTGTTCCCACATACAAAACAAAGCCCTATACTTTTCCACTTCTTTAGTGAGTCCGGCTCATAGGTTATTTAGGTTACATTTTATGTTACATTCCGTTAAAATTCTGATACGTATTTGTATTTTTATTATTAATTACATTTTAGGAAAGTTCAAACCAAACTATACATGTATGTATGATGTATCACAATCTTAATGAAATACAATTTTTTTTCTTTTTTTCTCAAGTTCTCCAATTATAAAGGTTGAGTCGATAAATGGCAATTAACCACAAGATTTTAACATTAAAAAAGCTTATATACTACTATCGGTATTAGTATTACTTATTAGAATGAGTTGGGGCATTAGTTCAACATATTACTCAGTAATATATGGAAGACCACGGTAATTTTCAAAAACGTTAAAACTATTTTTTAGGATTTATTTAGAATAGTTATTTCCGCTCCATGTTCATTTTCTTTTTAGTTTCAGTTTAATTGTAAGGTTTCTATTAATCGTCAATTTAATTTAACGAGAATAATATATTTGTTATTTTTATACTTTTATTAAGATATTAACAAGTCGGCGAGTACAAGTTTAGTGGTAAAGAGTTTGGGGTGAGTAGCATCACGTTTGTTTCTTTTGCGCCGTGTGAATTCGAGTATCCTATGAGACAGAATTTGTTGTGAAAGTGGTTAACGAGCAACCTCAATCTGACGCACATCGCGCGATTAACCTCATCGTGATTCCCCAAGACACTGGGCGACCAAGGCGTTAAGGTTGCGATTCAACCTTCTTTTTATTAAAACATTAATAAAGTTATGCAATACATTATACATACAATCTTAATAAAATATGTGACCAAAATTTAATTTATGTTTTAATATTACTATTGATTTATTGCAATACATTATACATACAAGGTTGCTTGCCTGAGACATCTATAAATGATGAACGTGTATTTTTAGTTATGAATGACATTAAAAGTGAATTAATAAGTAGAAGGAAATAGGTCGTATGTTATCCTTAACGGACTCATTTGTTTGCTATTTGTTATTAGTGGTGATGAGAGATGTCCACTTAATCTAATTGGATTTGAAAAGGAAAGTAAATCCCTATGGTAGTTGATGAAGTAAAAGACTTAGAATATCTAAGTTTTAAAAGTCATGAAAATGTGTTTATTGGTGACATTTATCCATATGTAGTTGATGATGAAATGGTAAACCTTCTGAGGAAATTGAACGCCTTGGTAACTACTTTTACAAAACGTAAGTTTTCATTGCAATCTTAAAAGCATATATGAAAAAATTATAGAGTTTCCAACGAAACATCTGAAAAATTTTCACCTTAAAATTGTAAAAATGAAATACTAGTGTAGTTTTTAAATTAATTTGTTTCCAAACGAACTACATGATGTTAACAACATTCCAACTCAAAAATGGTTTAACTAATTTTTCTCAAAACTATATATTTAAATAACGGAAATAAAATTTTATTTATTAATTCAATTTAATTATTTAGTTATATAAATATGTTCATACCTTGTACCTTTTTGCAATATATATAGCATGTAGCTAACATTTTCAACATTTTAAATAGTTACAAATGTATGTTAATTGATTACATTTTATATTTTAAATATTTCTACAATGCAAATTATGCAAATATTCAATATAAAAGGTTCAAATTTTTGGTAAAAGTTTATTTCAAGCCTTTTATATGGCATTGATTTCAAAATATTTTATTTTATCTTTGAATATTCCATATTTATTTCTCTTTAAGGTTTATACAATACTCCCTCCAATCCAAAGAAAATGTGTTTTTAGATATTTCACACAAATTAAGAAACATTTAATGCATTCAAAATTTCTATCTATACCCTATAAAGACAATCATTGATATTCCATATATTCACTTAAGTATGAGACAATCATTATTTATTTTGAGTCTTTTTATGCCACTATGATATTAAGGGGAAAAGTGTTGTATTATGCATTACTTTATGTAAAAAGACACTCTTTTTGAATATTCTTGGAATCTCTAAAAAGTCATTTTTTTGGATTGGAGGGAGTCTTTGTTAGTGCAATGATTTGGGTGAAGTTTTTTCATGCGAGTACAAGTGTTAAAACAGATGGCATATTCAATTTGTACCTGTTTTAATAAGTTGAAGATCTCACAATTAATGATTCAATATTTATGGATATGGAACAATCGATTAATTGAAGAAATATTATATTTCTTGGAGCATAAGACGTCAAGATTGATTCGGCTGATTTAAGAAAAGATTTGATTGAAGCTGAAGAGGAAAGTGTTGGAAATCAATTAATATTGATTATCTTTTTATTATGCCCATTGAGACAATTGTGTATCAACTCATTTACCTGATTGGTTAAATGTGATTAGTAGAACTTAGTGTTCGCCTTAGTAATTGTATATTACTAGTTCGGGTTGTCATGATGATTCAAGGGTTATGAACGATGACTAGATCTTACTCGTTAACCGTTGTAATAATGGTAATTGGTCAATTATTATTATTATACAACTTGCTATTATCTGAGCCTAGAGATGTCACACATACAGTGAAACTATATTCACATTTCATGTATGAAATGAAACAAGGTTTGTGAATTGAGAAATGTATTTCTCAATAGTATATATTTGTAAATATATACATGAACATTTGAATAAGGAACAATTGAGCTTGCTAAGTCAATTGAACCCAATAAGCAATCGAGATCGGCTAATAACTTGATAAGATTATTTAATAGTGCCTGTTGGTATTTTAATTGACTTGATAAGTTAAATTAAAATATAACAACTCACCATCTACTCATTAGACTAATTAGATGCTTAAACGATCTAATTGAGTTAACGAGTCGAACTGATCACTTAACGAGTTGCTTATCGGAGCACTCTATATAAGGAGGAGAGCAGGTTTTCATTGATACAAATAATTGTGCGTAAATATTTTCATTGACTCAGTCTGTTGTAACGGATGGTATTGATGGAGAATGAATACAAAAACATTATGGCGGCAATTAAAGCTAATAATTGTGCATAAACGTTTTTGTTGACTCCACCTCTATAAAAGAAAACCTTAGCCTTCCCTAGTGTGGTGCATCCAATTGTTCAATAACACTAGTAGGTTCAAACCTTGGTTTGTAGTCAATCCTGATGTGTGCAATCTAGAAGAATACCTTGTTGGTATTGGAAAGGAAGCACGGTATGGGCTATACTCAAAAGGGGCGCACGTTCTTGTTGATATTCCGCTGCATTGTAAGTCTCTGTATTCATACGAAAATTAAATTAATTGTTATTAGATTAATCTACATCATTTTATCGAATCCGGGATATATAAATGTGTGTTTATCACCAAGTGATTCATATTAGATTCCTTCAGAAAGATCTAAGATTGACATGATCAAATCATGAACCGAAAAGGAAGAATCTACTCAAGATCAATTACTTCCATATTTTTCCAAGTTGGAAGTTACTCTACCAGCCTATATAAAGAGGAACTCGTACACATTGAAACTATCGGAAAAACACATAGCATAATCATGTAGTCCTTTAAGGGCTAGGTCGGTTTTGTTAAGAGCGTTGTTTTTTGCTCTTACTTGAATGTCACTAACCTCTGACACGTTAGTAACGTGAGGTCTTTTTTATATCATCTAATATATAGTGTCTTGTTGGGGTGACGTAGACATTGGTTGAAGTTATAGTAGGGATACTATGAGTCAAGCACTGTGATGATGTTGTAGTTAGGCATTGGGGTGATGTCGTCGCCAAGTATCGGGATGATACTATAATAGGGACACTATAGAAGAGTCTAGTTAAGGATTGTCGAGGATAGTATAGTGTCTAGTCAAGGGTTGTCGAGGATAGTAAGTCCATTCTTATAATTGTCTTTTCTTATAGTGGATTTTCCCTTGGGCAGGTTGCCCCCCAGATGTAAGTACCACGTTGGTGTTGCACTGGGTTATCAACCTCTGTCTTACTTGCGTTGTTGCTGCTTTTATTGTTCAGTTTTTAATTATCATATTGTTAGCACCAACTGGTATAACATGTGGAATGACGAGTAGCAGTTTTACTAATCTGCACGAGTTACAGAACTTTTAATATTTTACTATATTTTTTAAATCTACACTTAATTTTGAAATAGAGAACAAGTTTGTGGTTTTCAAAATGAGTTATTTTGTCATGGAATGCCCTTCTCTTTTGCTTTATGATTTCGTGTGGTTGAAATCATGTGAACTCTATTTAATCAAAGTCATGCACTCTAATTTTTGTATGGCCAAACGGTCACAACAATCACCTATATGTGCAAAATATTTCCATTCCATCACTTATGTTACAAAACATCCTTGTTAATCACCTATGTTGAAAAATATTCTTGTTCATTACTCATTCTATCGATCTGTCATTAATAATATCATGTAAACCAAGTATACATTTATTGAAAAGGAGTTCATGTCATGTAATAGAATACTTTTATTGAAAAAATATGTTTCTTTTATTCAGATCACAATGAACCAAGTATAAATTTATACAGTACAAAAATGATGAATTTCATTAAAAAATAAATAAAAAGGTATTAATTTGTTACGCAATTTAAAATTCAAAAAATTAGTATAAGATGACAATTGAAACAACTATTGACATTATACACACTTTTACCCACTATTTACTTGTTTCAACATGTTTGAGGTTCTAAAGTTGTGATAAATTAACAAATACATAACATGTGTTCCTTAGATAATAATGAATTTCATTTCATTTCATAATTCCTTCTACTTTTTTCAAATAGAAGTTCAACACAATATTGGACATACATTCAATTTGTTAGCATGTATGGTGTGGGCTCGAATGATGATTTGTTTACTTAATACTTCATATACCAAACGCACAATATATGAGTTTATTAGAACATGAAACACATGTCTTATGCGTTCGTTTGAATTATAAACACCTGCTAAGGAGGAGGAGGAGAAAGACTTCCCTTCCGAATTAATAAATGGTTACTCTAATTAAATAATTTGTTTAGATGTTGAAGTTCAAGAACCTTCTCAAATAGAAACAAAATCTCCTCCCATAGCTCCAATATTAGGGTTCTTAGGAATCATATTGAAATAAGAATATACGATGTTATTCTGATCATTGAATATCAACAATGGTGTCTTGAGCCTACTTAGTCTTTACTCTTTATAATTACAAAAATACTTATTATATGTTTAGATTTGAGTTTTATATATTAAATTTTTTTATTTGGTAAGTTTTAAAAGTCAATTTTTTTAATGTATGTCAATTAACTGAATTAAATATTGTTAAATTGCAATTAAAAATATTAAGTACATCAATCGAAGGAATTTGTCTTGATTTTACATAATTTTTCGGAACATTTGGATTATTTTTTTTGTGGGAGGAAAATAATTAAATTGAACAAAATACACTAGAAACTGGTTAATTGTTCATTTATATTTTGTACTTCTCGTATAGGTAAATGCTAAATATTTTCTATAATTTGAAGAACTTTCTAGGAACTTTTTGAGCAATGAAAATATTTCGATTTTTGATATTGAAGCGCACAGAAGTCAATGTGAAGTCAGTAGGGCTGTGAGCGAACGTAAAAAGTTCGACTTGGTTCGCATTATTCGACTCGAAAATGTTCGATTCACTGCTCGGTGCGCATGTGCGAACTCAAACCCAAACGTCGAAATTGAGGGTTCGACCGATCGAACCGCACGGTGCGAAATAGTGCGGTTCGATCGGTCACTATAAAATATGATAAAATATAGTAATATTTATATATATATTATAAATTAGGAAGTTAAAAAAAAGTTTATATCTTTTATTTCTAATAAAACTCCTAAATAATTTTTTTTTTTTTAAAAAGGTTAAAAAAACGGTGCAGACCGAAGGTTTGCGCACGGTGCGCACTATTTATGCAAATCGAGTCGAACTATATTCTCACAAAAAACCTGCGAACTCAAACTATAAATATTTTCGTCCGCATGTTGCGGACCGGATCGCACGTACGTGCGACGCTGGTGCGGACCGAACTTCGCACGTATCAAGGTTTGGTATAGTTCGGTCCGTTTACAGCCCTAGAAGTCAGTATAAGCCATAACGTTTTGATCGAGATGCCTCGAACAGACTGGTGGCAAGTTAGCAGCTCAAGTGGGCCGGATGTAACTAAACATATATAAATATTTATTTAGACAATTTATTACTCCCTCCGTCCCTAAATGATTGGTACATTTTGACTTTACATGGTCAAACTTTAAAAAAAATTGATCAACAATTCTCATTAAACAATAGAAAATAATATAGTCATATGAGATCTTGTTAGACTCGTCTCAATATATATTTTTGAAATATCAACTTTTTATAATTTTTTTATATATAGAATATGAGATATTTATGTTTGAAATCGTGTTTTGTTGACCATGAAAAGTCAAAATGTACCAATCATTTATGGACGGAGGGAATATTATATAAAAATAAATATTTATTTCTAAAAATATAACTACACATATATGTCTAAGTAAATCTTTATATACAATAAAAACTTGCATTGGAGAATTCTTCTTAACCGCCTACCAATTAAGGATCTTCTTTCAAAAAAATTCAATAAAAACATGAATACTTCTTGTCCTTTCTGTTTCTACTCGATCGAAACCTGTAATCATCTATTCCTTCTTTGTCCCTTTGCGACCTTTAACTGGAAGGATACTAACCTCAATATTAACCCGAACATCACGGAAATCTCTCAACTCCTATCCAATATGATCAATAATAATAGAGACCCTTTCACTTTTCTCAAAATCTGCGATACTCTGGAGTATTTGGTTGACCAGAAATGAATTAATCTTCAACAACTCCTTCCCAAATCTTCTTCAATTCAGAAGAAGAACCATAGATTTCATTAACTCTTGGGGGAAAGCTTACTCTAAGAATCCCAGAATGCATGTAATGGACCAAAGACTACAACAACTTAGTCATTCTTTTCAATGGCAAGCACCTCCTCGTCTCTAATGACTATCACTCGAACCATTGCATTAAAAGAGATACCAAAATCTGCATTGGAATCTCTAATGATGATTGTCCGATATGGAAAATTATCATGTACTACAAAGGGGTTCGAACTACAATCAATGGAGATAGCATTTACAATAATGAAGATCAGCTTGCTAAAGATATTGATATAGAACATTGTTTCACAGCAATACTCACGGCTCCACTTCTTATTAAGGGAAACTTCCACTGAAATTTTCACGCTATTTATTTTGTTACTGATACCTTCTTTTCACAGGTATGGCATAAGAACACTTATACGCTTAATTTCAGTGAGGATGGCGAATCCATTTTGAAGAAAGCTTTGGCTAATTACTGCAAAATTTTCTGGTTCCCGACTAATGTGGGATGTCTTTTTAATTTACTTGATGTTTTTATTTCTAATTTTAATGATGACTATACTCCTTATGGTAGCTCTGCGAAGCTCACCTCTTTTGTTAATTCTTCAGATGTAATTTCCTTTGAATGATCTTTAGTAATGCATTATTTATTAAAAAAAAAGAGAAAAACTTGCATTGGAAAATTATTATTATATAGAAATAAATCCTTATTTATAAAAATATATTATTAAACATATGTCTATTTATAGCTGATAACATGAAAGTCATTTTTTGACATAACAAATAAACACGTAGAAGAAAAATATAATTTCGTACTTTGAAGTGCTCACAAGTCACAATAACGTTTACATGGGTAAATCATAAGCACTCACAATTCCGGTTACACGAGTAAAAGTAAGCTTGTGACAAGATATCGATAACCTCAGTTTCTCCTACCAACACTTACTCGATCGTACCAACACTTACTCGATCAAGCCTATCATACGAAACTTTCCTAATTCCCCAGTTACAAAGGATTAAAATTTATAAATTTCTTATTTGAAACATTTATAGCTAATTTACAAAATATAAAATAAGTCATAAGTTGCATTCTTTTAATAAAAATAATAAAAATTCGAACACACCGTAACGAACTGAATTTCGGGTACAAGAGAGCAAACGGTAAATTTCGTAGTATATTATATATGCACCACAGCCAAATAACATAAATGTGTTAAAAGAAATATGAAGCTAATGAAGACGACCTATCATTTACAAATGGATTGAAAGAATAGATGTTTCTTGGAAACAAGTTCTCCATTTGGTGTATGCTACTAAACTTTCTACATAAACTGCAAAAGAGATCGGACTTCGAAAGGATCTATTGATCTGATGATCTCCAACTCTAACACTTACTTGACCTTTCGACTTGTCGTATATTCTAATCCCCTATCTCTTCCAAAAGTTTCGAAACTATATGCATGATGTTATGTATTGATTCTTAGTTAGTTTCCGTGCCCAAAGAGGTACTGCAAGTCTTCCACGGTTAGTCGACTCTGCTGGCTGCCAGACTCATCCTCTCCGAAGGCTGATGCAACCATTTCCCTCTTTTTTTGCTGCAATGACCAAACTTTTCCATGTTACTTACCAATTACAACAGACTGTTTCCTTTCTTCCAGAGAATTCAGACAGTAGAGTAAATGAAAATGGACGTAAAGGGTACAGAAAAAGAAATGGATTTACCTGAAGAGCCAAAATCCGATCTTCAACTGTATCTTTCACAGTTAACCGGACTACTGTCACCGGGCGTTTCTGACCAATCCTATGAGCTCTGTCAATTGCTTGGTCTTCAGTAGTAGGGTTCCACCAGAGGTCAAGGAGAAGTACATGACAAGCTGCAACCATGTTCAATCCTAAACTGGCAGCCTTCAAGGACATAATCATAACAGAGACCTAGAAAAGTAAGCAAACGGTTAGAAAGAAGCCAGAAATGAATCAAAACATTAAGATTGACCATATTCAAGCACACCTCTGGAAGTGTATTAAAATCTTTTACAGCCTTGTCTCTAGCAAATACAGACATTGTGCCATCAAGCCTCCGGTACTGGATAGATGATTTTTTTAAACAATCTTCAAGCAAATCCAGCATCCTAGTCCACTGAGAGAAAACAATCGCTTTCTCTCCACCTAACTTCACCAAGGTACTCGAGCGACCAGGCAAATCAGAACTTTTCTTCTCATTTTTTACAGCATCGAACCCCTCCAAACAAGAATCAGGTGACATGGTTTCGCCTTTAACTACCATAGTACTGCTGGAATCACAGGACTGTGGTCCAGGAAGAGATTGCAGGACATGAAGTGCAGCCCTTATTTTTGATGAATTATATCCTGATGCAAATGGGTCAGGTGTTTCACCAACACCTGACCCGCTTTCAGAGCCATTTGTAGCACTTTCAAAGCTGGGCTGACCACACATAGAACTTCTAAGCGTCTCCATTGTAAATATTGAAGGTGCATTCAGCAAAACTTTGCAATCTGAAGATGGGCACTGCTTGTCATCTCCTGTTAAATGCTCATATATACATTGAGTGCAAAAGACATGGCCACAAACTGTTACAACGGCATCTTCAGGAGGATCCTACAGAACACAAAACATATAAGCCATGTCAAGAAAACGATTCACCAAAACTAAATCTAAATACGACAGAACCTTATCGCACAAATGGAAAATCACATGAAATTGCATAATATCTTAAAGAACTATATTTTATATAACAAACAGTTGTATTGCTACATACACTGCATACACCACAAATAGCTTGCGAGGCCTGAAGACAATTTAGAAGAAGAGTTTGCTTCTCTCGAGGAAGTTTCTTTGCCATTTCGAGAGATGACCTCTCCACAGATTTGGAATTGTACCCCTTAACAAGAAGAGGATGGTCGCAAGCTTGCCGAAGACGTAGAAGCATCAACAATATATTAACATAATTCTGCTTAACAGTTCCAGCAGCTGCATATTCCTAAAATGGCCACGAGAGGGTCAAAGACACTAACATAGAGGACAGATAAAGGACAAGAAATGAGAGATCACTATGATAAAGACACAAATCATACTGCAAATTGAGCACGTGAATCCGCTTCAAGTTGGCTATAGAAATCTCGCTCCTCTTCAGTGAAATCAACTTTCCTCAATTCTATTGTTTTAGGGGGAATATCAATTATTGGTTCGCCATCAAGTAATGTACCTACGTCAAGAATCAAAAGTAAACTATTATGACATTTAAGCCCCTTAAGAGCTCTGCAACTACAGCAGTTCTACAAGCTAATTGTAAACAACCCTGACGCTACAAAATCACAAGACCAAACACAAACACACAGTTGGGAGATTCATATTTCAGGATGAAGTTAGACTGATATTGACAATGGTGATACACTTCATTTCAAAAGCAATAATCGGTAACATGTCACGATTCTTAGTGATTACAGCAATAAGAACCAGCTAGAGGGCTTATATATGCTTTAAGGACCCTTCCTAGGTTTTTTTGTTTTCAATTTCAATAATAAAGAGTTCAAGAAAAGCTCCAACCACAACTAGGATCAACATAAAGAGTAATATCAAGTCCCGAAGTGTTAAAGAGGCATATTACATTACAAAGGTGAGTATGTCTTAAGACTGGTCAAAAGGCACACAGCAAGGATCCAATGTCTATCTGCAACATATATTTCACATAATCCTAGTTCTAAATGATTATTGTATTTCATACACTTCTGTTGACGCTTTAAGACTGTTTATCAGGAGCAAAATATATCTTCTCTAAAAATATTACAAACTTCTATCTCTCGATCACCTAGGCAATGAAGATTAAAATTTTCAAAATTACTTACTAAATTTAAACCTAAGCACTCTATTATATCTCATGGATCTTCTAATAGATGACATCACTAGTTCTGTATGATACCAATTTTCTCTCCAAGAGCTTACAGGCACATAAAGTAAAAAGTCTTCAAGATCCATCTGGTTAGACCTTTGATCTTGGATCTATGAATGTGCAACTCAAACAGTGAAACGTGAACCATTAGAACCCATCTAGTGAAAGCTTGTAAAACTAACAGGCAATTTTCCATAAATAAATTTTGTTTCCTTGTCTTATACCTCAAGCGTTAAGCCTCAACCTTATTCGATGCCACTTAGTGAGATAGGGCTTCATCTTATGTACAGTCAAATCTGGTGACCTTAGAGCTAATTATGCTGAATTCATTACTTATAAAAACTCAGTCAAACATGATCCAAATCAAATTGAAAAGATGTTGCTTTTTCTAACCATGAGCAGACAATTAAATTCTTGAATTACTAGTTGACAAAGTAGATTACAGAAGGCATCACAATATATAATCCAACTAATCTAAAACAGTCTTGGATTAAGAGCATGAAGACTCTTCTCAGTACCATGCAGCTCATGACAAAGAAAGATCCAACAGATGCATAGATAAAATGGCAAGCAAGATAATGATCAGATTACGCAAATTAAACATAGTATTATTAAATAAGAGAGTTACAATTCAGTACGTTCACAACACATGCTAATCAAAATTGATATTTTCATTCATGAAGTGTAAACAGGATAAAACTTGAAACGATGAACAAACTAAATTCAAAAAAGATGGCTGCAAAAGGGGATGAACATTATGTTTGGTCTCACCTTTAGTGCGTCGTAACATTATAGTCTTCAACACAGCTTGTAGTTTCCTGTAACCATTTACTGGATTTCTTTGAATTGGAACTTTGATCTTAGAGCAAAAAGATTTGTACTTCAAATATGCTTCAACTCGGAGAAATCTAAAATAGCTATAAAGATCATCAACTGCGTTCTGGATAGGTGTACCAGACAAGCACCATCTCCGTTTGGCCCTTAGACCCCAGCAAGCCCTGGCTACCTGAGTTCTGTGATTCTTTATGCTCTGAGCCTCATCCAATACAACTCTGAACCAGCCAACTCTAGCAATAGGGCTAGCAACACTCTCGAGCAACTCACTATCTATTCCCTTCTTGCCCTTCAACGGATATTTACTTGAGCTACAAGAATTTTTCCTTTTTTTGCTGGAGGATGAGTCCATTGATATTCCAAAGGTACGCTTCCTGCTCTCATTATCAGTGTCATCAGCAAGAGGCTGTTTTGGCATCTCCATGCTTACAATGGAATACGTTGTCAGCACCACATCATACTTAGCAAGCTCAGAGGCATCTTTAGTTCGACTACTTCCATGGTATATTAGAACGGAGAGATTGGCTTGGCTTGTTACCTTACTATGTAATTCATCAGACCACTGACGAAGGACACTAGTCGGGCAAACAATAAGTGTGCCAGCAGCCAACCTACCTTTATTTTGCAACGAAATATTTACATCATTCAAAATGCAGCCGTTAGGTTGAGATGAGTCGGAAGAACCATCATCATCGTCTTCATCTAAGTTCACAGTCTCTGCCTCTTTTGGCTTTATATCATTGCTGCATGGACCGCAAGAAGGAGATCTTTCCTTGAGGATGAGAGCAATTGTGGATATTGTTTTCCCAAGGCCCTGAGAAAAATATTGCATGAGAACTGAATGAATGTAAGGCAGACTTCTAAGCAATCTTCAAATAGAGAAGTGCAAATATTAACCTGGTCATCTGCAAGAATCCCACCGCTGCATGTGTCTCCACCCATCTCCTTTTTAACCATCCATGATAAAGCAATTCTCTGTTAAATTGGCACTAGCTGGTGTGAGTCCGATAGAAGATATAATGCAATAATAGTGTAAGAAAGACTGCCAGAGAAGATAGGAAAAAAGCAACGTTATATTGATATTTTATCATTATTAATACAATCAGAGAAAGCTGGTACATATAAAGGCAAATAGTAAGAAAGAAAACTAGCAATCCCTAACCAACCCTAATATAATTGAACCACAGATATAATACTAATACTATTGATAATACCACTATGATTAAATTACACCAAAGATATAATTCCTAGTCCAAGTAGGACTCAATGCGTAATTCCTCTAACGAAGTCAAAATATCTCAGTAAATCATTCAATAGGAAAGGAATGAAGGAAAAAAACATTGCAACCCAGAAGTTCTTTACTGAACAAAGGGGGTCACACAATCAAAACAAAAATCAGTTCAAGTGAATAGAAATTAAGAGAAGCAATATAAATTAAGATGCAGCAGGTTACTGCACAATGAAATCATAAGACCTTTAGGCTGTAGCCTGAAGCTCATTCTAGAGTGATGCAACATAACGTATCGACAAAAAATCAAAACATTAACAGGCCAATGAATACTCATTTCAATTAGAAGTATGAAATAACGAGCAACATTAGTAGAAGATTGATTGTCATTGAAAAATCAGAGCCTACAGGAACTAACATATCAACTCACAGGTCTATGAAGGAAACAACGAAATGGGATCAGGTGATTCTATAACTTTAGAAGCTAATTTTTGAGACATACATAATGTGAATGGTAGAAAGTCGAAAAACTAACATTCCAGAAATTACTCATTTCAACCGAACACATTACAGCATAATTACCCAGTTAATTTCACACAAACACCTCCCCATGAATACAGATCAAAGACATCAAATTCATTCTTCATGAGGGAGTTTAAACCTGATGTCTTAAAAGAGGAACAGCCAATTGACCATCTGGTGGACTATCCTCTGATTTTGGCTGGGAAAGATCCTGAAACAGATGAAAATAATCAAGTCATTTCACAGAAACAGTGAAGAAAAAACAGATTTATGTTTATGTTTCTTCGCATATCAGTATACTAAAGAAATTTATCGCTTCAGGTCAACAAGCATAAACTTCGGAGTCATAAATTAGCAAAAAGAAGCACAAAAAACAAATAAATATAAAGCATATCAGATTAAGTTTGCCATAATAGTCTTCCAAAGCTGTTAACTTCTACATATCAATTTTCTTTCATTCAACTCTACACCAAGACGGGTCAAGTAGTATACCCTTAAACCTGAGAGAATATAACAATTAACACCTTTTTCAAAACATAAACGAATGAACTCAGTAAATATATACTTCAATGTTTTAAAGTATAGTAACCTAGACGACATAGCAGCAAATGAATGAGGAAGAATCAAGTACAGATCATGGCAATTTCAAATTCATTAGGAATAGAAGGATTCTAAAACTTCTTAATCAAAGGTAACAAAGCGTTTCATGCAAAATTTTATAATGATGTTGTATAGCACCATACACATGTTTAGGAACTTTCATATGTATATCAAAATGCGAATTTGTTCCACGTTTCTCAAGCTAAATAATAATGCAAAGAACTAACCTGCAGTGCAGCTCTAAACACATAACGCTCAGCATCTGTTTTGTGCCTCACATGACCAACAGATACGGAAGTAACGGGCCTGCTTATAGTGGATGGTGAAACAATAAGAGATCTTTTGTTAGCTACAGACAAATTTAGCAGTGCAGGAGCACTCATGTCCTCAAGGATGCACACATCAACATCATCGTCGACCGAATAGCTTTTCCCAACAGAAGAGCTCTCGATTACTTGACTATTATTTGAATAAAAAGAAGAATCCTTGGGTAAACTTGGGATATACGCTTGTCTAACCTTGCCGCACGCAGCTTTCTGCTTCAATGCAGCATTCGCTGAAAATACAAATTGCTCAGATTCCTGAGCATCAGAGTAGTCGTGGGAAACTGCACCAGTTTCTTCTAAATCAGCTTGACCAAAAGTATCAAGATGCTGATAAGCTCTTCCGTTCGAGTTATATACAGCATCTACCCTATTATTATCATAAAATTGGGTATCTATATCTTCAAACATGAATGATTTGTCATTGATTTTTTCCTCCATAGGAAAATCTTGATTCACATGGAACAGGTTCAACGGACAAAGGGGAAGCCCACTAGACATTTTCCATTCACCTGGACAGAATACATCAAGATCAATAGCCTCGCCATTTCCACTTGAAGATGCCATATATGTTCTATATTCCTCCATTTTGGTCACATTGTCACCAATATTAGATGATTCAAGATAACTATGAGGACGCTGTCCCAGGGAAGTCTCTCTGCTCATAAGATATATGTCCGTGGATTCGTTGTGTATCTTTACTGAAGAACCCTGAATATCTGAGGATGTGGCCAAAGCATGTGGAGTACCAAATGTAGAGCCATCCAATTTTATTAAGGAATGGTCCTCTTTGTAGCGGAGTATAGAAGCTTGTGAATTATCTTCGCCAATCAATGCCTTGGGTGACGGATCTGAAAGTGGTGAATGACACTAAGTAAGTCATTCTTATGAACAGTAATACTACTATACTTTCTAATAATAAGGAGAAATATGAACGGGGGGAAATAAAAAGGAAAGCCAATCCCGAATGGCCATTAAACCAGGTCCACATACATTCAAAACCCTTACCAGCATTCTGATTTACGTTGTTGCTGTCTGCATATATGTGGCTCTGGCCATTGCATGGCATCCACTCATTAAAACTGCCAGATAAACTCTTTATGGGAGACCCTAAGTTTGATGATTGCTCCAGCTTTACACAGTCAAACATCATAGAGGTCCCTGCTGAATGAGAGAAACAAGCTGAGACAACAGCCTTTGATGAAGCAACTAAAATATTGCCCGACATGTGAAGATAACATATAAACCTATAATATGAAGACAATTCCATATTTTTCTTGTCCAATTTAATGGAATAAAGATCTGGCATAACATGTTAATTGAAAGACCAGTCCACAATCAAATTTCTTAAATACATAATATACAAGCAAAAGAATCTCAACCATCACAAAAATCACAAACTTACCCTGGGGCACATTGAAAAGTTGAGGGTCCACAACATTATCCTGCAAATTAAAAATCATATGAAAAACCAATTAACTGTTTTATGCAGGGAGAGATATAGCAGTAACAAAACAAAAAAAGGGAGATAATATAGTATTTGATGCTAAATAGTAACCAAGATTTCCATCTGGATCACTTGCCCAACTTTTCCAACACAGCTTAATTGGAAGAAGCAAAAATGAAAGCTATGATTAATATATCACAAATGAAAGCAATAACCCGTGTAATGCTTGTCTTGCCTTCCCTACCCCGCCACCAATTGTCTATTAATATGTTTCGTAAATAAATATTGCATCTATTAACCTGAAACCCGAACAAAAAGAATAATCCATTCACTATTCGAATGGAAACAATTTGACAACTTCCTTTCTGAACTTCATTGACTTCAAAGAACCACAATATATACCACCTACCTTCTACTAGTGCTTCTTTACTACTTCAATGTCCACGACAACTATCCAAGGAAAGCATATACAGTAACATTACTGTACCTTAAACTACTCCGACTGAATTTTGAATCTTCATCACAATAGTTGTAACACGAATTAAGTAGGCATGTGCGGTCAACAACAATATTATCAACTCAGCGGGACACTTAGCACCTAAACTTACAGAAAATTTAAGGGGCAGACTGCGGACCGTAATTACAAAATCTGAACCTTAATATTGACCACCTACCTTCTACTAGTGCTTCTCTACTACTTCAATGTCCACGAAAACTATGCCACGGAAAGCATGTACAGTAAAATTAACACCTCAAACTACTCCCACTAAATTCTGAATCTTCATCGCAATAAAAATAACACGAATTAAGTAGGCACTGGGCACATGCAGTAAACAACAATATTATCAACTCAGCACCTACACTTAGAGAAAATTCAAGGATGCAGACCATAATTACAAAATCTGAACCTCGTTATACAACACTATAGAAAACAAACCATGATCCTATGACATACAACAATTCTATAATAGAAGTATACAGCAACCGTAAATCACATCTACAGTTGAATTAAGAAAAAGGTCACTAAAATAAGCTTCAATTCCAAACTCTCTAAACATATTGCATGTGCATATATATATACACACACATGCATATAACCATGTAATACCTCCATCGCGAAACTATCGTTCACCTTGGTATAATATTCAAATAAATGAACTATCCAGCCTTAATTGATGCTCATAACTTTGTTTCAAATCAAATTATCACGTCAATAGTAAATTCCATTAAAAATTCAAGCATTGTATATATTTTTTGACTAAAATTATGTAACACACAAAAATTATTGAACATCAAAATTTAAAACTAGACAACTTTTTTGGGAATTAAAAATATACCTGAACAGAATCAGGGTTATCACCCATTAGGTTCCAAAATTCATCAAGATCCATGCCGAGTTCGTCTTCATCGACGATGACCTGTCCCTCTCCTAATGAAAACAGATCCGATTGTTCATTCGCCATCAACATCGTAAGACCATGCAATCACTACCCCTTTAAAACCCTAACTGCACCGATAAAATCAGGATACCAATAAAAAAAACCCTAAATTCCCCAATAAATTCTGCTAAACCAATCATAAAACCCTAATTGCCCTATTTCTATTATCACCCAATGAAATCAGCAAGCTAATCAAATCACTAATCTAAAAACCCTAATTTCCCCCAATTGTTTCCAAGTCAACATACATCTCCCTCATAGTTGAAAAAAATACTAATGAGAATCTCAATTAAAAGTAAATTATGCTTCTAAACTACGTGATGAAAAAAGTGAAAATTATTAAAGTAAAATTTTGGTTATAATTTGTTGTAAAGGAGTTAGTTGTGTTTATAAATTGTTTATGATTATCTAATTTTCCACGAAATTGAAGGGATATTTGTGTGTGCGTGTATGTGTGTGTGTGTGGGTGTGAAATAGTGTAAAAAAATCGAAAAAAAATGAAGAATTTTGACGACAGAAAGTTCGTTGGTGTTTCAGGGGGGAGGGGGGGGGGAGGGGCCGGAGGGGTAAAGAAAAGAATTCTGGGGTCGGTGAGTATAGAGGATTTTTCCGCCCTTTTGAGCTGTTATTTTCCTAGTATTGATTTTGCTTTTTGGGAAATTTAGGTGTTTTATTTATTGTGGGGATTAAAGATTGTATATGATTATGATATAGGAGTAACTAATTTCATGTAGGTGTGTGTCATTTTATATCCGAGCATGATACAATTGATTATATATAAGCAATGTAATCAATATCGTATATTGAATATGTAAGTATGTAAAGTGGAAGGTAAAACGGATAAATAACTAAATGAACTACAAAATTGAATTAATTGAATAATATAGTATAAAAGGCTCTTGCTAATGATTATAAAATTTTGGATTTGATACTTACTTCATCATTTTGGAAAAAAAGATATAAGATCATTGATGGATATGATAGGTGTCTTATTAGTTATTATGCATTCATAGTATATGTTATTTGTAGAAAGGTGTATATTTATGGATTGGTACGTTTTGTATAAGAATAAAAAATATATCAAATTATCTTTAATGACCAATGTTATGAATGTAAAATCTTTTATGATGCCAATGGAAGAATATCTAATCAAATTAATAGATAATTTGTGTTGAAAAACTCCAATATTTTCTCACATCGATAGATGATTGAAAAGTATTTACAAGTCACAAATGTAATAGTATAATTAGGGGATTTTTAATGAACAACATGGGACTGGTATGTCATTTTTCACCAAATTTTTCTTTCAATATCCGACATTTTTTATATGATTTTTTAGGTTACTAATCTAATAAAATAGTAGAATAAAATTCTCAACAATATTTATTATTTTTAATTGTGTAGTGAAAAAATAATTAAAAATATCTAATAATGTGGGGAATGCATACTCTGGCGTAGAAGAAACTATCTATTATTAATAATATAACCTTTTGTTGATAGTCTATGCCTAATTTGTTTTTTCTTAATTTGTAATTGATTATGTTGTCCTAATTTGTTAACTCATATCTTAATTGATCTTTTATTTGATTAAATATTGATTATTCATGTATGTATATTGTATTTAACTGATTCTCCAATAGAATCACAATAAATAAATTAATTACTAACAAACTAACACAAAAATTCATTAAAATATGAGTTAACCATCTACTATAACATAATCAACTAAAAATAATTATAAACAAACTAAGTATAACATGCTTAAGTAGTTGACAAGAGAGAATGTGTAAGGAGGGAAAAATAATATATTTTCATTGGATTTGTTAACCAATAATTTCATTAAATTAAATAATTTATTTTCATTAATACTTTTCGCTTTTCAATATTAATAGATTTACTATGTTTCATTTGTACAAATTATCTTCTCTAATATTATCTATTTATTTGTATGGTAGATAAAAGAGAGAAAATTCAAAATTTCGAAATACTTTGTACTTTAAAGCGTAAAATTTATTACTCTATAAACAATTTGATATTATAGCAATAATTTGACGTGAGAGATTACTTTCTTGTTTAAAAATCCTCACTACTTTTCAATATTTAGTTTTGTAAATTTGAAAGGTCAAAATTGTGAGAATGGATGAAAAACTCGTTTGCCAATGGCCATATAAGACAAATCAGGTGGCAGATCCATTTGATCCAATGAGGGTAAGTTAATATTAAATGATTGTCAACACAAGCATTAATGCAATTTGTCATTTGAAGAAAAGTAAATATTCTCATCAATCCAAAATAATTATCCTTTTCACATATCGTAATAAAAATTTGACCCTTAATTATTTTCTAAATATATAGGAAAGTACTTTAAAAGATAAATCCAAATAAATAAATTTAATATGTTTTAGAATAAGAAATAATCAGTAATTGATTATAAGAGATCAATTTCAAAAAGTCAAACAATAATTTATTTTGATCGAAGGAATTATGGCGTGTTCAATTACAATTTCTTTTGAGCTATGGTTTAATTATTTACATATACATAAAACTTGCCACAAACTCACAATGCACAGTGAATGTTTGTGTGTATTACTATTTTATTTAGTTAATTTTCGTTTACTTAAAAGATGATGAACACAATAAATATATATTTTCATTGATTTAGATTAAACCAATAACAAATTGAGGTAGGCCAATGAATTTAATAAGATATAAAATCAATTTTATCTCCTATAGTTAATGATACTTTTATCATAAAATTTTATTTTGATAACTACCAATTTTTTTGAGGGGCAAAACAAAAATTTAACATATACTGTATTAGACTTTTAGAGCCGATGTTAACAGGCAGCATATAATGTGGCCTCTTGCAAAACAAATATAAAAAAAGGTTATAGTCAACCACACGACTAGTTGTTAAGAAGAGTTACAAGGAAAGTTTTTAGGGTAGTAGTAGCTAACTCAAAGTTATCGTTGGAGATGCAATTAACAGATTGCAAGCTAATCTCATGGAAATCATTGGTAGATAGAGAGAAAAGTAATTATTTTGTGAAGGACTAAAAGCCATGTTCATCATACACGTTTCTACTTGGGTTCCAGTTCATCGCTCACGTTTCAAAACGTCCCAGTTCATCATTCAAGTTATGAAATGAGGCAAAATCACTACTTTCGTTACTGACGCCGTTAACTGTACCATTTTTTTTGTCATGTGCGAGGCATGTGCCTCATTTTATGGGCAATTTAGTCATTTTAAAGAAAGTAGTGATTTTGCCTCATTTCGTAACTTGAGTGATGAACTGAGACGTTTGAAACGTGAGTGATGAACTGGAACATCTCTCCATCAATCTTTTTTTCTTGTATATTTTCTGTAAGGATATCTTCCTAGTCCTTAAACAACAATAAATGTATCTACTTTGACCTATATATAATTAATGTAATTTTTCATTGAGGAAAACTTGTTAAAGAAGAACAAGGAAACTTCGGTCTCGGGTCTAATTTTATGTTCAAAAACACCATTTCCGACCAAGTTAACCAATTTGAAGATTGCTTCCACCGTGTCTTATTTGAGTTCGACTAAACTCCAGCCAAACCAACCCAACATAGCCGACCAAGTATATTCCTTAAATTTCTCAATAAACCCTGCCACATGTCCTAGGTCGGGTTTCAAGACCCACCAAATTGCTGATCTGAGTCGACTGAGTCAGACCGAGATCCGGCCTAGTTCAAACGATTTTTTTTCAATTGGCCATAAAATGAGGCACATGAGCAACCACGATGAAATGAAACAGGACAAACTTTTTGAAGTAGAGCTAATAACAATAATAATAAATGAAAATCAGGGTGAATATAGTTATGAGGGTAGAAGAGATGGAGAAAGTGGCGATGGATCCATCACTATCAGCTTTGACGACCATGTCCGCGGCTGCGGTGGGTTAGGGTCTGGGGTTTCGATTTTAGCATAAACCAAACCGAAACCAACCGGCCCAAGTATATACTTATGTTGTTCAAAATATTTATATTTGTGGTTGTTAAAGCAAATTATTTTAGGACGAAAGAAATTGTTTATCATACACGTTTTCACTTGGGTTTTAGTTCATCACTCACGTTTCAAAACGTCCCATTTCATCACCCAAGTTAGGAAATAAGGCAAAATCACTACAAAATGACTAAATTCCCCATAAAATGAGGCACATGCCTCGCACGTGACCGAAAACTGGTACAATTAACGGCCTCATTAACGGAAGTAGTGATTTTGCCTCATTTCCTAATTTGAGTGACGAACTGGGACGTTTTAAAACGTGAGTGATGAACTGGAACCCAAATGAAAACGTGTATGATGAACAATGCCTTTAGTCCTTTTGTGAAATACTCTCTATCGTAAAATATAAACATATATAAAAATATTTAATAATATGTGGAAGAAATAATTTGATATGAAAGGAAATACTATAATTTTTGAATTATCCTCTATAAACAGTCTAACAAACCAGTAAGAGTAAATGACTTCATTGATTACTCACGTTTGTTAAAAAATATTAGTCGATCATTCTAGTATGACTTTGTATACTTTCGACCACTCAAGTTGGATATTATGTATACTTTTGGTTACTCACACGTTTTTTTGGTATAACTCTTGATTTTTCGAAATTTTTAACATTTTGGTAAGGGTATTTTAGTCATTATCTCATACCCTTATCAAAATGTTAAAATTTTCTAAAAATCAAGAGTTGGACTAAACAAACGCATAAGTGACAAAAGATATACAAATCCCTATCAAACGGATGCTATACAGATCAGATCAAAGCTAGCAAGGAACCTTTTTGTGGCTAGGTAGAAGAAGGAACAAAGATTTTATTACTGATCTGTTTATTTTGGCTTGTTTTATTTGGCTTGTATTATTACAAAAGAATATACATAATACCCAACAAGTGATCGAAAGTATACAAAGTCATACTATGATGATCGAGTAATATTTGTTAACAAGCGGAGTGATCAATGAAGTCATTTGCTCAACCAATAAATGTCTCGACGTTTGTTTTGTTGACCAAAACGTGGCCATCCAATGTTTTTGTATTGTGCGTGCAGTGTGCCTTTGACTTGCCCGTTACAGTTTGACATTGACTTGAAGGCGTCACAAAACTAATTAAGTAATTAGTACTATTACAGTTTAATAATGTAGATACAATATGCACCGGCCAATTTAGATGTTTTATTGAGGGTTCAAAATTGATATAAATTTTTAAATGATTGTTCAAAACATATAACATATTAAAATATAGATAGAAATATTACTCCCTCCGTTCTCTTTTAGTTGTCGTTCTAGCCTCAAATTTTTGTTTCTAAATAGTTGTCGTTTTAGCTTAATTAATTACAAATTTATATTTTCAATGTACCTTTTGATTACTTTTTATTTTGAATTTATCAAACAACCAATTATATAGTCTCAATTGATTGTAATTTTACATTTCCAATGTACTTTTTGACTCTCTTTTACTTTTTCTTAATCTATGTGCAAATAGCTAGAACGACAAGTAAAAGAGAACGGAGGGAGTAATTTTTATATTAACATTTTATTTATACCTAGACAATATTCTTTTAAGAAAAATACATGTTCAAGTGAATTGATTCGAACTAGAAAAGATTCGCTATTGAATATATGTGTAATAATGTATCTATTTTGCGTGTTTTTCATAATTTACGTGATTTAATCAATATCTATATTTATTTTACTATATAAAACAACTTAAACTAATATTATAATGTTATAATATTAAAATATTTACTTTTAAATTTCTAGGTAATTTGAAGCTAAACAATATTTATACAAAAATAAAATGTTCTTTCATTCTTTTTTCCTTTGTTATAATTGGTTGGTTACTAACTAAATTTAAATAGTAAAAAATTTATTGAAAATGTAAAAGTTCAAATTATTAAGAATATAAAAATAAGGGATGAAATAACCCGTCCCGTAGACATGTTAAATAAATATTATTTTATTTCCCGAGAGAGGTAACGTGTCATAATTCGTAGGACACGTAGAAATTTTAGTCGAAAAATAAATCGAGTCGTAGTCGAATAAAATTAAGTGGGGCGTGTGCATTGCATGTCATTAGATGATAATTTAAACTTTTATATTTGCACTTTTACCCCACTACTTTAGCAAACTCAAATTTGGAGCCAAACTTGGTCTCCACTCGTTAAAGACACTTGTCCTCCATGCACTAAGTTTTCCTAACTAAGCTTCCAACCATCTATACAAGTGTCTAACATGCCTTAGCCACATTCATTATCTTCAAACAACAAAAACATCCTCCACTTTGTCTTCAAAATAGCCGAACTCCCTCCCCTCTCACTACACTCAACAAATTTTCTTCCATTTTTCTTGATTTGGAGCTTAGCACAAAGTAGAACATTTCCCCCACATCTAAGGTATAAATTTTTTAAGCTTTAAACTATTATTTTTATGGTGTTGACCTTTAAAAAAATGTGATTGACCATGGAGTTCTATGCAAAGATTTGCACATACATATATGTTAAATGTTGGTAGATGATGTATAAACTTGATTCATGAAAGTATTTTGATAAAAATGACCATATTTTATGATGCTGACTTTGGTCAAAATTGAATCTTTAAGAATAAAAACTTAAGAATAACCCCATGGATAATGTTGTAACTCAAGTATATGTTGTATAATGTTGATATATGTTGGTGTTTGGATTATCTTATGGCCTATATTTTTATTTAGAAGTTTAGATCTAAAAATACCTATTTTATGAGAAAAATACAAAACGTATACTGTATATGCCCAGAAAATTCTGAAAATTTATAAGTACGTAGAGTTCCGAAATAGAAGAAGCTGACAACTAGAATTTCTTAAATCGGATTTGTTTTGTATTTACTACGATTTTTGGAAGTTTAATAGCTAAATTCGTTTTAAAATGGGAAATAGATACTTAAACGTGTCCACAAATTCTGAAACTTTATTTTTGACAATAATCTGCCCAAAACAGTCGACACACCAAATCTAGGAATTTTTGAAAGTTGTTTGGTATTTCTTCCGTATTTTGATATTTTTAGTGTCTACAATTGAAATAAAATACAAAAAGACTATTAATTGAAGAGGTAACTGAAAATGGGTATTTTTATGAAACTTAAAACTGTATTTTGAACATGTAAAGTAAATCTTGTATTTTTCTAAGGTCGTTTGGTATTTTTGACTAATTAAAGTGTTAAAAGAGGATTTAAATTGGAATGAAAATGATTTTGGTATTCAAATGTGGAATATGTATATTTGCAGAACCTTGGAAGGTGTGTTTGACCTATGTTCCGAATTTTATGATTTTTTTTAAAGAAGGTTTGATAGTTATTTTGATTAAGTATATAAAAAGGGCTAGAAAATTCTTTTAAATGAAGTAAATATCAAATGGACACAAATATTTAAATGGGCAGTAGGTTTGGACTTAGAAATAATACTTTGACTTTGGAAAAATATTTCATGAGTTTTTGAAGTGGTTAACTATTTATTTTGAATTATAGGTAATTAAATGAGTTTAAATGGTGAAAAAAATAATAAATGGGTGAAAAATGGAATTTGGGCAGAATGTTTAACCTTAAAATGAATATTTGGACTTATGAAAATTATTTGAGTGTATAAGATTGAGTCTTACCACTTAAATGAGATTTTTGATATTTAAAGTGGCCAATAAATAGTTTAAAATGAGAAAATTGGAGAAGTGAGTCAAAAATCATCCATGGGCAGAATACTTATGATTTTTGGGTATTTTTGAAGATAAAATAATTATATGAGAATTTACAAAATATTTTGAACAAGTGTTGGGCACATTCGAGGCCGAAGGGTATTTCAGTTATTTTACAAGTTGAGGGCATTTTTGTCATTTTACAAGTCGACACGATATCTATCCTTAAACATAATTTAATGCATTGGGGCATATTTTTGGATACATGAGAGTGAGCCTAATATGAGAAACCAACCTTGAGAGGTATAAATAGTAAGGAAACCGAGACAGGGGTAGAATGGTCATTTCACACCTCGGTAGATTATTAATGCACTCTTACGCTATTTAGGAGTTCAGGAAGGACGCACAAGGAATATATAGGTGTACGCTAGTTGCTCTAGCATCAGGTGAGTACTTATCTCACGGTTAAGTGTATGCGACATATTCTGTTTATGCGAATTGTTATATATATGTCGTGGTATTATATGATGTGTAAATTGAGTTGATGGTCATGAGATAATGAGTTATTGAATTGATATAAAATGAGTAGTTGATTTGACATATAATGAATTGGTTGTTAAGATGATATATGACATGTCCAGTTGTTGAATTGAAATGTTGATTATTATGGTTGGTTGAGATATGTTGAGTTGATATACGATGCGCGTAGTAGTAACCCCAATTTCCACTGGAGGGCGCTTATAAAACATGTTGAGTAGATATCCGGAGCGCGTAGTAGTAAACCCCAGTTTCGGCTGGAGGGCGCTTATGATAAAACTTTTATGTCGACGGGCATAAGGGTCTCCCCTGCAGGACGAGTTGTTGTTGTAGAGATGGATTGTAGTATAACCCAGCTATATGACTGGATGATTACCATCTAAAAGGGTGGATCGTTGTTAAACTCATATATTGATGTGGATGATAGCCCCCTTACCCGGATTATTAAGTTGATATTACAGTTGATGAGTTGATTCTATAAAGGTTGAGATGGCATTTGATACGTTGAGTTGTGAAGATGGTATATATACATTGAGATGATATTATGTTGCTTATTTTAATTGACGTTTCTTATATTACTATGTGTACTTCGTTGTTCTTTTATATTAGTATGTTGTTGGATCATTGAAGGTAAGTTGTCCCTACCCACTTCTACATGTATATCTTTACTCATTGACATAATGTGTGGTATACACCACCTGTGTGGTAAGTGTCACCAGCTTTATAGCTGACACCCCCCTTCTCCAGATTGACAGTTAATCATAAGGAATTGAACGTTGAAGTCTAGTAGCTGCGTATCGTTAGAGCTTGGAGGTGAGACGGTGGTGACTATGAGTCCTCATCAGTCATTCTCATTGATGTTTTGTTGTCTTGGAGGCATATCTATCATTGTTATCATTCTAAAACTATCATTTTGAAATTTGATGTATTTTCCAGATGTTGTATTTTTGTGGTTGTTACTTCACCACGATGGATATTTTCTAATTATCAAATGAAGTCGTTTTTAAGTTGTCATCCATCGACTGGTAACTCTGATGTTACATGTTGCTGATGATCCCAACCTCAGAGGGGCCCACCTGGGGCGGGTCGTTACAAGGGAATTAATCAAAGTTTAGCAAAAAACACTCTTGCTGGTAATCCGAAAATCCTGATCCAAACAATTATCTCAACGCTAGTTATATATATAAAAAAATAAACTATATAAACAGAGTTATACACAATACCAGAAATTGACAAAATCTTCACACAGTGACACAACTACTTCTCCTTAGTCTCCATTACAATAATAAACCTATTTATCTAGCACAAGCACAACAACTCCTTTTCATCAACTACAGTTTCCAAATTTACAAAATATACAATGATTTATCTTAAAAATTGTTTAATAAGATTTTTCAATGATCGAAATCAAGAATATTTGTGGCAGTAGATAACACACTTAATTTCATTTGAAAATTAAATACTAAAAGTAAAAAAATCAAACGATTTTTATAAAATAAAGAAAGTACATTTTATAATTTAAAGAAATATAAAACATTCCATAGATACATGTGGATTTTCCAAAGATTCATCATTTGTAGGATCCAATGTAGCCTCTCCATCTCCATCACAGTTACCAGTCTCGACTTTCGGTTCGGCTTGTTCCAATTTCGAGTTCTTATCAACTAACTCGGGTGGTCCAAACCGAGCGGGTGACTTCCCGGTTCTTCGCCCCGATGGACATCGACTTAAACCGGCTCTTGACCCGGACCCCTCGACTCGAGCAACCGGTGACCTGGACCTCCTATCAGGGCCCATCACAGGCCCTCTTCTCATGCCATTATTATTTTGACCTCTACCATCTCTAACTGGGCTGGATCTGACCCGACCCGTTGAAGCTTCGGATCTCCTCCTCTGTGGCCTACCCACCAACTGGTCTCCGGTAACCTGACGGTTGCGGTGCCTCGCCGGCGACATTGTCCGGCGAACTACTTGGGTGACGTCATTGTCGTCGTCAGCAAAATTATTGGTCTCATTTGTAGCTGCTGTGGTTGTGGAGATGCAGCTCTCACTCAATGCGCTGCAGATCTCGGAGAGTACTTCTTCAGATAGCTCTTCCGGTAGTGGTTGCTTGTTGTTGCTCACAACTTTTTCCGATTTCTTGGTTTCAGGTTTCCGGCTATGTTGTGTTTGTGCGGAGTCCAGCCTGTTTTTTTCCATCAAGTAAGAAGTGGGTGTCGGATTATCCGGTCTCCTGTTACCAAGCTTAGCATTTGGTGAGTAACGAGCGGGTACCGAGTTATCCGATCTACTAACACCAACCTTGGCATTAGGTGAGTAACGTGCGGGTACTGGGTTATCCGGTCTAATGACACCAACTTTGGCATTAGGCGAGTAACACGGGTTATCGGGGTTGGTGACATCAACATTAGTAGTGGGTGTAAAATGGTTGAGGGGCTCTTTTGTGGGTTCATTTTGTGATAGTATTGAAATGGGTTGTTTGGGTAGCGAGGGTGTTTCAGACAGGACTTCTTTGACGATGGTTTCTTCTTCGTCCAACGGGCGATTTGGTGGTGGTGGTGGTTGTGTAGAATTGGGCTTTGATGATTGTGGTTGTGTGTTCTTGGTGCTAAGACAGCAACCCATTTTGTGTGTAAAAGTTGTGGTAATGTTTGAATCTTAGTACTAATTTGTTGGTAGCTGGTATGAAGGCATTTGGGGAATGGAATTTAGGGATTGTTTGAAGTTGAAAGGGCAAACAGCTAAGTCAAATGAATAAGGTCTCACGATTCTTGTGTTGCTTTTATTTCAGATTCAGCAAGAGACAAGAATAAAATATGGGCATAGGGCAATAAGATAGCATTAAAGGCATTGTTGAAATTGACAATTTTTAATACGAGTATTTTGTTTTTCCAAAAGGCTTAATTTGTGACACTTCTCCAAGTATCATCAACATTTCGATTCAAGGACTACATTATTCTAGTAGATAAAAATTTCATATAAATTTTCTGGTGTTGCTGAGTGCCGAGACTAAACTTCACATAAATTTGTCGGGTATTATAAGGTATCGAGCTCGACTTTAGTACCCGACCCTACTCGATAATATAAACAGGCTCGTTAAGGTAATTACCCGATCCAACCCGATTCGATAATTACCCGACTCGTTAAGGTAATGAAAGAACAAACTTTTTTTAAATACATACAAAATACATTGGTATATTTGAATATTAATAAATTAAATGGACCTTAATTATTTCAAATATTTATAATAAGAGGCACAAACCTTAATTATATGTAATTTTTTTAACATATACATTGAACTTATTGATTTATCTAATCATTTATTAACAAACGGGTATTTATCGAGCGAGTCGGCTATTTCAAAAAAACACAACCTTATACTCGAACTCTACACGTTAACTATCAAGCGATCAATCGAGTCGAATGATCGAGCCGGGTGCTCGAACGGATAACTAGTTACCAATTCGTTTTCAACACTACTTCCATGTATCATAATTCCTGCCAAAGCTCTGATATCTTCAGCAAAGGTACGCTCAATATTATGAATGCGTGTAAGGCTATGTGCAATGGGGGTGTGTTAAAAAAAATTCAACAGTTGAAGACCCACAATGGTGTGTTGAAATTGATGTTGAAATATTTGGGTGTTGATAATTTTCAACATGTTGAAATCTGTCCAAAAGGTGAAAGTAGTACCACATGTGGGGCCTTGGAGATGGAAGGGAAACACGTGGGGCCTTGGAGATGGAATGGAAAGGGTGGTTCTTGAAATTAAAATCTATTTTTTCATTCAAATTTTCATTCCATTTTTAATTATTTCAAATCAATTACTTTATATTAATTAATTTTTCATAAAAAAACTATATCATAATTGATCATTTTTGTACTTTATAAATACAGAAATCGATCATAATTAGTCGAGTCTATTGTGTTGTGTGCTTATTTCAATTTCGTTAGTTGTACCCGTGTTTTGTTTATGTTTCTTTATTTTAATAATTAATATTGTCATTTCTCGTGTTTATTTCATTGCAAGTACAACAACTTTTATTTCATAATATAAGATTAAAAATTATAGCAATATTATTCTTAAATAAAGTTTGTCTTTTGAAAATATGAAAAAATTAGAAATTAAATTCTTTAAGTGTTAATTATTTTTATTTAATTATAAACAATTATTGTTATTAATATTCAATTATAAAAATAAATTGCTAAAAGTAAATAAGAATATAAATTGAAAGTGGTAGGGTAGGGTGTTAATTTTTATAAACAAAACCATTGTAGGATGATAAATTGAAGTGGGTGTTGAATTATTATGTGGAAGAGAGAGAAATTGAGGTGGAGTGTTGGGAATTGAAAAAGATAGTGTTTATAAACAAAACCATTGTACATAGCCTAATGGTGAGGCTAAATTATGGCCAAAAACACTTTTCAGTACTTGTAATATGGGTTGTTTTGTACATCTCGGCAGGGGGGGAGTGTTACTAATGGAGGGGAAAGATTGTTTTGAGTGTATTCGTAACACTATTAAATCTGATAGACCGACCTCACAAACCATCTAACACGTTTATTTTGTCCTCATACACGTGTTTACTAAGAGACTTCCTAGTGAGTCGAGAATTTTCGCAAAGTTAAAAGAAATGCATCATAATGACATGATTACTACAAACCGATATTTATAACTTTTTGTGAAGCAAGATAAAATATGCAGGAAATGAAAGAAGTCATGGACATAAACAAACAAAATGATGATATATGATGTAAGAGCATTGATAGGTCAAAATCATAGTAAATAATAACAAATCCTACTAATAATCCTAATTTTGTAGTTATATGTGGTTGATTTGAACTTTGAATTCTGCCAAACACTATTCTTTTTATTTCCTTTCGTGGAAAAAGATAGGATTTGTCTGCCAAGAAAAGACGACAAAGATATACTCCACTAACCAAAATCTATCATACGGCTTCAACTTTATTCATCTTTTTGAACAAATGATTTTCACTTTTTAGTGGAAATTCAGTAACGGATATGTAAAAAAAGAAGAGGAGAGGACCACCTTAACCTTAACGGACATGTACAATGATCTCCACACTCCCACCATTCTTGCTCAAATTTTGTTTGGGTTTCGTTATGTTAAAGAGGAGTAATTTTTTTGTAGAGTAGACTGAGGGGTAAAATAGAAAAAATAAAGTGTAATAATTTATTTTTGGAATGTAGAAATCAAAACCCTCTATATATCACAAATTTAAACATTATTAGAATGATTTTCTTTTTTTTTGATAAGTAATAGAGAATGATTTTCTAGTATATATCTACTCTCCATCTTTTTTTATCAAATGATAATATTCTGAAAGTAAACCTACATTATCAGGGAAGGGGACACTACAACGGGGCAGAGGTATCTGTAATTATTTGGACCTTCGCCAGGTGTCGAACCTATAACCTCCATTGTGGACGCATGAGACGATAACCATCAAGTCAAGCATGTGGTTATCTACCCTCCATCTTTGAGTTGTCCTTAAGTTGTGAAAGTTCTTTATCCACTACGAGTGTTATACCAAATGTTAAAACAATAGATTTAACTGGAGTGAATGACAAGTAAGTAAATCAACACAGAGAACTTGATAACCCAGTTCAGTGCACAAGCACCTACGTCTGGGGGGCAGCCTACCCAAGGGAACAATCCACTATAAGAAAAGTGTCTTACAAGAAGAGACTTATCAGTATGCCCACATACTATCTATCGCCCTATACTATGCCTCTTCAAATAGGCTCCCTACCGGCTATATCACTCACTATGTGATTTAGGGTTTACAAGATTCAATGTAGAAAACAATCCACACTGTTGTTGAGATCCAACAACTGTACAATCAGTATAGAAGCCTTAAGGAAATGTGCTTCTATACAAAATAGCCTAGAACAATATAACACAAAATGCTTAAAAGCTCTATTGTGTGAAAGTAAATAAAAAGTGTAGAAAAGATGTGTTCTTCTAGCGAAGTAACAAGCTCCTTTTATACTAGGCTTTCGGCTCTTCTCATTGAATCAGTCAACCGTTATTAAATGCACCATGATTGACAAAGACCGAATTAATGCTCCTTCTAATTGTTGACCACGACCGCATTAATGTCCCGTAATAACTTGGTCTTCAAGCGATTATGTCCGTAGCATAAATCTCTCTATTTAGTAATAACCGCGTTTGATTCTTCTAGAAAGAGTTCAATTGATTAATCATATGACACAATGCTTCATTGAATTATCGTCTTTAATGCATTGTTGGTAACACTTGGTATAGTGAAAAAACTTCATCCAACACATGTACATCACTATGTACCAACAAGTTGAATTATATATTTCCTTCATTCTAATGTAGAAGATTTTTTCGTTTTTGTATGTCTAACTTTGACCATCAATTATTTATTATTCTTTAGTTCAAAAAATATATCATTAGTATTGATAGACTCATATTGAAGGTCATTTTTTCATAAAAATAATTTTTGATAATTTCTTATATTGTAATTAATTAATAATTGCTAGTAAAAATTAAATATGAAAAACAAAAAATTTAATTTTTATATTTTGAAATGGATTGAATATAATTTCATATTGATGGACTAATTGTGTTCTGGGTCTCGACTGCGAGGTTGTCTAGAACAGGCGATAGTCCAACAGTTGTTTCAGAACGTAGGGGAGCTTGGAACCTTCGGGTGGAGATGGTGCGCTTCTGGAATGAGCGCGTCTTTGGAGCCAGTTGTCCAATAGTCAAAGGTTCGGCTACACCTGAAAGCATGACAGTTGCCGGCCACAGACACTCTGATGCTTAAGTCAGTGAAGGATCAGGCGAGTGTCTAAACAAGTAATAACAAATGACTAGTTTTTCATTACCTCCAACGGAATGATCTTCTCCCCTTTTGTATAGATATAGGAGAGAGGATAGATGATACCTGGATGAAGGAGATGAGGACACTTGTCCTCCATCGCTTCCTCAAGGGTACGGAGAGGCCATTGCTTGGGCTCCTCCTTTCTGGGCCGCGTCCTCTTCATGTGGATTTCGAAGCCCAATAGACTAGATCCTTTAGGGTTACATCATTGCCCCTATTTGTTTACTCGATTTGAGACCATCCTGAGCGAAACCATGGCTCATGGAAGAAGGTGAGGAAATAAATGTTGGTCTTCTTCGTCAATTTGAGACGTCTTATTGGGATTTGCATCGATACAGCACGTGTCCTTACGAGATTGGCAAGGAAGTCGAAGGGTCAAGTCTTCGTTCTATAAAAGGTAGGGGATCCCTTTGTCTATACTTTACTTTTCCTTCATCTTCTCCAAGCCAATTTTCTCTGCACTTTTGAAGTTCATCTCTTTGAGCAACCTCTTCTCTTCACCGGAAACTTCCACTTCCTCTCCGACTAAGGTAGGGTTGAACTGTGTAAATGGTGTTTTTTTACCGGTTTATCCGTCACTTTTTGCTTTCCAATTTCACGATGTGTTGTCTATTGAATGGTTGGAGTGTTCTGATGTTTTGAATTTCTCGGTTACCTTGAAATTCTTTCAAACCGTTAGGCTCCCTCAAACTTCTTTTGAATTTCCCTAGAAACCTTTCAATTTCTTATATGTGTACCTATCCAAAGCTTCATCACACATGTTCAACCTAATATAACCCTCAATTAAATTCTTATAAGACTTTACATCGGGGCTCAGGGATTTGCTCTGCAGCTCCGCGAAGTACTTCTCAGCCTCCTCCATCCTGTCAATTTCTTAAAATCTAATAAGTACTCTTCCACTAGATGCCCTTTTATTTCACTGCTCTCGACATGAACCTGGAGCAGTGAACTACATCATGAATTGCTTTAAGATGACAGCAGTTATTGCAGTAGCAATATGGAGTCGATTTCCCATGCATCTTCAATATAAACTGAAAAACAATTGCAAAATAAGTTAAAACCGCATACTGAAGGAAGAACTAAGAAAAGTGTAAATGGAATATGAATAACGTACTCACCCATTATTGGCATGGTTTTCTCCTGTCCAATTTCACATGAATATTGAACCACTTTTTCTTCCTTATTCTGTCCCACTTCGACTTCTTGTCTCTTCGCTAGGCTCCCACAATGCTACCTTGTTCTTGCTCCTCCCACTACTACTGCGTTTCATAGGGGGAGCAATTGTAGCATGCATGCACTTCATTTCTCTTCTTTTGGAGCTCATCTATATGTAAGGTTAGAAGAGAAGCATGACAATCAAAAACAAGAATCTACTTGAATTCTTTAGGTTGCAATACTCTAAACTCTGGTGCTTTATGGTTGCACAGCTTGATTTACCTTAAACTAGATATTGAACATTATACCTCAACCCTTTCTCATATTTTCTTAGGTTGAAATCAGCAACACTTGCCTCTATGTGGTCCCTACATAACTCTCCTTTTTTCAATCACTGAAGTTCACTAGCTTGAACAAGTCATATTCACAAATCTCAACCAACTCCTGATCCAGATCTGGTGAACAAGCTGCAAAGTGTTATAGCATATTCCATATAATCGTGAACATATTATACACAGTTAGTGTTAAATACCATATGCACTTGTATATCAGCACATTTTGTGCTAGGAATATTTTCTCATTTGGAATTTCCATTCCCAAGTCTCCCTAGCAACCACAAAAGCATCGGAGTTTGCAAGATAGCCACGCCTTATTGATTCTCAACCTATCAAATGATACAAAATTATCTAAGTCTACATGAATCAGTAGTATATATGTACATATATATGTATGTATAACAAGTGACTGATAAAGATCTATAAATAACAAATGTTTCCTATTACCTTAGACATTAACACAATTTTCTTGGCATGTTCACCTAGCAATTTCCTGACCTCTACCAGGTCCGACCCTTTCCGAACAAAGGACAACACAATAATGTCAATGTGGTTAGGAACTCCCCAGCCTAAGATATCCTCCTTAACTTTCTCCGTAAAGGTAGGGAAATCAACAACCACACCAAGAAGATTAACATTATTTTTATCACCCAAAAAAGGCAATGTTTTCGCTTCGACATTGAACAAGTCCTTTGTCCTTATCACACTCCAGAACACTCCTAAAACAACAAATAATCAACTAAGTCAAAGAAACCAACCAAGTTCTTACATAGTCCGATCAACTTAATAATATAAGAAACTACAACTTCATATAAAAATTGTAAACATAAATAATTCGCTTAGACATTTAATCAAACACTTGTCCAGCGTGTTGAAGATAACTCTACTCCACATACATGAGTATAAAGATTGCTTCAAATGAGCCCCCAAATTGTCACATATGAAAGTCCCACATTTAAAATATAGGAGAGAGTTGACCACTTAATAAACTAGGGAGTAGCTCCACTTATCACCAATTGGTTTTAAATTGGTGTCTCTTTATGTTATGAAGTGTGCTCTCTCTCCTCATATGGGTGTGGCCCAAGCCCAATTAATGAAAAATTATACAATGAGGCTTGCCAATGCCTTTAACAATAACCTTTCCTGTTTTTACACATAATTAAATTACCACAGTATGCAAGAAGAATTTTGCATAAACAAAATTAAAATTCCCTATAGAGCTTCAACCAAAAAAACAAATTAAAAACAGAGTTTAATGTATCATTCAATCTATCACAATTTTATTTAATTCAACTCGATAATTGCATTAGCCCTATCACGGAGAGGATGGGGGCGGAGTCTTTTTGACATTCAGCCCCACACATATCAACCCCATCAAGAGAGGGGCGATCATGAACTTGATCACCCTGGGAGCTTGAACAACTTCACCACAGAAGGCACATATGCCCCCTATAACAGCTCCTTCAGTCTAATAGAAGTTGCGTCCTTGAGGTTTCCTCCTACTTAAAGAGCATCGGGAACCGTCTGGGCTACCTCTCCTAATGCGTCATCGAATCACACGCTCTCATGAAATTTTAAAAAACTCAATAGTCTGGAAAAAAAGCAGCTCAAACGAGGAAACATTGATAATCAACAATACCATGTAAATAAAACACTAAATACTTTTAGGTATATCTCAAGATCCTCTGTATAGGGAATGACACGGCCCTCCATCTCAATGTCAATCTTCTTAAATATCATAAACTTCTTGCATGCCTCGAAACTTGCCACATCATCAAAAAAGAAAAGGAGAGACCCTCATGCCCCCTCATAAATCTCTGTATTGAAATTTGAAGACAAAGAAGCACTACCCAATCCATGGGTCTTTTTGATACAGATAAACACCTACTTATTTAAAAAATGAAGTCAATAAAAAGTCAACAATTAAAAAATGTGAAATTCAATATTAAAATGTCAACCTTTTTATGAATTAACAAAAGAATTAGGATCACACAAGTCACCATATTATATGAATTCATTACATCATATTCATGTCACACTGTTTTGAATATTCGTATATATTTTCATATTAAGAGACGTGTTAATTCTTTACATGGTATCAGAGCCAAGCCCGAGTTAATAATGCACGTGTAACCCCGTCGATGTTCTTCCGGCAAGTAATTCCGGTGAGGAAAATTCCACCGACGATTGGGTTACACGTGTGGGGGAGTGTTAAGATGCACATCCCACATCGGTAGTCGATGTCCTCCTGGGTCAATATATAAGATCCTGGGCTACTCCCTCTATTGCCAATTGGTTTTAGGGTGGAACCCCATAGACTCTTAACATGGTATCATGAGTCAGACCCGAGTTATAAGATCCTGGGCTACTCCCTCTATTGCCACAGTCTGCAAGAAGATTTTCGCATAAACAAAATTAAAATTCCCTATAGAGCTTCAACCAAAAAAATAAATAAAAAACAGAGTTTAATGTATCATTAAATGTATCACAATTTTATTTAATTCAACTCGATAATTGCATTATCCCTATCACAGGGCGGAGTCTTTTTGACATTCAACCCCACACAGATCAACCCCATCAAGAGAGGGGCGATCGTGAACTTGATCACCCTGGGAGCTTGAACAACTTCACCACAGAAGGCACGTATGCCCCCTTTAACAGCCCTTCAGTCCAATAGAAGTTGCGTCCTTGAGGTTTCCTCCTACTTAAAGAGCATCGGGAACCGTCTGGGCTACCTCTCCTAATGCGTCATCGAATCACACGCTCTCATGAAATTTTAAAAAGCTCAATAGTCTGGAAAAAAAGCAGCTCAAACGAGGAAACATTGATAATCAACAATACCATGTAAATAAAACACTAAATACTTTTAGGTATATCTCAAGATCCTCTGTATAGGGAATGACACGGCCCTCCATCTCAATGTCAATCTTCTTAAATATCATAAACTTCTTGCATGCCTCGAAACTTGCCACATCATCGAAAAAGAAAAGGAGAGACCCTCATGCCCCCTCATAAATCTCTGTATTGAAATTTGAAGACAAAGAAGCACTACCCAATCCATGGGTCTTTTTGATACAGATAAACACCTACTTATTTAAAAAATGAAGTCAATAAAAAGTCAACAATTAAAAAATGTGAAGTTCAATATTAAAATGTCAACCTTTTTATGAGTTAACAAAAGAATTAGGATCACGCAAGTCACCATATTATATGAATTCATTACATCATATTCATGTCACACTGTTTTGAATATTCGTATATATTTTCATATTAAGAGACGTGTTAATTCTTTACATAGTATCAGAGCCAAGCCCGAGTTAATAAGGCACGTATAACCCCGTCGATGTTGTTCCGGCAAGTAATTCCGGTGAGGAAAATTCCGCCGACGATTGGGTTACACGTGTGGGGGAGTGTTAAGATGCACATCCCACATCGGTAATCGATGTCCTCCTGGGTCAATATATAATATCCTGCACTACTCCCTCTATTGCCAATTGGTTTTAGGGTGGAACCCCATAGACTCTTAACATGGTATCATGAGCCAGGCCCGAGTGGATGTGCTTCATACGAACAAGAACTGCAGCATGTACTTCACAATCCCAAGAAAGTTACCAGACGGCCTAGCCAGCTACCTCTTCTGCTTCTGTCCACAACCAGAAGCATATGCGGACAATGATACATCATCAGATAAAATGTTTCTTTGCAATGGCAATTTTTCCATCCATATCAACTGTGCTTACACCCCAGCTAGACAAGTCCTTGTAAGAACTCTAACTAAACAATGCACTACCACTAAACGCACCACCAATTGACTCAGTGAGCCGCCAATAACGGCTTTTTTTACCACCTCCTCCATTCTATAGATAATATCCCAACAGACATGTGCTTCACTAAGCTAATTCGGGCTCTCCAATTCAAAACCACAGGGGACAAGATTGGTTGAACAATCTAACAATCTTTTTGGGACGGAAATACATAATTGTTTCGAAACCGAACCCAGCAATCTCTTCGGGAAAAATTTGGTTCAAAATTCGGGACAATCTTGTTCAAAGCCCAATGGAACAATATTCTTGGGACAGAATTGTTCCCGAACCATATGGGACAATCTTTCGGGACGGAACGACAATTGATTGAACACCAAATTGGACAATCTTTTTGGGACAAAATTAGTTCCAACACTTAATCTTTCTGCGAGAAAGTTGTTTCAAAACTGAAGGTGACAATCATAATTGATCCGAAATCAAATGGGACAATATTTTTTGGGACACGTTGGTTCAACAATTGTGCGCAATCTTTTTGGGACAACCGTTTCAAAACCGAATTGGATGACTTGGGACAGAATCGTTTGGGAAAAACTTGTTACAACACTGTGACTATCTTTTTGGGACAGAAATACCTAATTGTTTCAAAACAGAATCCAGCAATATCTTCGGGACAATCTTTTGGGGATCAAAAGTTTTTCCGAGCCCACTGGGACAATATTCTTGGGGTAGAATTGTTCCCAAAACATATGGGACAACAATTGATTGAGCACCAAATCGGACAATATCTTTGGGACAAAATTGGTTCAGCACTTGGATCATTTTTTGAGAGTGAATTGATTAAAACCCAATATGACGATCTTTTTGGGACAGAATTGGTTCAACACCCACAATTATGATTGGAACATTTTGGGACAATATTGGTTGAACAATCTAACAATCTTTTTGAGACAGAAATACATAACTGTTTCAAAATCTAATCCAGCAATCTCTTCGGGACAAATTTGGTTCAAAACTCGGACGATCTTTTGGTGACCAAAAGTTTTCTAGGCCCAGTGGGACAGTATTCCAGGTCATTGTTTCTATTATCTAAAATTAATAGTAGTTGTCTAATATACAACCTAACATTCTTGAGAAAGAAGAAAATCTTTCTATTATATTATGGTAAACCAATTTGGCATACAAAACTAATCTTTCCATTATATTATGGTGTACAAAACTGTAAGAAAAGAAGAGAAGAAAAGTTAATGCATCACCTTTCTCCGGAATCGTACGAGCAGCATGGAAGAGAATAGCAACAAACATATCAGTTCTAGGCTGTTCTCCACAGGTTGTACAAACTACTAAGGAATGAGTATACAAATCATCTCAGAACTTGCCAAGTTACATGCAAACTAATCCCTGAAAAATACTAAACATATATCGAACCGCTACAGCTCAAATATGTTCAAATGTACAATCAAAATAAAAGCAGAACAAGTTTCATACATGATAAGCAATTCGCTCTACATAACAGAACTAATATGCCCTGTGCTAGCAGGGAAGGTTATCATAGTTCATTGCAGTAGACTAATATACACCGTATAATTCTTGAAAGAAGAAAATCTTTCCATTATATTATGGTAAACCAATTTAGCATACAAAAGTAGTCTCACCTAACTCAAAAAACTGTAAGGAAAGAAGAGAAGAAAAGTAAATACATCACCTTTCTCCGGAATCGTACGAGCAACATGGAAGGGAATAGCAACAAACATATCAGTTCCAGGGAATATCATCCAAGGTTATTCCTTCACATCATGTTCTCCACAGGTTGTACAAACTACTAAGGAATGAGTATACCTATCATCTTAGAACTTGTCAAGTTATATGCAAATTAATCCCTGAAAAATACTAAACATGCAAGAAAAGTAAATACATCACCTTTCTCCGGAATCGTACGAGCAGCATGGAAGGGAATAGCAACAAAGATATCAGCTCCAGCCATACTACAACATGCCATACTCCCGAAAGTAGCACATTGTCCAGCCATACTACAACAACGATCATAGCACAATCTTTTATGAAAGAACGGTTTAAACTAATTAACAGAATCTTTCCGGGACAAATGTGTTTCAAGCCCCAACCGGACAATTTTTTGAGACATCTGATTCAAAACTGAATCAGAGAATTTTCTTGGGACCGAATTGTTTCAAAACCGAATCTCACAATCCTTGAGAATAAAATTGTTTCAAAACCGAAGTACACCATCTTTTCGGGACAAAACTAGTTCAAAACCGAATTTGCGGGACTAAATTGGTCTAACAGTTGGACAAGCTTTGGTTCAAAAATCAGACAATCTCTTATTGGGACACAATTGTTTCGAAACCAAACAGGTGAACCTTTAAGGGACAGTACACAAACAACTGCTAGCAGACAAAAAATAAATACTCATATGAAATAGCACATACCAGGATCATCAAAGAAGTAAAATTATTCCGGTAGCAAAAATGCATAGTGGATGTGCTTCATACGAAGTAAGAACATCAGGGCAACCATATGGCTTAAGAGACTAAAAACTCAGAACTCGTTGCTTTGTTAAGCTCGTCAAAATGGTCTTTATTTATAACCAACAGTGCAGCTCACAACCCTATGAACAAGAACTGCAGCATGTACTTCACAATCCCAAGAAAGTTACCAGACGGCCAAGCCAGCTACCTCTTCTGCTTCTGTCCACAACCAGAAGCAGATGCGGACAATGATACATCATCAGATAAAATGTTTCTTTGCAATGGCAATTTTTCCATCCATATCAACTGTGCTTACACCCCAGCTAGACAAGTCCTTGTAAGAACTCTAACTAAACAATGCACTACCACTAAACGCACCACCAATTGACTCAGTGAGCCGCCAATAACGGCTTTTTTTACCACCTCCTCCATTCTATAGATAATATCCCAATAGACATGTGTTTCACTAAGCTAATTCGGGCTCTCCAATTCAAAACCACAGGGGACAAGATTGGTTGAACAATCTAACAATTATTTTGGGACGGAAATACATAATTGTTTCGAAACCGAACCCAGCAATCTCTTCGGGAAAAATTTGGTTCAAAATTCGGGACAATCTTGTTCAAAGCCCAATGGGACAATATTCTTGGGACAGAATTGTTCCCGAACCATATGGGACAATCTTTCGGGACGGAACGACAATTGATTGAACACCAAATTGGACAATCTTTTTGGGACAAAATTAGTTCCAACACTTAATCTTTCTGCGAGAAAGTTGTTTCAAAACTGAAGGTGACAATCATAATTGATCCGAAATCAAATGGGACAATATTTTTTGGGACACGTTGGTTCAACAATTGTGCGCAATCTTTTTGGGACAACCGTTTCAAAACCGAATTGGATGACTTGGGACAGAATCGTTTGGGAAAAACTTGTTACAACACTGTGACTATCTTTTTGGGACAGAAATACCTAATTGTTTCAAAACAGAATCCAGCAATATCTTCGGGACAATCTTTTGGGGATCAAAAGTTTTTCCGAGCCCACTGGGACAATATTCTTGGGGTAGAATTGTTCCCAAAACATATGGGACAACAATTGATTGAGCACCAAATCGGACAATATCTTTGGGACAAAATTGGTTCAGCACTTGGATCATTTTTTGAGAGTGAATTGATTAAAACCCAATATGACGATCTTTTTGGGACAGAATTGGTTCAACACCCACAATTATGATTGGAACATTTTGGGACAATATTGGTTGAACAATCTAACAATCTTTTTGAGACAGAAATACATAACTGTTTCAAAATCTAATCCAGCAATCTCTTCGGGACAAATTTGGTTCAAAACTCGGACGATCTTTTGGTGACCAAAAGTTTTCTAGGCCCAGTGGGACAGTATTCCAGGTCATTGTTTCTATTATCTAAAATTAATAGTAGTTGTCTAATATACAACCTAACATTCTTGAGAAAGAAGAAAATCTTTCTATTATATTATGGTAAACCAATTTGGCATACAAAACTAATCTTTCCATTATATTATGGTGTACAAAACTGTAAGAAAAGAAGAGAAGAAAAGTTAATGCATCACCTTTCTCCGGAATCGTACGAGCAGCATGGAAGAGAATAGCAACAAACATATCAGTTCTAGGCTGTTCTCCACAGGTTGTACAAACTACTAAGGAATGAGTATACAAATCATCTCAGAACTTGCCAAGTTACATGCAAACTAATCCCTGAAAAATACTAAACATATATCGAACCGCTACAGCTCAAATATGTTCAAATGTACAATCAAAATAAAAGCAGAACAAGTTTCATACATGATAAGCAATTCGCTCTACATAACAGAACTAATATGCCCTGTGCTAGCAGGGAAGGTTATCATAGTTCATTGCAGTAGACTAATATACACCGTATAATTCTTGAAAGAAGAAAATCTTTCCATTATATTATGGTAAACCAATTTAGCATACAAAAGTAGTCTCACCTAACTCAAAAAACTGTAAGGAAAGAAGAGAAGAAAAGTAAATACATCACCTTTCTCCGGAATCGTACGAGCAACATGGAAGGGAATAGCAACAAACATATCAGTTCCAGGGAATATCATCCAAGGTTATTCCTTCACATCATGTTCTCCACAGGTTGTACAAACTACTAAGGAATGAGTATACCTATCATCTTAGAACTTGTCAAGTTATATGCAAATTAATCCCTGAAAAATACTAAACATGCAAGAAAAGTAAATACATCACCTTTCTCCGGAATCGTACGAGCAGCATGGAAGGGAATAGCAACAAAGATATCAGCTCCAGCCATACTACAACATGCCATACTCCCGAAAGTAGCACATTGTCCAGCCATACTACAACAACGATCATAGCACAATCTTTTATGAAAGAACGGTTTAAACTAATTAACAGAATCTTTCCGGGACAAATGTGTTTCAAGCCCCAACCGGACAATTTTTTGAGACATCTGATTCAAAACTGAATCAGAGAATTTTCTTGGGACCGAATTGTTTCAAAACCGAATCTCACAATCCTTGAGAATAAAATTGTTTCAAAACCGAAGTACACCATCTTTTCGGGACAAAACTAGTTCAAAACCGAATTTGCGGGACTAAATTGGTCTAACAGTTGGACAAGCTTTGGTTCAAAAATCAGACAATCTCTTATTGGGACACAATTGTTTCGAAACCAAACAGGTGAACCTTTAAGGGACAGTACACAAACAACTGCTAGCAGACAAAAAATAAATACTCATATGAAATAGCACATACCAGGATCATCAAAGAAGTAAAATTATTCCGGTAGCAAAAATGCATAGTGGATGTGCTTCATACGAAGTAAGAACATCAGGGCAACCATATGGCTTAAGAGACTAAAAACTCAGAACTCGTTGCTTTGTTAAGCTCGTCAAAATGGTCTTTATTTATAACCAACAGTGCAGCTCACAACCCTATGAACAAGAACTGCAGCATGTACTTCACAATCCCAAGAAAGTTACCAGACGGCCAAGCCAGCTACCTCTTCTGCTTCTGTCCACAACCAGAAGCAGATGCGGACAATGATACATCATCAGATAAAATGTTTCTTTGCAATGGCAATTTTTCCATCCATATCAACTGTGCTTACACCCCAGCTAGACAAGTCCTTGTAAGAACTCTAACTAAACAATGCACTACCACTAAACGCACCACCAATTGACTCAGTGAGCCGCCAATAACGGCTTTTTTTACCACCTCCTCCATTCTATAGATAATATCCCAACAGACATGTGCTTCACTAAGCTAATTCGGGCTCTCCAATTCAAAACCACAGGGGACAAGATTGGTTGAACAATCTAACAATCTTTTTGGGACGGAAATACATAATTGTTTCGAAACCGAACCCAGCAATCTCTTCGGGAAAAATTTGGTTCAAAATTCGGGACAATCTTGTTCAAAGCCCAATGGGACAATATTCTTGGGACAGAATTGTTCCCGAACCATATGGGACAATCTTTCGGGACGGAACGACAATTGATTGAACACCAAATTGGACAATCTTTTTGGGACAAAATTAGTTCCAACACTTAATCTTTCTGCGAGAAAGTTGTTTCAAAACTGAAGGTGACAATCATAATTGATCCGAAATCAAATGGGACAATATTTTTTGGGACACGTTGGTTCAACAATTGTGCGCAATCTTTTTGGGACAACCGTTTCAAAACCGAATTGGATGACTTGGGACAGAATCGTTTGGGAAAAACTTGTTACAACACTGTGACTATCTTTTTGGGACAGAAATACCTAATTGTTTCAAAACAGAATCCAGCAATATCTTCGGGACAATCTTTTGGGGATCAAAAGTTTTTCCGAGCCCACTGGGACAATATTCTTGGGGTAGAATTGTTCCCAAAACATATGGGACAACAATTGATTGAGCACCAAATCGGACAATATCTTTGGGACAAAATTGGTTCAGCACTTGGATCATTTTTTGAGAGTGAATTGATTAAAACCCAATATGACGATCTTTTTGGGACAGAATTGGTTCAACACCCACAATTATGATTGGAACATTTTGGGACAATATTGGTTGAACAATCTAACAATCTTTTTGAGACAGAAATACATAACTGTTTCAAAATCTAATCCAGCAATCTCTTCGGGACAAATTTGGTTCAAAACTCGGACGATCTTTTGGTGACCAAAAGTTTTCTAGGCCCAGTGGGACAGTATTCCAGGTCATTGTTTCTATTATCTAAAATTAATAGTAGTTGTCTAATATACAACCTAACATTCTTGAGAAAGAAGAAAATCTTTCTATTATATTATGGTAAACCAATTTGGCATACAAAACTAATCTTTCCATTATATTATGGTGTACAAAACTGTAAGAAAAGAAGAGAAGAAAAGTTAATGCATCACCTTTCTCCGGAATCGTACGAGCAGCATGGAAGAGAATAGCAACAAACATATCAGTTCCAGGCTGTTCTCCACAGGTTGTACAAACTACTAAGGAATGAGTATACAAATCATCTCAGAACTTGCCAAGTTACATGCAAACTAATCCCTGAAAAATACTAAACATATATCGAACCGCTACAGCTCAAATATGTTCAAATGTACAATCAAAATAAAAGCAGAACAAGTTTCATACATGATAAGCAATTCGCTCTACATAACAGAACTAATATGCCCTGTGCTAGCAGGGAAGGTTATCATAGTTCATTGCAGTAGACTAATATACACCGTATAATTCTTGAAAGAAGAAAATCTTTCCATTATATTATGGTAAACCAATTTAGCATACAAAAGTAGTCTCACCTAACTCAAAAAACTGTAAGGAAAGAAGAGAAGAAAAGTAAATACATCACCTTTCTCCGGAATCGTACGAGCAACATGGAAGGGAATAGCAACAAACATATCAGTTCCAGGGAATATCATCCAAGGTTATTCCTTCACATCATGTTCTCCACAGGTTGTACAAACTACTAAGGAATGAGTATACCTATCATCTTAGAACTTGTCAAGTTATATGCAAATTAATCCCTGAAAAATACTAAACATGCAAGAAAAGTAAATACATCACCTTTCTCCGGAATCGTACGAGCAGCATGGAAGGGAATAGCAACAAAGATATCAGCTCCAGCCATACTACAACATGCCATACTCCCGAAAGTAGCACATTGTCCAGCCATACTACAACAACGATCATAGCACAATCTTTTATGAAAGAACGGTTTAAACTAATTAACAGAATCTTTCCGGGACAAATGTGTTTCAAGCCCCAACCGGACAATTTTTTGAGACATCTGATTCAAAACTGAATCAGAGAATTTTCTTGGGACCGAATTGTTTCAAAACCGAATCTCACAATCCTTGAGAATAAAATTGTTTCAAAACCGAAGTACACCATCTTTTCGGGACAAAACTAGTTCAAAACCGAATTTGCGGGACTAAATTGGTCTAACAGTTGGACAAGCTTTGGTTCAAAAATCAGACAATCTCTTATTGGGACACAATTGTTTCGAAACCAAACAGGTGAACCTTTAAGGGACAGTACACAAACAACTGCTAGCAGACAAAAAATAAATACTCATATGAAATAGCACATACCAGGATCATCAAAGAAGTAAAATTATTCCGGTAGCAAAAATGCATAGTGGATGTGCTTCATACGAAGTAAGAACATCAGGGCAACCATATGGCTTAAGAGACTAAAAACTCAGAACTCGTTGCTTTGTTAAGCTCGTCAAAATGGTCTTTATTTATAACCAACAGTGCAGCTCACAACCCTATGAACAAGAACTGCAGCATGTACTTCACAATCCCAAGAAAGTTACCAGACGGCCAAGCCAGCTACCTCTTCTGCTTCTGTCCACAACCAGAAGCAGATGCGGACAATGATACATCATCAGATAAAATGTTTCTTTGCAATGGCAATTTTTCCATCCATATCAACTGTGCTTACACCCCAGCTAGACAAGTCCTTGTAAGAACTCTAACTAAACAATGCACTACCACTAAACGCACCACCAATTGACTCAGTGAGCCGCCAATAACGGCTTTTTTTACCACCTCCTCCATTCTATAGATAATATCCCAATAGACATGTGTTTCACTAAGCTAATTCGGGCTCTCCAATTCAAAACCACAGGGGACAAGATTGGTTGAACAATCTAACAATTATTTTGGGACGGAAATACATAATTGTTTCGAAACCGAACCCAGCAATCTCTTCGGGAAAAATTTGGTTCAAAATTCGGGACAATCTTGTTCAAAGCCCAATGGGACAATATTCTTGGGACAGAATTGTTCCCGAACCATATGGGACAATCTTTCGGGACGGAACGACAATTGATTGAACACCAAATTGGACAATCTTTTTGGGACAAAATTAGTTCCAACACTTAATCTTTCTGCGAGAAAGTTGTTTCAAAACTGAAGGTGACAATCATAATTGATCCGAAATCAAATGGGACAATATTTTTTGGGACACGTTGGTTCAACAATTGTGCGCAATCTTTTTGGGACAACCGTTTCAAAACCGAATTGGATGACTTGGGACAGAATCGTTTGGGAAAAACTTGTTACAACACTGTGACTATCTTTTTGGGACAGAAATACCTAATTGTTTCAAAACAGAATCCAGCAATATCTTCGGGACAATCTTTTGGGGATCAAAAGTTTTTCCGAGCCCACTGGGACAATATTCTTGGGGTAGAATTGTTCCCAAAACATATGGGACAACAATTGATTGAGCACCAAATCGGACAATATCTTTGGGACAAAATTGGTTCAGCACTTGGATCATTTTTTGAGAGTGAATTGATTAAAACCCAATATGACGATCTTTTTGGGACAGAATTGGTTCAACACCCACAATTATGATTGGAACATTTTGGGACAATATTGGTTGAACAATCTAACAATCTTTTTGAGACAGAAATACATAACTGTTTCAAAATCTAATCCAGCAATCTCTTCGGGACAAATTTGGTTCAAAACTCGGACGATCTTTTGGTGACCAAAAGTTTTCTAGGCCCAGTGGGACAGTATTCCAGGTCATTGTTTCTATTATCTAAAATTAATAGTAGTTGTCTAATATACAACCTAACATTCTTGAGAAAGAAGAAAATCTTTCTATTATATTATGGTAAACCAATTTGGCATACAAAACTAATCTTTCCATTATATTATGGTGTACAAAACTGTAAGAAAAGAAGAGAAGAAAAGTTAATGCATCACCTTTCTCCGGAATCGTACGAGCAGCATGGAAGAGAATAGCAACAAACATATCAGTTCTAGGCTGTTCTCCACAGGTTGTACAAACTACTAAGGAATGAGTATACAAATCATCTCAGAACTTGCCAAGTTACATGCAAACTAATCCCTGAAAAATACTAAACATATATCGAACCGCTACAGCTCAAATATGTTCAAATGTACAATCAAAATAAAAGCAGAACAAGTTTCATACATGATAAGCAATTCGCTCTACATAACAGAACTAATATGCCCTGTGCTAGCAGGGAAGGTTATCATAGTTCATTGCAGTAGACTAATATACACCGTATAATTCTTGAAAGAAGAAAATCTTTCCATTATATTATGGTAAACCAATTTAGCATACAAAAGTAGTCTCACCTAACTCAAAAAACTGTAAGGAAAGAAGAGAAGAAAAGTAAATACATCACCTTTCTCCGGAATCGTACGAGCAACATGGAAGGGAATAGCAACAAACATATCAGTTCCAGGGAATATCATCCAAGGTTATTCCTTCACATCATGTTCTCCACAGGTTGTACAAACTACTAAGGAATGAGTATACCTATCATCTTAGAACTTGTCAAGTTATATGCAAATTAATCCCTGAAAAATACTAAACATGCAAGAAAAGTAAATACATCACCTTTCTCCGGAATCGTACGAGCAGCATGGAAGGGAATAGCAACAAAGATATCAGCTCCAGGGAATATTATGCTGAATGCAATTTGATAACTCCTACAGTGATATAACATGCATACAATATTAACTGAATAGAAGCTAATTAAAGATGAAAGGACAAATAATGGACCATCTTCCAAAGCAACCTGATACCACTATCAAGCTTGCTTATAGGAGCACTCGACTAGAAATAAACACAACATATATAAGCTACCATCTCACATAAGACTAGTGTGCTAATATCCTGAATCTTGCATATATTGTTTATCATTAAACCCACTGAAAATACAATGTCATATGGAATATCGTTTATGAACATTGAACCAACCCCCTTATCCCGCTTAGGCGGGACTCGAGAGCCTTAAGAGGCACTGGGCCATGTCTTCTATGTTGTTGAACTTATTAGAAAAAAAGGAATAAACATGATACATGCAGCAGGTAATTCGTTGTAAAAGACATGTTATAAAGGGAAGAAAGTTACTGGAATGGGCCCATAGGAAGACCAAAATTGCTGATCAGTTGATCAGTTCTGAAGAGATCGACCCCCAAATTCACCAAATATGACGTACTCTGCGTGTAAGGGAAGAAAGTTCTATTTACAGCAAAACCCGTGCAGTTTCCGACAACAACAGGAACTTTCTCAATGGTCTTTCCAACTGTCATAAGATCAAGAATCACTTGGCTAGAAGTCTTCTCAGTGCGTACAATTTCCAAAAGAGGCATTATGTGTGCAGGACTGTTCGACCATGCAGAAATCTAGAAAGTTAGTGCCTGGATTAAGAAAAAAAATTAATGACAATATACTAAAGTTAAATGATCCTATAATTTTAACTCAGATTAAGAAAAAAAATTAATGACAATATACTAAAGTTAAATGATCCTATAATTTTTAGAACTCAGAAGTGCACAGAATTTTGACTAATTGTTTGCATAAAAGAGAATCATAACAGTGGGATGGAAACCAGGTAATAGTTCTGGCTCCGGCTTCCTAATGCCTTACAATGAGCACAAGAAACATATTTCTTTCAATTTTCAACTAAAAATACAGTCGAATAATTTCCTACGGGTCGCGAGTCCTTTCTCACCTGAAAAAGTGTGCCCCGATAATTTGATCTTGAGATTTTGTGTTCTCTCCTACAAGGTTTAGATCAGTTGTTGATGTGTTGGATGTCAAAACGCAATGAGGAGGACAAATCTTCTCAAGTTCTCCAAAGATTCTTTGTTTCAGGGAAATATTCTCAATGACTGCCTAAAAAAGATAGTTAAATGTCAAATATTTGTCAGCCTGGAAGTGTGATGTAGCTTGCTCAAATAAATTCAATAAAATCGAACCGACAAGGCAGAAGGACACACCTTTCAGCATTGACAAAGCTTTGCTTGCTTTTTCCTGAGTCAACTTCTTTCTTCAGACCAAACTTCTTACATTTGCTGCAAATAGGCATATTAGTATTAGACTTTAATTTATCTTTATATAATATACATAATATACAAGAAAAATTTACACAGTTAACTTTCTTTGTCTTTGCGTGAAAGCAACATCTTCATTACCTTCTACAAACTTGATACCCTTGAGAAGATACTCAGAGTTTATCTCTTTCAGAACAACATATATATTGTTCAGTATGAGGGCCGTAGCTATGCCAGAACGCATAAGACCTCCACCGATGACAGCAACTTTCTTTGCAGGATTTGGTTTTAGTCCAACGTCAGTGACATTAGGAACCTATTATGTAACAAGGGAATGCAGACGGTGCAGGATTAGTTAGTCTTATGCCTTGTATTTCATAAAAATATAACTGAGCAAAAAGTAATGACTAGAAGTATTTAATCCATCTCAAACAAATTCAAGTTGGCTTAATGAGAGTATTAATACCTTTCAGGTACTGATCTTCCCCTTCAGTTAGTGAGCATAGATATGCATATATTTTTCATCCTTGATAATATATATTGTACCATATAGAGAATAAGCAAAGAACAACTAACCCATTCGAAAGCCCAATGCAAATTATTAAGACAATAATTCCATGAACATATGTATAGATAGGCTAAACTATGACTCTACTTTTAGCCATGGGCTTAAGCAAATTTCATATATAGACAGAAGCGATTCTTTGCTTATTTCACTTCCATACCTTTGTTGTTGCCCTTTGCGAGAAAAATATGTGAATGAGACCTTTTGCGTTGTCAGATAGAACAAGCTTCTTAAAAGTCTTCATCTCCTGAAAGGTCAGTCATTAACAAGTACAGAATTAGCATACATCATGGTCCAGGCTTACAAAGTAACATATTAAGAGAAAAGAGGAAAAGCTAGGGATTTTTTTCCAAACCAAATATAGAACTTGATTCGCTCCAATAAAAGTTGAGTGTTCTAACCAAGTTTCCCCCCTTGTTTTTACTAGTTATCACAAAGGTTGAAAATTTTAGAAGCTGGTAGAACCGGCTTAGAGAAGAAAAATGACATTACTAAACCACGATGATTAAATCAGCAATCTTATAAAGGTTGTTTCTCATTTAGGAGTAACAACTTTGGACTACAGCAAATAAAAAAAAGTGATTCCAGTACTTATCATGGTTGTTTATTCTTCTAATATATCCTATTACTTCTAACATATCCTTATATGTACCTCACTGATCCAGGTGACGAGCAAAAGAATACACACGAACGCATTAAAGAAAGTGGAGATAAAATATAGAGCAATCATATAATAAGAGTACCTCTAAAACCCCATGATATCCTCCATGAATAATCCCAGCTTCAATGACATCAATGCATAATTGGTGATGAAACATATTTCTTAACGTTTGTCTCACTTGTTATCGTGCTCCTTGCAATATTTTTTGTGCTTCAGAAATCGAACCAATCTTGTCTGTTTTGTGAAGGGATCGTATCCATGGTTTGCGCCTTTCTGTAATGTCCAATGCCCATCTGCGAGCTACATTGAACAGGTCTTTAGAAAACTGCAAAATGATAGGTTTAGAAAACTGCAAAATGAACCGGATTAGCTCATGCACATAGTCTACTATGCTATAAATAGAATTTATCTTCATGAAACTGGGATGCGCTGTTCTTTTTAATTTTTGGTACAATCTTGATTATGTTGGATTTGAACATAATTTGAAATAGCCGAATAAGAATAAGATTGGATGGGCAGTGAGAGCTATTTACAGAGTTAGTACAGACTGAAAAATTATCACCAATTACAATGAAGTACATTCTTGAAACTTGTTTTACAGGAAGAAACCCTTACCACCATCACTTCGATAGCTTTTGGCAATCCTCCCAGCCTTGGAAGACGATGTGTCCCTGTTAGAAGTAACATGGTTTTCTGTAAGATACTTATTTTGCAAAGATGAATTAGATGAGAGATCCCAAACGGATATATACCTCTAAATCCTGGGATTATTCCAAGGGTTAAACTCAGCCAAAACCCAGTTGGGTTCTTGGTGCAGCAATTCTTGCATGGCACCCCTACATAACAGAATTATATATGAACTCATGAACACATAGCCAAAACATAGTTAAGGACAACTTGTCGTATGATAAAATGACAAACCATTGCTATTCTAACCCCCTCCTCCAAGTGTCAGACCCTCCGCGGCAGCAGCAACCGGCTTCTTTGAATCTGGAGAAGTAAGATAAAGATTACGATGTTATGGAAAATGAGTTTAGACTTTGGAGGATTACTACTCATTGGAAAAGGATAAAGAAATACACATATTATAAAGAGAAAAAACCTTCTAGAATGTTGTTCACAAAACTGATTGATACATCTGGTAAGTGAGAAATATCTCCTGCAAAACGATAAGGATAAATTACCCATTACGATCAATTTTACCGACTCAACTACCATATAACAAATATTGTGCTTAGAGTAATGTTCACAAACCTGATTTCTGGACGATTTGGAACACATTGATATCAAAACCACCCGAAAATCTTCCTCCTTCGATTTATTTTAAGGAGGACAATTCCATTCAACTCCACTACTGTAATCACTTATTTAACATCTTTACCACATATCGAGCATCACAACTAATAATTTCAACAAAGCATCATTTAAACATCGTTTTTAACATTGTGGCACTTGATTAATCTAATATATACTATTAATTAACTAACAAAACATATGTATTAGAAAGACACAACTTAAGCAGTAGTAGCAACAATATTACTCACAGAAACTATCACTCAAAGCAACTAATATTCATTGACAGTACATGCATTCAAAAAAAGTCATTTCCACAATGATGGCATCCAACCACCTCTTTCCCTTCTTCTCTGCAATTGAACATTCCTCACAATAAATACTCCGAAATTGGAGAATCATTATAAAAAATTTGGAAGAGAATTGATTCAAAACCAAATCGAACAATCTTTTGGGACAGAACTGTTCAAACCGATTAGTACGTCTTTTCGGGATTAAATTTGAGACAAATTTGACTCAAATCTAATCATTTTAGGACAAAATTGTTTCAAAACCGAAGCAGACCATCTTTTTGTGACAAAATTAGTTCAAACCCGAATCGGATAATCATTGCGGGACTACGTTGGTACAACACTTGGACAATCTTTGGTTCGAAGATAAGACAACCGTTTTGGGAAAATTATTACGAAACCCAATCAGATAACCTTTAAGGGACCTAAAAGACAAAAAATAAATACTCATATGCAAGCGCATATACCAGGATCATCAAAGAAGCAAAATTAATTCCAGTAGCAAAAATGCATACTGCATGTGCTTCATACAAAGTAAGAACATCAGGGCAACCATATGGCTAAGCAGACTTAAACTCAGACCTCGTTGCTTTCTTGACATTGTAAAAAATGGTCATTATTTCCAACAAAAAAGTACAGTCCACTAGGCAACCCACAACTCTATGTACGAAAAGTGCAACATGTACTTCGCAATCCCAAGAAAGTCCCTTCTGCTTCTCTCCACAACCAGAAGCAGATGGCAGATAATAAAATGTTTCTTTGCAATGGCAATTTTTCTTAAAACCCCAGCTAGGCAAGTCCTTGTAAGAACACTCACTAAACAGTGCACTACCTCTAAACCCATCACCAATTGACTCAGTTACTGCCAATAACGACTTTTTGACCACCTCTCCCATTAATGGATAATATCCCAACAGACATGCACTAAGCAAATTCAGCTTTGCTCTCCACTTCAATCCCGGAAGCGCTGACATAGCCGAATCGCTTTATACTAATAGAAGCTACTTCAATGTATAATAGAAGCTGGGCGGCTATAAGACTTCACAATATGGATTTCATAAGCTAGTATGTATAATTTTCACTGCACGCACTAAATCAAACAACTAAAAACAACATTCTGAAAATATGCTTCACATTACATAAAATTATCAATTCTGAGTTTCTACTAATCTTTTGTTTCGAAGGGTCTTTATATGTTGAGTTTTCGCCTCATACACTATCCAATAATATTATTATAAATATCCTTGGTAGTGTTTGCCACTTCATCTAATGACACTACTTTAGGCTTACAATAGCAATATCCTTGGGGACTAAAGGAATGTTTGGGTCAGAATTGTTCTAATGGTTCTAATGACACCATTAGAACTAGTAGCTACTACTAATAATATCCAAATAGTATATCTCCATATACAATAGATACAAGCTGCTTTCCTCATGGTATATGGAGTCGCTCTTAAAAATATCTGCATGAAATGTCAATCAAGGGGGACGTAAGGATTGTTTGCGTCGGAATTGTTTTTGACAGATTTGTTTCAAAACAGAATAACACAATTTTCGGGACAAAATCTGTTGAACACTCTGACAATCTTCTGGCGACAGAATTCTTTAACTTTTTGGGACAAAACTGTTTCAAAACCCAATCGTACAATCTTTTTGGGACAATTCTTATCAGACGATTGATAGGGGACAATTGTTTGGAAACCGAATGGGGCAATCTTTTGGATATTGGACAATCTTTTTGGTATTAAATTCGTTTCAGGACCAAATGGCACAATCTGTTTGGGACATATCATGAGCAGTAACTAAAACACAATTAAAGAATATAATTGAGCTACTATATGAACAGATGTTGATTGCCATCTGCTTGTTTTTGTTCAGTTTGAACCTCAACCAAATAAGAAACGAATCAACTGATTGAAAGCAAATTTGGACAGTTCAACACTTGAACAATAGTTTTAGATGAAATTTTTCCAAAATCGAATCAGGCAATATTTTTGGGACATAATTGATCAAAAAATGGAGACAATCTTTATGGGACAAAGTTGGTTTAACAATTGGACAAAAAATTTCGTGCAGAATTGTTTCAAAACCAAAACGGACAATCTTTTTGGGATAAAATTGTTTGGAACCCAACGGGGCAATCCTTTTGATAATCTGTTTGGGATAAAACTCATTTCACGACCAAATGAGACAAACTTTTTGGGGACATATCATGAATAGTCACAAAAGCAAAATGAAACAAATAAGTAGACTGTTAATTGCGTTCTGCTGCATGTTCTTTGTTCATTTGAGCCACAACCAGGTAACCAACAATCAACTGAATATGTGATTTTCCATTGTGCTACTTCAGCATGAATGCAAGTGGTTCGGCTAACATTGATCCAAGTGTAAGGAAACAAATCAATTGATTCAAAACAAAATTGGACAATTTTTTAGGGACAGAATTGCTTCAACACTTGGTAAATCTTTTCGGGACAATATTAGTTCCACACTTGGATAATCTTTATGGGACTGAATTGATTAAAACCCAATATAACGATCTTTTTGGGACAGAATTAGTTCAAAACCACAGCGGACTAATCATTTCGGGACAAGATTGATAAAACCGAATTCAGCAATATTTTAGGGACAAAATTGGTTCAACACTCGGGACAATCTTTTGGAGACCAAAAGTTTTTACAAGACCAATGGGAAAATCTTCTTGGGACAGAATTGTTCCCAAACCAAATGGGACAACCCTTTTGGGATATAACTTTAAACCAAATCGGACAATCTTTTTGGGACAAAATTAGTTCAACGCTTGGGACAATCTTTTTGCCATAGATTTGTTTCAAAACTGCATGGGACAATCATGATTGATTCACAACCATATGGAACGATCTTTTCGGGGACAAATTGGTCGAACACTTCTACAATCTTTTCGGGACAATTGTTTCAAAATCGAATTGGATAATATTTTTGGGACAAAATTATAGAAAAGTGGGACAATAGTTTTGGGAAAAACTTGGTACTACACTGTGACAACCTTTTTGCAACAGGATTGCTTCAAAACATAATTGGACAATCTTTTTGGGATAAAATTGTTTGGAACCCAACGGGGCAATCCTTTTGATAATCTTGTTGGGATAAAACTCATTTCACGACCAAATGAGACAAACTTTTTGGGGACATATCATGGGTAGTCACAAAAGCACAATTAAACAAATAATTAGACTGCTAATTGCGTCTGCTGCATGTTCTTTGTTCATTTAAACCACAACCAGGTAACAAACAATCAACTGAATATGTGATTTTCCATTCTGCTACTTTAGCCAGAATGCAAGTGTTTCGGCTAACATAAATCCATGTGTAAGGAAACAAATCAATTTTTTCGCTACAAAATTGGACAATTTTGTAGGGACAGAATTGCTTCAACACTTGGTAAATCTTTTCGGGACAATATTAGTTCCACACTTGGATAATCTTTATGGGACTGAATTGATTAAAACCCAATACAACGATCTTCTTGGGACAGAATTAGATCAAAACCACAGCGAACTAATCATTTCGGGACAAGATTGATTGAACAATCTAATTGTTTCAAAACCGAATTCAGCAATATTTTAGGGACAAAATTGGTTCAACACTCGGGACAATCTTTTAGGGACCAAAAGTTTTTCCAAGACCAATGGGAAAATCTTCTTGGGACAGAATTGTTCCCAAACCAAATGGGACAACCCTTTTGGGATATAACTTTAAACCAAATCGGACAATCTTTTTGGGACAAAATTAGTTCAACGCTTGGGACAATCTTTTTGCCATAGATTTGTTTCAAAACTGCATGGGACAATCATGATTGATTCACAACCATATGGAACGATCTTTTCGGGGACAAATTGGTCGAACACTTCTACAATCTTTTCGGGACAATTGTTTCAAAATCGAATTGGATAATATTTTTGGGACAAAATTATAGAAAAGTGGGACAATAGTTTTGGGAAAAACTTGGTACAACACTGTGACAACCTTTTTGCAACAGGATTGCTTCAAAACATAATTGGACAATCTTTTTGGGACAAAATTGTTTGATAAACGAATGGGGCAATCTTTTGGGGAAAGACTTGGTATGACACTGTGACAATCTTTTTGGGACAAGATTGCTTCAAAACCAAAGTAGAAACAAAAATTGGGACAAATTTTGGACAATCTTTTGGGGATTAAATTTTTTGAGAACCAAATTGGACAATATTTTTGGAGCATCTCACGGCAGTAACAAAAGCACAATTATATGATCAAAATGTTAAGCATAACCTTTTTTTTCAATTTGAACCTCAAGCAGTAACAAACAAATAGTTGAGTATAGATATTACTCATCTGGGTGGTTCTTGATGGCAGCTTTCTTAATTTCATCTTCATTGACATTCTTGGAAACTCCAAGAACATCATAGTACTTCGTCTCATTACTCTTGTTTGCACTTCTTCCAAACATCTTCAACAATCAATACCGACAAAAGAAAGATCAACAAGAAAGAGTTTATTGTGCAACCAGTGGAATTTGAAAACGTTAAATTTAACTTTTTCATTATTTAATCGAAAAATTAAACAATTAAACCTGTCTTTTGGTGGCTGCTTGCTGCTGGGATTCTCAAAGAACAGAGGGTTCTCTTAGATTGCAAGATATAAACAAGAAGCAATCGAAATTAAGAACCAAAATTAAACCCAAGAATCGTTTATGAAGAACTCATGAAGAATACAATAGAACATTTCTCATTATTGAAATAGATTGTTTACAAGAGATTGATTTACATAAAAGGTGAATGTGATAATGAATGAATATCTCTATTTATAGCTAATCGATCCTTCTCAATCTTGATTACCAGAAATCAGTTTCTTGATTAACTAAATAAGTGAATAACTGATTTCTGGATTTAGTCTTCTAACGGCTAGCTGACGTGTCACGATATGATTGGCTCTGCTTTATTTAACTTGATCGAACCCTCTTAGCTTCACACCATTTCTTCTCGTGCTGTCCATACTTGTACCATTGAGCTTGCACTGTTTGTACATTCAATATACTCTTTTACCCCCCCTCAAGATGGGGCTGGTAAGAAGCCCATCTTGGACAATAAACCAGCACTTGCTGGAGCTGACAAAGCTTTTGTAAAACCATCTGCTAGGTGTTGAGAAGTAGGAACATACTGAGGCTTCAAGAAACCATTTTTATGTAGATCACGAATGTAATGGCAATCTATTTCTATATGTTTCGTCCTTTCGTGGTAGACTGGATTTTCAACCATGGATATTGCTGCTTTATTATCGCACTGTATCACTATAGGTAGCTGAAGAGGAACACACATATCTTTGAGAATGAAACTGAGCCACTTCAACTCACAAGCCAAAACAGCCGCACTTTTATACTCTGCTTCCGCAGATGATCGAGCCACTGTTGCTTGTTTCTTGGACTTCCAAGAAATCAAAGACCTTCCTAGCATTACACAGAATCCAGTAATCGATCGTCTGGTCAAAGGACACTTCGCCCAATCACTATCACAGAATGATGTTAAATGCAATGAATCTTGTCAGGCTGCATAAAATAATCCATGAGTTGATGTGCCTTTTAGATATCTCACCACATGAATAGCTGCCTTCCAATGATTATCAGTAGGAGCTTGCATAAATTGACTCAAGTAATGTGCACTGAAAGTGACATCTGGTCGAGTAAAGTTTAAATAAAGAAGTCGACTTACTAATCTTCTATATACTGTAGGGTCAGCTAATAATGTGGTGTCTGTCTGATGTGCATCCCAATCATGAGGGAGTGGAGTCAATACAGGCTTGCAATCTTGCATCTTCAAGTCAGTCAAAATGTCCTTGATGTATTTATGTTGTGTAAGCATCAATCTATTGTCTGATCGAGCCAATTCGATACCTAAGAAGTATCTCGCTTGGCCTAAATCTTTAATGGTGAATGTCTTATGTAGAAACTCTTTCACCTGGATAATAGAATCTAAAGATGAACCAGTTATCATGATGTCATCGACATACACTATCAATATCATGAAAACAGAGTGTAGCTGATAAATGAAGAGACATGGATCATGGTAGGACTGATGAAATCCATAATTTGTAATGTGTTTTGTGAATTCGACATTCCATTGCCGAGATGCCTGTTTAAGGCCATAGAGAGACCTCTTTAGTTTGCAAACCTTTGGCTGTTCATGTTGTCTATATCCATCTGGTAAGCTCATAAAAATATCTTCATCTAAAAAACCATGTAAGAATGCGTTGTTTATGTCTAATTGTTGTAGAGGCCAACCCTTAGCTGCTGCCAATGCTAGAACAACCCTTGCAGTCACTGTCTTTGCCACAGGAGAGAAACTTTCAAAGAAATCAACACCTTCAATCTGATTGAATACTTTTGCTACAAGCCTCGCTTTGTACCTATCAACTGTGCCATCAGGTTTCCTTTTAATCTTGTAGACCCACTTACTACCTATTGGTTTATGTCCATGTGGTAAATCCACTACATCCCATGTATTGTTTAACTCCAATGCTCTAATCTCCTCATTCATGGGTTGAATCCACTGAGGATGATCCTTTGCCTGTCTATATAAACAGGGCTCTCTTTCTTGTTCAACATTAGTAAAAAAACTCACATGATCAGAGGAATACTGTAATTGTTTGCAAGTATGATCAGTGACATTAACCACATAGTCTTTCAACCATGTTGGTGGCTTTGTCACTCTCTTGTCAGTATGTAAAATATGAGGAGGATTAGAAACTAAATGATCATGTGCAACAGGTAAATCAACAATGTCAGGAGATGTAGTATGGGAAATAACAGATTGAAGATCAAAACTGGAAGAAAAAGGAAATAAATGTTCCAGAAACCTGACATCCCTGGATACAAACACTTCATGTGTGTTTAAGTTAAGCAAATTGTAGCCCTTATGATCATGAGGATATCCCAAAAACACACACATAGTAGCTCTATGATCAAACTTCTGTTTATGTGGATTAACATTTGTGGCATAACATAAACAACCAAACACCTTTAAATCAGACAAATCAGGATGTGTACCATAAATCATTTCATAGGCAGATTTCCATTGCAAAACTTTGGAAGGAGTTCTATTTATTAGATAAGTTGCTGTCAGTAAAGCATCACCCCAGTACTGCATAGGTAGTGAAGATTGTATCATGAGAGACCTAGCCACCTATAACAGGTGTTGGTGCTTTCTTTCTACAACCCCATTCTGCTGGGGTGTGTAAACACAAGTCTTCTGATGCATGATGCCTTCAATTTGCAAAAAGGATTGAAAAACAGTGTTTAAAAACTCACTTCCATTGTCTGTTCTGATTGTCTTAACTGTTGCATTGAACTGCCTCTTAACCATAGCCAAAAACACTTTAATTCTATGATAAACCTAACTCTTATAGCCTAGTAAAATAGTCCATGTACATCTGCTACAATCATCTACAATTGTGAGGAAAAACTTAGTATTCTGTCTGGTAAGCTCTTTGAATGGACCCCAAACATCAACATGTAACAACTCAAAATTAATAGATGAATGCACCACCGAATGATTGAAAACAGACCTCTGTTGTTTAGCTAATGGACACACAGGACAGAAAACACAATCAGAAACTTGAAGTTCAACACACTTGTTCAATACATTTCCTGGGACATGCCCCATTCTAAAGTGCCATAGATTGTCTTGTACAATCTTAGAACGTGTAGTAGAAAAAACAGAATTAACACTTGGCTTTGGAAAAGAATACTGAAACTGGAATGAATCTGAGTTAAGCACATATAAACCTTTGTCCATTCTTGCTATTCCAAGAATCTTGGAACTGTCAGATGCTTGCAACAGACACTTGTCAACAGAAAAATTCAAGGTAATATTGCTAGTTTTCACCAGCTTATGCACAGATAAAAGGTTATACTTGAAAGAAGGCACATATAAACAATTCACAAGCTCTATATTAGGATGTAATTTGATCAAGCCAGCATATTTAACTACCTGAAAGTGATTATCTGGAAGGTTTACAGTGATATTATGTGCCAGTTTATGATAAGTAGAGAATTTAGTTAAATCATGACACATATGTGCTGTTGCACCACTGTCCACAATCCAGTTATCACTTTTTTCAAGATGTTTAAACTGCTGACTACTAGTACCTGCCATGTGATCAAAATTACTCATGCCTGAATCATCTGAATAACCAAAAGAGCTTGCCATGTTGACATTTGCTGGAAAACTCTCTGTGATATCCTTTCCTTTGATCACCTTCCCAATTTCTTGGTGAATTAGCTTAATCATTGATTGAACATCATTGGCATTCTGCTGAGAAGCTTCTTGTATTGAATTAAAGCCTAGTGGATCAGTCAGATCCTGATCCTGTGCTGAGTTTGCTCTTTCTCTTGTCCTTGAATCCTTATTGTTGGGCCACCAATCTGGAAAACCTTTTATCTTAAAACAATCTCTCTTGATGTGCCCTTTTTTCCCACAAAAGTCACATTTCAATTGACTTTTGTCATCCTTAAAATATCCCTGAGACTTTGGAGGAGGATATGGCTGATAACCAGATTTATTATTCTGATTAGCAAGGCTTCTAGGTCCTGTAAACCTGGTTCCAGTTTGCATAGAGATCACCTGTCCTCCTTCCAAAACCTGTAGTTTTCTTTGCTTTTCCACATTGTTCACCAGACCATAAGCTCTGGCAAAAGTAGGTAGAGGATCCATCATAAGAATCTGACTCCTTTGAGACTCATACTGTTGGAATTATGAGATGTTTGACACGTCATAATTAGTGCCCATTGAACAATTTGATTGTTCGAAGTGATTACTTATTTAAGGTTAAGTTCATACGTATAATATTTGTTTGACAATAATATACGAGCTGGGAATGAATTCGTAATACATTAGGGGTCTTGATGGTTTTACTAGGACCCGCTCATGATTTATATGATAGTAAAATACTTGTCGATATTTTATTAACATATGGCTAATGTTATTTCGATCCTAGAAGGTCACACACAAACAATGCGCTTGATTTTCAATACGATTGAAACTTCCGGGTTGAAAGTGTAAACGTCAAAGAATAAAGGGGAGGAAATTCCAAAGTGGAATTTCCACCCCATTAACCGTCCAAAAATGATGCATAAGAATGCATTTGACTTTTTGAATTCAAATGCACTAATGCTAGTCTTGAATGGGAGCTTGAAAAAGGGGGAGGTTACATATGGATGTTAATGTGATTAACACCATATTAAGACCACATTTGATGACAATGTTTATCATCCTTTTTGCACACTTTGTAAGACAAGAAAAAAAAGCAAAAAAAAATACTCCCTCCTTCCTCTAGTTTTTGGCCGAAAATATACACACAAACCAAGAGAAGAAATCGTTTTTCTCTTGGTTCATTCTTGACATATACGCTTCAAGCTCTAGTTGCTTCAAGGGAGGAATCAATCACGCATTGGTGTGGACTAACTAGAGAGAGGAACGGACGTTGCTCTTCCGCTACGCACTCGATCACGCTTCAAGAGGTATACTCGAAACTCGTAGTTAAATGTGAATTTAGAACTTTGTATTCGATCGTTTATACGTTTTTGTATAATTTGATATGCAAAACATGTATAAAATCCCAACAGTGGCATCATGAGCCCGGTACATATGTTCTAATTCACTTTAAATGTCTTGAAATTTGATTTCATGAATTATAATATCATATGTGTATGTTTTGATATCATCAATTGAGGTTGTTGTGCATTATGTGTATTGTGCAATTATGTAATTGTTAAGGCCTGTAAATATTTTTCTAAAATTCTGTAAAAATATGTTTCGAACAGTAGACAAAATTTCGAGACCACTGTAATTTTTCTGGAATTGTTTCGATTTGTTAAGTGCTCGAAATAAATGTTTGAAACAGCCATATGTTCATCCGAACGGATTTGATATACCTTTCGTTTGAACAGTTTTAAGTGCTGTATATATTTTTATAGAATTCTGGAAAAATATTATTCAAACAGTACATTGAATTTTGAGTTCACTGTAATTTTTCTGGAATTGTTTCGATTTGTTAAGTGCTCAAAATAAATGTTTGAAACAGCCATATGTTCATTCGAACGGATTTGATATACCCTTCGTTTGAACAGTTTTAAAGGCTGTATATATTTTTATAAAATTCTGGAAAAATATAAATAAAATATTAGAGTCAATTTCGAGTTTACTGAAATTTTTCTGGAATTTTTTGGATTTCTTAAGTGCTCGAAATTGACATTTGAACAGTCATATGTTCACCCGAACGGATTTGATATACCATTCGGTTGAACAGTGTTTTAACGGCTGTATATATTTTTCTAAAATTCTGAAAAAATATAAATCAAATACTAGAATTATTTTCGAGTCTACTGTAATTTTTCTAGATTTATTTGGATTTATTAAGTGCTCGAAAATGATTTTTGAATAGCCATGTGTTCATCCGAAAAGTTCGGAACACTATTCGGATGAACAGTGTTTTTCGGATGAACAGTGATTCCGATTTCACTGTTCACGAAACACTGTTCACGACTGTTCACATAATTAAAATGGTCCTAAAATTGTTTTGGATTTTGTTTTATTAATTATTGTGAATATTTTGGCTATTCTAGTATTTTGACTTTTGATTGTCAGAAGAAAATTAATTAAATTATTATAACTTGTATGATAATTTGATTAGATTTTAATGTTACAATATTTTAATTAATAGCACTAATATGATTAGTTGTTAATTTTATTTATATTGGTTATAAATAATATTAAATGCTTATTAATTAAAATTAAAGGCCTTAATTAATTATGTAAAACCTATGAGTTATTGATTTGGTTGTTACATTTGATGTACAATTTATTACATATATGTGTTATAATTGTATGTACCTTATTTGACATCCTTACATGTTTTAATTGACTTAATTCATGTATTATATATATTTTGATATATTGGATGTTTTATTTTCATTGTGAATGAATGTTGGGATAAGTGATATGATCTGGTTTTTGAAATACAGTCTGCGTACTGTCTTTTATATGACGACTTGTGTCAAAAAGAAATATAGCCTGCGTGCTATTTTATGACGACTTGTGTCACTTTTATTTTATTATTTATTACATTGACCTGCGTGTCAATTATTTATCACCACGTGTGATTGTAATCAATAGAAGACGAAGCCACCGAAGGAACTGAAGGAGGACTGAAGACTTAGTTTAGAATTAAGTCTAGTTTTCTTTTCGGTTTTTAGATCATATCACTAATCCCATTTATTTGCGTTATAATTCTTAATTTTCATGCTCATATGATATATATTCTTGCTTGAGTGAATGTATATATGCATGTATGATCATGATTATATATTTATAACTAATCCTACCTTAAGTCAAGTAATTTGCCATACCTGACCCTAAAGTCGGAATAAGACATACGTATGCATGGACCTGCCAGATTGGCAGACATGACATGTCCTATGACTTGATCCCGATGGAATAATCGAATGATTTCCGATTCAGAATCGGGCTTCGATTGTTCATTCTGACTTTCGTCAGTAGGCTCAGGTTACTTGAACAGTGATTCCCATAATCAGATTTGGGCCTGTTGGCAAAAGTGTTGGAATATCCCGGGGTTGCAAGACACAATGAACTACGATAGTTCATATGTCTAGAAAACCCTAATTCGTTGATCGTTAGAACTTACACAATAGAACTAGCTCATAGAAGTATATGTTTAAAGATAGTGTGAATATGCTACAACTAACATAATCAAAGAGTGTGGCTACAAAGATATACCTTTGAAGCGTGAGCGGAAGCTATGTCAATCTTTAAGCGCTTATCCCCACACCTTGCTCCTTGCTTTCTTCTTGAAGAAATTTCTATCACCAAGGTGATATGGAACTACTATGAAATAGTCCACACCAATACCTTAGATAGCAATAAGACACACTTGGACTAGTGTGTGTTATTGAGGAGTGTGTAGTCTAACTACTATAGCAAACTATAGAACAATTTCTATACTCTAACACTTAGAGTTTTGCTAGAGGGTTGAGGTTGAAGATGAAGTGTGTTTGTTTGTGTTCTTGTGTTCTCTAGCAAGAGATATACAAGACTTAGATTCATATCTACCCATTCTATATCATCTTATGATATAGAATGGATGATGAAACACATTATACACTAAACAAACACATTAACCATCCATATGGTTAATGCCTCTTGGTCCATGGAAGATTCTCTTACAAGAGTTCTTCCCAAGTCTTACAAAGCCTTCCCAAGGCATAAAGTAGCCACCAAGATGTCAACCATTCATGATGATGAAATTAATTAATCTTAATTAATTAATTAAATCATATCTTATTTAATTAATTCATTAATTAATTAAATCATTTCAATAAATGATAATATATATATATATATATCTCACATATATATATATATACATAAACCCCAAATGGTGTTTCCGGAACCAATTCCGGGCGCACCATCGGTTCGGTCGGGACACGATCTCGATCGAACCAAAATTCCTCAATATGGATCAAATCCCTTATTCACTTTCGGGTCACTACTCGAAAGTATCTTCGGTAATTGTTACGTGTGTGACCTCATAGCCCGAGTAACGAAGGCATCGGGATTCAACGTATAAGACCGTATACACGAATCCCGAAGATCATCGTGAGAGCCTAGTCTGCCATTCGATGACCCCCGGCATTATCTCGGGTGAGACTACTGATAGTTCAGATAACTATCAGTTGTTGAACCGTATATATAGATGATATAGTTCACGGGCACTAATTGAGGAAATTGACACATCAATTTCCAACACTCCCACTTGCCCTTGGACTATTACCAATGTCTTGGATGTACACTTGCATCCTTGTCACATGATTCCCTTTGTCCTCGGTTTTCGTCATAGGCTAAAGCAAGAAAGCGTGTCGCCAACTCCTATGACATAATTTCTCGGAACACGAGATAGTCTCACTCCCGTTCATAACGGGTGAATTCATAAGTAAGACTCACTCTCCGAGTGGCCAGAAAAACCTTCCCTGTATACCAGGGTGGACAAAGACCCTACCAATGCATCACCGATCATCTCACCACTACATTCACATAAGACCCAACGTACCCCATTACCACCAGTAACGGATGGGTCCGGAAGTAGTCAAAGCCTCATGCTCACGTAGCATGAGAATGATATGCATGTAGGTCTCAGAACCTCTATCATATGGCTCGTGTGAAATATAGGACACAAGATCTCTTCTATAATTTCACAACGGTCACTGTCCAGTACCATGTCAAGACTCTCTTGACAATGAACCCATGTAATGATTTGGACCATCCTTTTGACTTAAGAAACAAAGTCAAACGAATCATTACACACTAGTTTGGTTGTGTCCGTTCCCAAAACGCTGGGACACACCACTAGGGACAATGTAATCACCACAGTTCTTGTCTTGAAAAAGGGGTTCCTTAGCCAATACACTTATTGGCTCCTCTTCAAGAACTCGTGATTACATGGGAATTAAAATATTTATCATACAACTATGATTAAATATTCAATTGTTTATTCAAGTGCTATAAAAGAATAGGCAATCAATAAACAAGAAGTAATACTTTTATTCAACAATAAGAGTTTTACAAAAGTATACTTCATACATATAAATCAAATAAACTGAAATAAAGCTCCCACTAAGACTAAGACCACTCGGACCTAAGTCTAAGTCCAATAACTGAAGTATGGAACTCATGTTTGGTCTGAGGCAATGGTTTAGTCAAGGGATGAGCTGCGTTGTCGTCTGTATCTACTTTAGATACTTTGATGTCACCTCTCTGGAACATTTCACGGACGAGGTGATACTTCCTGAGGACATGCTTGGACTTATGATGAGCCCTGGGTTCCTTAGCCTGTGCTATGGCTCCAGTGTTATCACATAACAACTCAATTGGACCATCAGCGCTAGGAACTACCCCAAGCTCAGTCATAAACTTCTTAAGCCAACATGCCTCCTTGCCTGCTTCAGAAGCTGCAATGTACTCGGCCTCCGTAGTAGAATCTGCAACTGTGTCCTGCTTGGAACTCTTCCAACAGATGGCTCCACCGTTCAGGCAGAATACAAACCCGGTTTGAGAACGAAAATCGTCTCGATCGGTTTGGAAACTGGCATCGGTGAAACCTTTTGCAATCAACTCCTCATCTCCGCCATATACCAGAAACATATCCTTAGTCCTTCTCAAGTACTTAAGGATAGATTTCACAGCGGTCCAATGGCTGTTGCCTGGATTCGCTTGATATCGGCTGGTCAGACTCAGAGCGTACGATACGTCTGGTCTAGTGCACAACATGGCATACATGATAGATCCTATGGCTGAAGCATACGGGACTCTGCTCATGTTCTCCTTCTCGACGTCAGTGGTGGGGCACTGACTTTTGCCGAGAATAGTGCCAGTTGTCATAGGCAGTATTCCCTTTTTGGAATCGATCATATCGAATCGTCTCAGAACCTTATCAATATAAGTGTCCTGTCTCAGGCCAATCAACCTATTGGCTCGATCCCGATATATCTTGATTCCAAGGATATACTGCGCCTCTCCTAAGTCCTTCATCGAGAAACACTTACACAACCATCTCTTGACTGACTCAAGGAGTGGTTTGTTGTTTCCAATGATCAGTATGTCATCTACATACAGCACTATAAATGCAATGTGGCTCCCACTTACCTTCTTGTATACACAAGCATCCTCCTCATTCTGAATGAAGCCAAATTCTTTAATTGCTTCATAGAATCGGAGGTTCCAACTGCGAGAAGCTTGCTTGAGTCCATAAATGGATCTCTGAAGCTTACATACCTTCTTAGGTCCTTTTGGACATGTAAAGCCTGGAGGTTGTGTCATGTACACATCCTCCTCAAGGTTTCCATTAAGGAAAGCGGTCTTTACATCCATTTGCCATATCTCATAGTCATAATATGCGGCAATGGCTAAGAGGATCCGAATAGACTTGAACATGACTACCGGTGAGTAGGTTTCATCATAGTCAATACCATGAATTTGTTTGAAACCCTTCGCCACTAGTCTAGCCTTATAAACATGGACATTTCCATCTTTATAAAGCTTTTTCTTAAAGACCCACTTACACTCGATAGGTCTAGCACCTTCGGGTAAGTGAACCAATGTCCAGACATCATTCTGGTACATAGAGTCTATCTCGGATTTCATGGCTTCAAGCCATGACTCGCTATCTGGCCCTTTCATTGCGGCTCCATAAGTATAAGGCTCGTCGTCTTCTATCAAGAAGGATCCCCATACCATCTATCGGGAACATGACGAGTCCTACTGGATTTCCTAAGGGTCGGTACTTCTTCAGGAGTTTCATCTACCGTGGATCTAGGGTCCAAGATAGGATCCATCATGAATGGAGGATCTACTTCCTGAAGTGAGCCTGCCGAGTTCGTTAACTCGACTTGCTCATTTGATGAGACACTTGGGTTCAATAACCCATCTCTCTCATTCAATGAGTTTCTTGAGTTCGACAACTCAACTTGCTCATTAAACGTGTCGAATGAGTTCATTAACTCATTTGGCTCATCATCTTGAACTTCTTCAAGTTGTACCGTATTTCTGACATTTCCTGATAAGAACTCTTTCTCAAGGAAATGTGCTGTCCTAGCCACGAAAATCTTATTTTCTGGCTTAAGGTAGAAATAATACCCTTTGGTTTCCTTTGGATAACCAATGAAATGGCACAAGTCAGCCTTTGGGGCTAGCTTGTCTACGTTCAATTTCTTGACGTAGGCCAAGCAACCCCAAACCCTGAGGAAGCTAATCTTGGGACGTTTCCCAAACCACATCTCATATGGTACTTTCTCAGCTGACTTGGTTGGACAATTATTTAAGGTAAGTGCGGCAGTTTGCAACGCGTAACCCAGAAGCTGACATGTAGGTCGGTTCGACTCATCATGGATCGCAAACTGTCTAACAGAGTGCGATTCCTCCTTTCGGACACACCATTAAGATGTGGTGTTCCGGCCGGTGTGAGTTGTGAAACAATTCCACAATCTCTAAGATGAGCGTCAAACTCGTGGCTCATATATTCGCCTCCTCGATCGGATCGAAGAGTCTTAATAGTCTTGCCGAGTTGATTCTCTACTTCATTTTGGAATTCTTTGAACTTTTCAAAGGCTTCACTCTTATGCTTCATTAGATAGACATAGCCATAACGGCTAAAGTCATCCGTGAAGGTAATGAAGTAGGGAAAACCACCTCTTGCAGGAGTGTTCATTGGACCACATACATCGGTATGTATTATCCCCAATAAATCACTTGCCCTTTCACTCGTTCCAGTGAAAGGTGATTTGGTCATCTTGCCCAAAAGGCATGATTCGCATTGGTCATATGATTCAAAATCAAGTGACTCAATAATTCCACTTTCGTGGAGTTTCTTGATGCGATTTTCATTTATATGACCAAGTCTGCAATGCCATAGGTAGGTAGGATTCAAGTCGTTAGGCTTGTTCCTTTTAATATTTACGTTATATACCTCATGGTCCTCATCTAGTATGAAAAGACCATTTTGGTTTGAAGCTTTTGCATAAAGTAAACCATCACGATTAATAGAACATATATTCCTTTCCATAAGGATGGTAAAACCATCATTGTTCAAAACAGATATGGAAATAATATTTCTAGAAATAGTAGGAATACAATATACATTATTTAAAACTAAGACCATCCCGGATGGTAGTTTTAAATCTATCTTGCCCACGGCAACTGCAGCAACCTTTGCTCCATTGCCTACCCGCAAGTCCACCTCTCCCTTCCGAAGGGCTCTACTGTCATGTAGTACCTGCATATTTCGACAAATATGAGAACCACATCCTGAGTCAAGTACCCAAGTAGAGTTATTGGAGGTGATGAAAGCTTCAATAACGAATATACCTGTCGGAAGAGTCCCACTCTTCTTATCTTCGAGGTACTTCTTGCAGTTCCTCTTCCAGTGACCAGGTGTATTACAATAATGACACTGGTCAGTCCCCTTAGGACCTTTACCCGGAGTTTTGGAAGTCTGGGCCTTGACTGTTCCAGTCTTGGCCTTTCCCTTCCATTTCCCCTTGCCTTTCTTAAAGGCCTTCTTGTTCTGAATCATCAGAACAGAGGGAGTAGGGGTAGAGCTCTTCCCACCCTTCAACGCAGTATCAGCTGTGCTGATCATGTTATGCAACTCCGACAACGACTTATCGAAGTCATGCATGTTGAAGTTCATGACAAAGTTACCAAACTTGTCAGGAAGGGAACGGAGGATTATGTCAACAGCCAAATCCTTGGAAAACTGAGTTTCCAAAGACTCAAGTCTCTCGATGATCCCAATCATCTTGAGAACATGAGGACTGGCCTGTTGACCATTGGATAGTTTGCAATCCATGAGGGCACAAACAGCTTCGTACCGCTCATTTCTTGCCCGCTTCTGGAACATCTGTTCCAGTCTGCAGTACATGTCATATGCTGCCACATTTTCGAACTGAATCTGAAGATTCGGTTCCATGTTGGCCAGCATGAGACATTGGACATCCAATGCATCGTCCACGTGTACATCATATGCACCACGTTCTAGCTCATCGGCATCCTCATGGGGTGGAGGAGGAAGTTCTTCCTTAAGAACATATTCGACTCTCTCGTGCTTGAGAACGATTCTCAAGTTACGAGACCAGTCGTTGAAGTTATTGCCATTGAGTTTACACTTCTCAAGTGTAGATCGGAGTGAGTTTGAAGTTGATTTCTTAGCAGTTGTCATCTAAAACATGCGAGTATGAAACGACGTTCAGTTTAATTTATATGTAAAACATACGATACAAGTAAAGCATGCTTGAAACAATAATACGAGTACCAACAACCCCTCGAAGTGTACAAGTATACCAAGACCCCACGGACTTGGGTATGAGCGGCACACGCAATCATCCTCATAGTCCAATCCATGGGTAAGTTCTACTAGACTATCATATATCAATCATCCAATGATTATATATGACTCTTGGCGTCTATCACTAGTCGTTTTAAGACACTATAGACTTCCTTTGCCAAACGGGCCGGTTCGATGGGCTAACCTGTAGCCACGTTTTAAGCAACCTTAGTTCACCATAAAGGGATGGATTACATTTGCCGGTTCGATGGGCTAACCTGTAGCGCATGTAATCCCATTGCCTCCTATTCCTATGAATCAAAGTGCCCATCTAGGGATGATCCACCCGAAACGTAGGAAAGTTTGACAACTTTGAACTTAGGTTTGGCAAACACTTAATTATTACGTGGAGGGGTTTAGATTAAACATGTAATCCACATTTCATGCATATCACATAAGGTATACATATACTTCAAGAAAATATATGTAAGCATGAAACATGACATGAATAATAAACACTTTAAAGGGACGTGATATGGCCTAAAGAACATTAAATAAAACTAGTCTAACTAGTTCTAAACTAAGTCCTTGGTCTCCGTCTTCTTGGACATCGCCATGCTCCAAGTCCGTCTCTTCATGTCTTGTTACATAATCAACTTTCGCATTAAATGGCACATGCGCCGCGAAAAAGAAATAACAATACAAGAATGTAAAACGACACATGCGTCGTATTTCAATATCAAGGACAGTACGCAGACTGTATTTCGAATAAATACTAGGCCATATCAAATCCCCATTCCATTTAGACTACAGTTTATATATGCATAACACATTATACATAAATCACATAAACATGCTAGGAATGGAATAAAACACACAAGCAACACACAACTCACACACATACTCACATTCAAATAATGTGAATCATAGTCATATATGCATATCATAACCTTTAGTTGTCCAACAACTAACATAGCCAATTATCGGAAGTTTTACCATAAGTTCAACATTTTGAACTAATACCCCAATTACATTCAAAGAGACTTAGCATAAGTTTAAGGTTTGAAATTCATAATAACTCAACCACAAACTTCCTTTCGATACTCAATTAAACAATTTAATTAGTACCGATAGGATAAAATCAACACTTTGACATACATGCTAATTTTAAACTATTTTAAACTTCTCAAAGAATGTTTTGAACTTATAAGATTATTTCCAAAACAATCTCTAAATCACCCATAACAAACCGAAAACGTCCATAATCATCAAATGACTTTGGGCTTAATCGATTCGTTTTGTTTCGAAAACATCGGGCGAAGTTATAGTCCATCGTGAGCCATGGCTCACGATGGAGCCACGATCAAACGGGGACAGGGGGGTTGCCCAGGCAGTCCGCGCGCGGACAGGTGCTGCGGACAGGGGCTGTCCAGGGAACAAAACGCGCGGATGCGCGGGGGGGGCTTCCAAGGGCGTCCAAGGACGCGTCCAGAGAAGCCGCTCCCTGCTCCGGGCCAAGGCGTGCCGTGTCCAGGGCATGCCGAGGATGCGCGTTCCAGTGGAGCCGTGTCCATGGCTTGCCTGGAATCACGCGGAACTTACGTTTTGTCGGGGAGGGTTTTCCGAATACGAAAATCGGCTACGGTTCATATATCGACATATATACTATATGGTACTACTTTAAACACTTCTAGAACATGTTAAACGTGTAATATAGCTCATGATACCATGTTGGAATATCCCGGGGTTGCAAGACACAATGAACTACGATAGTTCATATGTCTAGAAAACCCTAATTCGTTGATCGTTAGAACTTACACAATAGAACTAGCTCATAGAAGTATATGTTTAAAGATAGTGTGAATATGCTACAACTAACATAATCAAAGAGTGTGGCTACAAAGATATACCTTTGAAGCGTGAGCGGAAGCTATGTCAATCTTTAAGCGCTTATCCCCACACCTTGCTCCTTGCTTTCTTCTTGAAGAAATTTCTATCACCAAGGTGATATGGAACTACTATGAAATAGTCCACACCAATACCTTAGATAGCAATAAGACACACTTGGACTAGTGTGTGTTATTGAGGAGTGTGTAGTCTAACTACTATAGCAAACTATAGAACAATTTCTATACTCTAACACTTAGAGTTTTGCTAGAGGGTTGAGGTTGAAGATGAAGTGTGTTTGTTTGTGTTCTTGTGTTCTCTAGCAAGAGATATACAAGACTTAGATTCATATCTACCCATTCTATATCATCTTATGATATAGAATGGATGATGAAACACATTATACACTAAACAAACACATTAACCATCCATATGGTTAATGCCTCTTGGTCCATGGAAGATTCTCTTACAAGAGTTCTTCCCAAGTCTTACAAAGCCTTCCCAAGGCATAAAGTAGCCACCAAGATGTCAACCATTCATGATGATGAAATTAATTAATCTTAATTAATTAATTAAATCATATCTTATTTAATTAATTCATTAATTAATTAAATCATTTCAATAAATGATAATATATATATATATATATCTCACATATATATATATATATACATAAACCCCAAATGGTGTTTCCGGAACCAATTCCGGGCGCACCATCGGTTCGGTCGGGACACGATCTCGATCGAACCAAAATTCCTCAATATGGATCAAATCCCTTATTCACTTTCGGGTCACTACTCGAAAGTATCTTCGGTAATTGTTACGTGTGTGACCTCATAGCCCGAGTAACGAAGGCATCGGGATTCAACGTATAAGACCGTATACACGAATCCCGAAGATCATCGTGAGAGCCTAGTCTGCCATTCGATGACCCCCGGCATTATCTCGGGTGAGACTACTGATAGTTCAGATAACTATCAGTTGTTGAACCGTATATATAGATGATATAGTTCACGGGCACTAATTGAGGAAATTGACACATCAATTTCCAACAAAAAGTTGTCACCAATGCAATCTTGTAAGATTTTTGGTGACACCGAGAATTATGCCCGGCATAAATGGTGATCATTCACCTACTCACATGATTGGTAGTCGAAATGTTGCGTGCTGCCGTTCGATTATTAATTATCTGAGTTCTCGGATACATTGTGTATTTTAGTAGGATTATGAACACATTGTATGAGTTCAAATATTTTGATATTTTGAATTATCACTATGACATGCTTATCTGAGTTATTTATTCGCTTTTACCGCTGTAGTTATCATGTCTACGAACGATAAAAACTCTAAGTCTCTCCGCTCCGCTTTGGAGAAATGCAAACTTAATGGTGCTAATTTCCATGACTGGGCTCGCAACTTGAGAATTATTCTCAAGTCTGAGAGAACAGATTATGTGCTCACCACCAAACTTCCTGAGGTCGTTCCCACCGATGAGAATGAGTATTATGTCTATGAACAGCACATGAATGATGCTACAGATGTCCAGTGCTTAATGTTGGCCAACATGGAATCGAATCTTCAGATTCAATTCGAAGAGGTCAACGCTTACGATATGTACCGCCATGTCACGGAACGACTCTTTTCCTAGCCGAGAACCGTGTGCCACTTAGCTTCTCCAAGCTTAAGTCAGGCTAACTACCCTTTCTTAGATGATACTAAGACTTTAAGATGTAGAGGATGGATGGTATGAAGGCTTTTTAGTGTGGGAAAGAGGATTTGTATTAGAAAGTTTATATGGAAGCTTTACAAGAGCACTTGAGAGCTTTTGAGGATTTCTTGGATGGTTTGGAGCAAATGAGCTCCCCTCCTATTTATACTAGTGAGAAAGCCTTCCACCTCCTCAAAGGAATGTTCTAGAGTAGCCTAGTTACAAGGAAACTACATGGATGTTCTAGAGTGTTCCTACAAACTCTAATCTACTCCACATGATTCTAGAATGTTCTATAGGCTTCTATAAGGTTCCCTAAGGTTCTAGGGAGGCCCAAAACGTGCTACCATGTCCTAGGGAGGTCTAGGACGTTCCGGGGTCTTCTAGGGTCGTCCATGATGCTCCGGAGTCTTCCGGGGCGTTCCGGGGTCTTCCGGAACCTTCCGGAGAGTCCCGGGACCTTCTTGAGCGGTCCGGAAAATTCCCGTGACATCCTCCCCCACTTAAGCTCTTGACGTCCTCGTCAAGACTTAGACCGATATGCCTCGATCTTGTCACCAAACTGCCACAAGTCTTGTTCACGTTCCCAGCTGGCTTCACTATCGGGTAGCCCCTTCCATCGAACATAATACTCCGTCCAGTTGGGTGTGCCTCTCTTGTGGATCACTCTGTCTGCTAGAATCTCATCGACCTCCTTATCATATGAGACTATGTTTGCTACGGGTGCGCGATGAGACTCACTCCTCGATGGGTCTTCTTTATCCCGATGGTAAGGTTTGAGGAGACTTACATGGAACACCGGATGGATCTTCAAGTGTGGTGGTAAAGCTAGCTTGTACGAACGAGTCCCTACTTTTTGAAGTACCTCATATGGTCCCTCGTACCTTCTTGTTAAGCCTTTATGCACCTTCCTTGTGGACTTGAACATCTTTTGGGGAAGCTTTACCATCACTTCGTCTCCTACTATGAACTCCCTTGGTTGCCTCTTTTCATCGGCCCATTTCTTCATCCTTTTAGCTGTCTTAGTTAAGTAGGATTTGGCTATGTCCATCTCCTCGGTCCATCCTTTTGCAAACTTGTACGCAGGTGGACTAGCTCCTTTGTATCCTTTGGCTAGTTCTTGCGGGGTTAGTGGTTTTTGTCCCATAACTAGCTCAAAAGGACTCCTCTTGGTAGATTCACTCTGGTGCAAGTTGTATGAGAATTGGGCTACGTCCATCAACTTTGCCCAATCCTTCTGGTTGGCACTCACAAAGTGCCGCAAGTATATCTCCAACAAGTGATTCACCCTTTCCGTCTGTCCATCTGTCTGTGGGTGAAAACTGGTGGAGAAGTGGAGATCCGAGCCCATAAGCTTGAACAATTCCTTCCAGAACTTTCCTGTGAACCGTGGATCTCGATCACTGATGATAGTCCGAGGAAGCCCCCAATACTTCACCACGTGTTTGAATAGCAATCGTGCTGCTTCCTCAGCCGTACAATCCCTCGGAGCAGGGATGAATGTTCCATACTTTGTCAAACGATCTACCACCACCATTATGGAACCGCATCCCTCAGACATGGGCAAAGCGGAGATAAAATCCATTGTTATGCTTTCCCATGGGCGTTCTGGAATGGGTAGAGGCTCCAACAACCCGGCGGGCTTGGCTTGTTCTATTTTGTCTTGTTGGCACACAAGGCAAGTCTTTACGTATGCATCCACATCGTCTCGAAGACTAGGCCAATAATATGACCGTTCCACGATCGCCCTTGTACGATGGGTGCCCGGATGTCCAGCCCACTTTGAGTCGTGACACTCCTTTAAGACTTCCCTCCTTAGGTTATTCCATTTAGGAACATATAACCGACTTCCAGTAGTAAGGAGGAGTCCATCTTCAGTCCAAAACTTGCGCGTCTTGCCCTCCTTAACCATCTCCATTATGTTCTTGGCGAGGGGATCATGGGTTAATCCCTCCTTAATTTGCTCGGCAAGCGTGCATGTTACATGGGTTATGGCTGCTAGCTCCGCCTTGCGACTCAAAGCATCGGCAACAATGTTGGCTTTTCCCGGCTTATACTCCATGACATAATCAAACTCAGCCAAGAAGTCTTGCCAACGAGCCTGCTTGGGACTCAGCTTCTTTTGATTTTGGAAGTAACTGGTTGCCACATTATCCGTTTTGACAACGAATCGACTTCCGAGAAGATAATGCCTCCATACCCGAAGACAATGGATGATGGCTGTCATCTCCTTGTCGTGGACCGGGTATCTCCTCTCCGTTTCATTCAGCTTCCGACTTTCATAAGCTACGGGGTGATCCTCCTGCATCAAGACTCCCCCAATAGCAAAATCGGATGCATCAGTGTGTACCTCAAATGGTTTTGCATAATCTGGCAACTTCAGAACTGGCTCCTCCATAACGGCTTGCTTCAAGTCCTCAAAGGCTGCCTGACACTTGCTTGTCCATTCCCATGTCGCCTTTTTCTTGAGGAGCTCCGTCAAAGGTGTGGCTCTAGCCGAATACCCCATAATAAATCTTCGATAATAATTTACCAGGCCTAAGAACGATCTCAACCCTGACACGTTCTTAGGTGGCTCCCATTCCTTGATAGCCCTTACTTTTGCACCATCCATAAGTATCTTCCCCTTGGCTACCTTATGCCCTAAGAACATTACTTCTGGTTGGGCAAATGAGCATTTCTCCAACTTAACATATAGTTCATTCTCCCTTAGTACTTGGAAAACTATTCGGAGGTGTTCCAGATGCTCTTCAAACGACTCCGAATAGATTACGATGTCATCCAAGTACACTACTACGAACTTGTCCAGAAACGGGTGGAAAATCTTGTTCATAAGGGTGCAAAATGTGGCAGGTGCGTTTGTGAGACCAAAAGGCATGACTAAGAATTCAAATGATCCGTACCTGGTCACACATGTAGTTTTTGGCTCATCTCCCTCTGCTATCCGCACTTGCCAATAACCCGATCTCAGATCCAACTTGGTAAACCATTGAGCATGCACGAGTTGGTCGAAGAGATCAGCTACAAAAGGAATGGGGTATTTGTTCTTCACCGTTACCTTATTTAGTGCCCGGTAGTCAATGCACATCCTCAAGCTTCCGTCATGCTTCTTTTGGAACAGTACCGGGGCACCGTATGGGGCTTTGGAAGGTCTAATAAAACCAGCATCCAACAACTCCTTCAATTGTCTCCGTAGTTCCTCCAACTCGGGTGGTGCCATTCTATAAGGACCCATGGCTGGTGGCTTCGCTCCTGGTTCAAGTTCTATAACGTGATCCACTTCTCTCCTTGGAGGTAGCTTCTTCGGCAACTCCGGTGGCATCACGTCCTTGAACTCTTCAAGCACACCTTGAACCTCCTTTGGTACCTCCGACTTGGTTGGAACATCCTCCTCCTTGAGGGTTGCCAAGAACGTCATCTCTCCTTTCTTGAGACCCTTAGTGAGTTGCATGGCAGACAAAGTTCGGGAATCTGTCTTTCTCCTCTCCAAAGGTACTATATGTGTTGTTAGTCCTTTGGAGATACGCATGGTTTGGTCTCTCTCGAAGGACAATGGTCTTGTCTTGTCTAAAAACTCCAAACCCAATACCATGCGATAGTCGTCCATGGGTACCACCGTTAAATCGATGGTACCTTCCCATTCCGCTAACTGAATGGGTACCCCGTGAGCAACTCCAAGGATGGGTTGGGATGTGGTATTGACGGTCTTTACCCACCCTATCTCCTTGGTATATTCGATGCCTAATTTGGAAGCTTCATCCTTGGCAAGAAAATTGTGAGACGCACCTGTGTCTATAAGAGCTTTAGTGAAACCTCCATTCACCTTAGCTTCCACGAACATGAGACCTCCTTCCTTGTCAAACGAGTTGAGGCAGCGCATCGAACTCATATGTGCTTCATCCTTTTGTCCCTCGAGGACTAAGGAATTAAACGACTTCTTCTTTGGGCAATCGCGAATCATGTGAGGACCGTCACATAAGAAACATTTGAGCTCCTTCCGTTCCTTTCTTTGCCCTCCATCATGACTCTTGCCTTTCGAAGTGGAGGATTTGACTTGGGATGTCTCATTCCGCACTTGGGGTTTTGGTGCGGGTTTGTCTCCCCCGATCTTCTTCTTTACGGTAGTGTCCCTCCTATAATCTAGAAGATCTTCTGCTACTGCGATAGCCTCATCTAAGTCTTGAACGTTCCTCCTCTTGAGTTCTAAATTAGCCCAAGGTTGTAGACCGTCCAAGAAATAGAAGAGCTTATCTTTCTCTTGTAAATCGGGCAACTCGAGCATCAAGGTAGTAAACTCTGCTACATAATCCTTAATACTCCCCGTATGTTTCAACCCACGAAGCTTCCTCATTGCTACATCTTCTGCGTTTTGTGGGCAGAATTGCCTTTTGAGTTGACCCTTGAACTCTTCCCATGAGTCTATGATGCATAGACCCTTCTGGATATCTCCGTGTTTCCTCCTCCACCATAGAGCTGCATTCTCCTTTAAGTAGAGAACGGCCGTGTTTAACTTGGCCGCTTCATCCTTAACTCCCGAGGCATTGAAGTGGCATTCTAGAGACCAGAAGAACTCCTCAAGATCTTTAGGATTGCGCTTACCTCCGTATCTCAATGGTTCGGGTACCCGTGGCGTCGGCAACTCCTTCACAACAGCTCCTCCGGCTATTGCAGCCTTGCACAGGGTCAACTCCCCACCCAGGTTATCCACTCGTTGGAAAACCTCTTCTCGGAGGTGCGCTACTTCCTCCTTCAACTCAGATCTTAATCTATTGATGAGGCCAAGGAACTCCTCCCTCAAGACCTCAACACTACCACGTACACCATCTACGGAGTCACTCATTTCTCCAATGGTTGGCCCCATGTCTTCGACCTTCTCTATGGTTTCTCCCAAGTTAATCTCTAGTTTGGTTAGCTTTCTCTCAAAGCTAGCCAAAACATCCACAGACTTCTCCCTCTTCCTAGCTTCCTTCTTTTTGTCAACAACTGCAATGGTTTCACCAACATCCGAAGTGTTGACATTCTCACCAACAATGCTACTAAGACCTTCCCGTCCAGCCATAATCCCTACCTCTAAACCAGGCTCTGATACCACGTGTCACGGAACGACTCTTTTCCTAGCCGAGAACCGTGTGCCACTTAGCTTCTCCAAGCTTAAGTCAGGCTAACTACCCTTTCTTAGATGATACTAAGACTTTAAGATGTAGAGGATGGATGGTATGAAGGCTTTTTAGTGTGGGAAAGAGGATTTGTATTAGAAAGTTTATATGGAAGCTTTACAAGAGCACTTGAGAGCTTTTGAGGATTTCTTGGATGGTTTGGAGCAAATGAGCTCCCCTCCTATTTATACTAGTGAGAAAGCCTTCCACCTCCTCAAAGGAATGTTCTAGAGTAGCCTAGTTACAAGGAAACTACATGGATGTTCTAGAGTGTTCCTACAAACTCTAATCTACTCCACATGATTCTAGAATGTTCTATAGGCTTCTATAAGGTTCCCTAAGGTTCTAGGGAGGCCCAAAACGTGCTACCATGTCCTAGGGAGGTCTAGGACGTTCCGGGGTCTTCTAGGGTCGTCCATGATGCTCCGGAGTCTTCCGGGGCGTTCCGGGGTCTTCCGGAACCTTCCGGAGAGTCCCGGGACCTTCTTGAGCGGTCCGGAAAATTCAAGTGACAGCCAGCTGGAAAATTTGTTCCAGCGGGAGGCACGCAATGAGAGATACGATACTGTTTGTGCTCTTGTTGACTGTAAGCTAGGCAATGGACAGCCAGCAAGTCCCCATGTCATCAAGATGATAGGGCTGGTCGAAAGACTGGCCTCATTGGGGGCACCCGTCTCTAAGGAGATGTCTGTGGATATCATTCTTAGGTCGCTGCCTGATTTCTTCAGTGGTTTTGTGTTGAACTTTAACATGCACCAATATGACAAGACGTTGTCTGAGCTGCATGGTATGATCAACAATGCTGAACAAAACATTAAGAAGGCAAAAGGCACTTCTTCCTCTGTTCTGACCATTCAGAACAAGAAACAGTTCAAGAGGAAGAAAGGTGCCAAAGGCAAGACTAAGGTTGCCCCCCGTGCAACAGCTCCTACTCAAAAGGCATCCAAGAAGGATGCCAAAAGGGAAGACAAGTGTCATTATTGCGGAATAATTGGCCATTGGAAGAGAAACTGCAAGAAGTACCTGGCAGACAAGAAGAGTGGTTTGACCACTACTACTCCGCCAACAGGTATTCATGTTATAACTGATTTACCTTCTGATTCTAATTCTTGGGTGTTAGACACTGGATGTGGTACTCATATTTGTCGAAATATGCAGCACCTGCAGAATAGAAGGAAGCTCACAAGGGATGAAGTGGACCTACGAGTAGGCAATGGTGCAAAAGTTGTAGCTCTTGCTGTAGGAACACTGTCTTTAAATTTACCATCTGGATATTGTATTGTTTTGAATAATGTATTCTATGTTCCTACTTTATGTAGGAACATTATATCAATTTCCTTATTAAATTTGGATGGTTTTTCCGTTACTATTGATAAAAGTGGTTGTTTTATCTCTAAAAATGGAAATGTTTATTGTACTGCATCCCTGCAGAGTGGTCTCTATATCTTGGAAACAAGTGTAGAAACTTATAACATCAGTATGAAAAGGAACAAGCCCAATGACTTGAACCCGACATACTTATGGCATTGCAGACTCGGTCATATAAGTGACAAACGCATTAAAGAGCTCCATGACAATGGAATTCTTACGTCATCTGGTTTTGAATCTTATGACAAATGCGAGTCATGTCTTTTAGGAAAGATGACCAAGTCACCTTTCACTGGTACGAGTGAAAGGGCAAGTGATTTATTGGGAATCATACATACTGATATATGTGGCCCAATGAACACGCCCGCTAGAGGAGGTTTTCCATACTTCATTACCTTCACCGATGACTTCAGCAGATATGGTTACGTATATCTGTTGAAACATAAGAGTGAAGCCTTTGAAAAGTTCAAAGAATTTCAGAAAAAAGTAGAAAACCAACTCGGCAGGACAATCAAGATTCTTCGCTCCGACAGGGGAGGAGAATACTTGAGCCATGACTTCTTGCAACACCTAAGAGAATGTGGTATTGTATCACAACTCACACCTGCTGGTACACCACAACACAATGGTGTCTCCGAAAGGAGAAATCGAACCTTATTAGATATGGTTCGATCAATGATGAGCACATCAGAACTCCCAACTAGTTTTTGGGGTTATGCATTGGAAACTGCCGCTTCCACACTAAACAAATGTCCAACCAAATCAGCACCTAAGACCCCACATGAGATGTGGTTTGGGACTCTTCCCAAACTAGGGTACTTGAGGATTTGGGGATCCGAGGCCTATGTTAAGAAAGTTAACAAAGATAAGCTTGGACCTAAATCCGACAAGTGTTACTTCATTGGTTATCCTAAGGAAACCAAGGGATATTACTTTTATCTCAAACCCGAAAATAAGATTTTCGTGGCTCGTAATGGAACTTTCCTTGAGAAAGAATACATTACAAAGAGATATAAGAGTAATGAGACTCTTGAAATTGTTCAAGAGGGTGATGTAGCAGGTACTAGTACCTTAGCTGAATCACCTCAGGAGGTGGACCCTTCTTATGAAGAAGAGGTTCAACTCGATCCACGGGAAACCGTAGACGAGCCTGCTGATACTCAAAACATCCCTCGGAGATCCGAAAGGTCCCGTCAGGAACCCGATAGATGGTATGGGAAATTTTTCCTGATTGAAAGCGGGGAACCCTCAACTTATGAGGAAGCCATGAAACAACCTGATGCTGATGAATGGCTCCTAGCCATGCAATCCGAGATGGAATCAATGTACCATAATAAAGTATGGACATTGATTGATTTGCCGAGGGGTGATAGACCCATCGAATGCAAATGGGTGATAAAGATGGAAATGTCCATGTTTATAAGGCTCGACTTGTGGCTAAAGGTTTCAAACAGATTCATGGTATCGACTATGATGAAACTTTTTCTCCAGTCGTTAAGTTTAAATCCATTCGGATTATCTTAGCCATTGCCGCATACTACGATTATGAAATTTGGCAAATGGATGTGAAGACAGCTTTCCTTAACGGGAAACTAGAAGAGGATGTGTACATGACACAACCTCCTGGATTCACAAGCTCGAAAGAGCCTAAGAAAGTATGCAAACTTCAAAGATCTATTTATGGTCTGAAGCAAGCATCTAGGAGTTGGAATCTTCGCTTCAATGAATCAATCAAAGAGTTTGGATTCATTCGATGTGAAGAAGATTCTTGTGTATACAAGAAGGTTAGTGGGAGCAACATTGCATTTGTCGTGCTATATGTAGACGACATTCTTCTCATAGGAAACGACATACCCATGCTTGAATCAGTCAAGGCATGGTTGTGCAAATGTTTCTCTATGAAAGACCTAGGAGAGGCTCAGTACATTCTTGGAATTAAGATCCATAGGGAACGATCTAAGAGACTCATTGGACTGAGTCAAAACACTTATATTGATAAGGTATTACTTAGATTCCATATGGAAAATTCCAAGAAAGGTAATCTCCCTATGAGACATGGCATTTCTATTAGTCGTGCTGACAGTCCCACAGACAGCATCGAAATAGAGAAGATGAACAAGATCCCTTATGCCTCAGCCATAGGATCTATCATGTATGCCATGCTTTGTACACGACCTGACGTTTCTTACGCTTTGAGTGTAACAAGTCGTTATCAATCGTGTCCAGGACAAGAGCACTGGAAGGCCGTAAAGGCCGTTCTTAAGTATTTGAGAAATACTAAAGACATGTGTCTTGTCTATGGGGGAGATAAAGAGTTACAGGTTGTAGGCTACACCGATGCGAGCTTTCAAACCGACAAAGATGATTCTAGATCTCAGTCTGGTTATGTGTTTTGCATCAATGGTGGCGCAGTGTCTTGGTGCAGTAGCAAGCAAGGCACTGTGGCTGATTCTACGACAGAGGCAGAATATGTTGCAGCATCTGAAGCTACAAAGGAAGCATGCTGGATCAAGAAGTTTGTGAGTGAGCTTGGTGTTGTACCTAGCATTGACGAGCCAGTAGTGTTATACTGTGATAACACTGGTGCAATTGCTCAAGCCAAGGAACCAAGATCACATCACCGCTCCAAGCATGTGCTCAGAAAGTATCACATCATTCGTGACATCACGGAACGAGGCGATGTGAGTGTATGCAAGATACATACAGACGATAACCTGGCCGACCCATTGACCAAACCTTTGCCTCAGAGCAAACATGACAAGCACGTATCTGGTGCAGGACTTAGATATATGCTTGAATGGCGTTAGGTTTAGTGGGAGCTGTATTGTCTGTATTTTGTCATAGTTTAGTCCTGATAAGATTATGTTGAATAATTGATTCAAATATATGTATGTTTATTTTCAGTTTTACTGTCTTTCATACATATATCTTTATTTTGATTCCATTGTTATCCATGGCTTCTAGAGAGGTCTTTGGGGTTGAGGATCCCAAATGAGAAACCCTCTACTAAGCCTAGAAGCAAGGGGATAACTTATCTCTGATCAAATGTTCACTGATTGGAATCGAACATTGTAATGATCAGCATGCACATGATTGTCTTGGTCACGTTTCTTAGACAAGAAAGGGAGTAAGTGTACTCTAGTCATGTACATGGGTATATATCTTGGAACTAGTCCAAGCTATGATACTGGATTCGACCGCCATGAGAACTTAGAAGATGACATATCTGTGTCCTAAGTGTTTCTCATCGAACTTATGTTAAATGGTGATTCTTAGACCTGTATGGCAGGAATGCGTTAGCATGAGACTTGCGTGTCTTGACTATGTAAATCGTCTCCTGTAGAAGGGAGGCTATAAAGGCATATGTTGGGCATACTTGGAACATGTTGGTACATTGGTTGTACATCAGAGGGGATTCGCACAAATCGGTTATGTCGATTGATTCATAAAATCTCGGTAGATTAATGGTGATTAAGATGGCCATCTCCAGTAGCAGTACTGGGTATCACATTAATTCTATGTATCCGAGACAGTACAGGTGCAAGAGTATGGTGACACATATCTTACCATAGCTTGACTGTGAGAATCGCGATGCGAAAGAATCACTTCACAAGTAATCGTCCAAGGGCAAGTGGGAGTGTTGGAATTATGAGATGTTTGACACGTCATAATTAGTGCCCATTGAACAATTTGATTGTTCGAAGTGATTACTTATTTAAGGTTAAGTTCATACGTATATTATTTGTTTGACAATAATATACGAGCTGGGAATGAATTCGAAATACATTAGGGGTCTTGATGGTTTTACTAGGACCCGCTCATGATTTATATGATAGTAAAATACTTGTCGATATTTTATTAACATATGGCTAATGTTATTTCGATCCTAGAAGGTCACACACAAACAATGCGCTTGATTTTCAATACGATTGAAACTTCCGGGTTAAAAGTGTAAACGTCAAAGAATAAAGGGGAGGAAATTCCAAAGTGGAATTTCCACCCCATTAACCGTCCAAAAATGATGCATAAGAATGCATTTGACTTTTTGAATTCAAATGCACTAATGCTAGTCTTGAATGGGAGCTTGAAAAAGGGGGAGGTTACATATGGATGTTAATGTGATTAACACCATATTAAGACCACATTTGATGACAATGTTTATCATCCTTTTTGCACACTTTGTAAGACAAGAAAAAAAAGCAAAAAAAAATACTCCCTCCTTCCTCTAGTTTTTGGCCGAAAATATACACACAAACCAAGAGAAGAAATCGTTTTTCTCTTGGTTCATTCTTGACATATACGCTTCAAGCTCTAGTTGCTTCAAGGGAGGAATCAATCACGCATTGGTGTGGACTAACTAGAGAGAGGAACGGACGTTGCTCTTCCGCTACGCACTCGATCACGCTTCAAGAGGTATACTCGAAACTCGTAGTTAAATGTGAATTTAGAACTTTGTATTCGATCGTTTATACGTTTTTGTATAATTTGATATGCAAAACATGTATAAAATCCCAACACTCCTCATTTAACCCCACAAGAAAAGACATCATTTTCTCTATTTGATATTCCCCTGCTTTCATTCCAGGCTTGGTACAGGTTAACTCCTCCCATAGACTCTTGACCTTGTTGTAAAACACAGTAACTGAGTCTTTTCCTTGCTTAGTCGAATAAATGTCTCTCATAATCTCATAAATTCTTGATCCCACACAACCACCATATTGTTGCTTCAATTGATCCCATAAACCACAAGCTTCAGTGGCATAAGCAAACCCACTTGCTAGATCACTCGCCATAGCATTTCTTATCCAAGAAATCAAGGTAGCATTTACCTTGATCCATTGCTCATAGTCCACATGACTATCTTCAGGTTTCTCATAGCTTCCATTCACAAACACCATCTTGCCTCTAGCTTGAAGTGCTGTGATCATGGAACGACTCCATGTTTGATAGTTGTTCTCGGTTAATAAATCCTTCACCAAAACCAGACTCGAATGATCCGAGCTGTGAAGAAACAATGGGTTATCTTGCTTATAGCGTGAACCTTCCAAATCTCCATTTCCTGCCATTTCTTGTGTCGAAGACTGTAAAACTGCAGACTTTGATTTTCTTGCGTATTTGATCAAATGCGGAACATCTAGCATACTGGCTCTGATACCATCTTAGATTGCAAGATATAAACAACAAGCAATCGAAATTAAGAACCAAAATTAAACCCAAGAATCGTTTATGAAGAACTCATGAAGAACACAATAGAACATTTCTCATTATTGAAATAGATTGTTTACAAGAGATTGATTTACATAAAAGGTGAATCTGATAATGAATGAATATCTCTATTTATAGCTAATCGATCCTTCTCAATCTTGATTACCAGAAATCAGTTTCTTGATTAACTAAATAACTGAATAACTGATTTCTGGATTTAGTCTTCTAACGGCTAGCTGACGTGTCACGATATGATTGGCTCTGCTTTATTTAACTTGATCGAACCCTCTTAGCTTCACACCATTTCTTCTCGTGCTGTCCATACTTGTACCATTGAGCTTGCACTGTTTGTACATTCAATATACTCTTTTAGGTTCCATTCCTTAAAGATTGTTCAATTCATAATTGTCTGAGAACTGAGAACTAAAGTATTCCTCCCGTTGAATTCAACCGTTGCATTCAAGATTGAATTAGTGTAATTTATTTGCTCTTATTTATATATATTAAAAAAGTGAGGACTGAGAAGGCTTAGGCTATTGGACCGGCTTCTACACTGGGCTAGGAATAGAATGGATCGATTAATGCACTTGTTTACCCAAACAAAGTGAGATGGATTGTTAGTTTTTAGCTAAATTTCATAATATCCCTTAAAATATTGATAATCGGTCAAATGATTGATTGAACTTCTGAATATATCCTTTCGACAATATTTTAGATAAGTTTGTCCCTTGGACAATTATAAAGTGGACATACCTCAATTATGAAGTGAGGTCTAAGTCATTTAATAGTTGGTCTCACGGACGACATACCAAAAATTGTGAAGAAAACTTCATCATTCTTTATATATTGAGGTAATGTTCTTCCGTCTAGTAGTATTGAGTTTTTTTATTTACATTACTATTTCCTCGGGTATTATTCGTGTAAATAAAAAAGTCAAAGATCACGAGTGACTGTGGCTATTGGCTGCTTTTGTTAATTTTGGTGAGATATCGGAACCTAGATTACCACTTACATCTACCGAAAAAGTTTTCGAGGTAGTATATGTAGCCTCCACACCACAACATAACCGAGAACCAAACCAAAACTATCTAAACCGATGATTTCAGAACCCAATGGAGCCAAACCAATTTAGGTTCGGCCAAAGAGAACTACCAAAATAACTGTGGTTCTAGGTTTATAATGAAACCGAACCGTGCACACTATATTACAAATAATGAATATACAAAAGTTCATAACTAATAGTCGCAAGATTAGGTGCTAAGTGCTAACTAATAGACAAATAGATATAAGTATGATCCAAAGTTAGATGTCATGAAACTATTGAGTCATAAATAGAAAACGAAGGTATTTAAGTGTGACCCCGATCCGTATCTTTAAGCATAAAAGATGAACAAGAAGTGAGAACTTATTGTGAAAAGCACAACAATTAAAACAATCCCATATGTTTCCAAAATCAAACAATATTGATTAGGGCGGGTGGTGGTGGTGGCAGGGCGGGTGGTGGTGGTGGCGGAGAAGGTGGTGGTGGCAGGGCGGGTGGTGGTGGTGGCAGGGTTGGTGGTGGTGGTGGCATTGCGGGTGGCGGTGGTGGAGGCAGGGCAGGTGGAGGCGGAGAGGATGGTGGCAAGGCAGGTGGCGGTGGCAGGGCGGGTGGGGGTGGTTGTGATCCCCAACATTGGCTTTGGCAATTTTGGGGGGCACAATAGTCAATAGTAATTCCACAAAATCCAGGATTGCTGCAACATTGTCCATCTTCACATAGAACACTCCCACCGCATGAATCGGGTGGTGGAGGGACATTATTTCGAGAAGTTGAAGTTAATGCTAGCAACAACAAGATCAACAAAGAGAAGAATATGGTGTTCAATGGGTGATAATTCAACTTCATTTTCGTGTTCAACTCTTTCAAATTATAAGTGATGGTGTAACTAACAAATGGTTAGTGCCTTATTTGTAGAGGGACAGAACGAGAGTTCTCGATAAAATAATATTTGCTATACTGCATGTGATAATATCGACTAGACTGTTACAGTATCACTAATCGAGACCAAATCACATATGAGTACATTATTTGATATTAAATAACAATTAACTCGCTCAAAGCAAAAGATAATAATAGTTATAATTAAACTTTATCAATAATATACCATAGATATCAACTTTTGTATAAATATGTAGCACATATTAATAAATACATAAACGTACCCATCCCACCCACCGAATTTCTGTTAAAAATAAAGTAATAAACCCTCGTCAGGCTCAACCTTACTTATCTAACTCTTTACAATTATGATGGTTTAATGAAATTAAACGCAAGTAAACCATATAAACTTTGTGTTATAAAGATGCATTTTATTCAAATATTAGTATTGATCTCTACCTTACTTTATGTTAGTATGATAATTTTTATATAAATTAAAGTTAGATATATACAGTATCAATTAGATTGTAGAATTTGTTGATTATTGTGATTGTTGTTCAACACTCAACAGCATAATGTTAATTATGATGGAAATAAGTACAGTAAAATTAAATTTCGTGATGTTATTGTTTGCATTTTATGTGTGATGTTGGCAATCGGGACAAATAGTATTTATAGGTTTTTTGGTCTTTTTAGATAGGTTTTTTTTAATGTAGGGAGTCTATTAAAGTATAAGTTCTATATAAATATTTTAATTTTTCTTGAAATTTAGATTTCTAGATGTGTTTCTTAGTGTTTTGGTTGGTATCATTATAGACATTTGGAGTTTTGGTGTTATTCTTGTTTTTATTTTTATGATGTTGTAAATGGTTTTTAGAAGAGAAGTATTTGAAGGGAAGAGTTAACCCTAAATTATTACTATTAAGTTATTGACATGTGATATGGTAATAATTGTCAAAATGGGTAGTGTATATTATCAAAGTTTCATAAACATTTTAATCTAAATACAAAATTCAACAAATAAATTATAACTTCAAAATAAATTGACTTCTGATTAAATAAAATCTTCCTAATTCAATTGACAATGATGGAATAAATGTTGTTGTAAGAAGTATTAAAAATATATTATTTTCAACTTACTTAACAATTAAATAATGATTACAAATTAAATAAAAGTTTCGTATGTTATTTAATGTCACATAATTTATTATTTATTGTTCATTAAAAAAACTTCAGAGTGCTTCTACTAAGACTTAATTTATTGAAATAACTTTTTTTTTTGCAAAAAACTTCTAATATATATCATTTTCAACTTACTTTAAATTAAATTTAGAAGAATGCTTATATTAAGACTTAGTTTATTTAGAAATTAAATTAAATTTGTCTATATTATTTAATGTCACATAATTAATTATCTTTGTTCGTTGAAAAACAAATTTAGAAGAGTACTTATACTAAGGCTTAGTTTATTTAGAATTCTATTTTCAAAATAATCAATTATCTTAAATGAATTTATACATAATCTAGATTCATTAACATAATTAATTATCACAACAAAAATAATCCAAAACAAACTCAATCCTAATTAAGACATGATTGTGCCTGCGTCCATCATCCCTTAATTACATAATGTAGTGGTAACTAATAAGGTGATTAGGGTGGAGACACTCAATATTAGAAGTTCAAATTCGTGTGAAAACAATACTTTCATAAAATATTAGAGCGGGTTCTTTCTAATTTAGTGTCCTATTGTTATAGAATTTACAACCCTTATAGCCAAGGGACATCTGACATATGTAGGGAGAGATTTAACTTCTTTAGAAAAATGATGTTGCTTTCATTTTCAACATGATTGACGTTTTAGAATTTTTGTTTTTGTTTCATTGACATTTTACATTTCTAAAAAATAATACTTAGTATTTGCTGAGTATTTGTTCATAAGTTCCTTACTTAATGTATTCAAATGTCAAGACAACTTGTCCTAGTGGCAAGCATGCTGACACCTTTAGAGGAGGTCTCGGGTTCGAGCCCTCTTGCTAGCAAGGAAATTGGTTAGAGAGATGGATTCTCTCACTAGTTTGATACTAATCGCCTATTTCCTTGAATTTGTGAGTTTACGAATTATATTGATGTTTCATGATTGTAATGTATTATTCGTATTAATAAAATTAAAGGGTACTGCCCTTTAAAAAAAAAAAAAAGTGCAATAATACTCAGTATTTGCTGACATTTTACATTTCTAATTGAGTATTTGTTCAAGACATCTTGCTCTAGTGGCAAGCATGCTGACACCTCTAGCGGAGGTCTCGGGTTCGAACCCTCTTGCTAGCAATGAAGTGGTCAGAGAGAAGAATTTCTCTCACTAGTTTGATTCTAGTCGCCTCTTTCCTTGAATATATTAGTTTACGAATTGTACTGATGTTTGGTGATTGTAATAGATTATTCGTATTAATAAAATCAAAGGGTAACCCACTTTAAAAAAAAAGTGCAATAAAGTCAAGACAACTTGTCCTAGTGGCAAAACATGCTAACACCACTAGCAGAGGTCTCGGGTTCGAGTCCTCCTGCTAGCAAAAAGAAAGAGGTTCGAGCGATCTTAATCGCTCACTAGTTTGAAAGCTAGTTGCTCCTTCCTTTGAAGTTACGAATTTATGTTGAGTTGATGAATGTAATGGTTACAATGTTATTAATAAAAAGAAAATTGAAAAAAAAGTGCAATAAATATAATACTCCCTCCAATCCAAAAAAAATATCTTTCTAGAGATCTCATACAAATTAAGGAACATTTAATGCATTCAAAAATTCTATCTATACCTCTATGAAGGCAATCATTAATACTTCATCTATCTACTTAAGTATGAAACAATCATTATTTATTTTGAGTCATTTTATGCAAATAGAGGTATTAACTGGAAAAATATTGTATTATGCATTGATTTATGTAAAAAGACACTTTTTTTGAATATTCTTGAAATCTTAAAAAAGATACATTTTTTGAATTAAACAAAGTAATATATAATGTAATTGTTGATTAATTAATTATTTTAATATATGTACAACATATCATTATTTATTAATTAACGTCAATAATAGAAAACAACCGATGGAGTAGAAAATACCAACACAATTTAATTTAATTTAATTGACACCACAATATAATACAGGCTGACAATCACTCCCCTTTCTTTTTCTCTTTTTTCCTCTGTCCTAATTTCTTGAAAATTGTTGGAATATTTCATCTCAAACTTTCTTCTTTCCTGTTTCCCTCTACCCAACTCAATCCCTATCTTCATACTTGGATTTCCATTTCTCACACACTCTTCAATCTTCACCATCATATTCATATAGCTATATTCAAGATAAATATATATAAATATAAATAAATTCCATTTTTGTTTTTTTGTTGTTGTTGACCTCTAGACCACCGACAGCTCAGCACCAAAAAAGAGGCAGTTCTTGATCTGTCTAATGCAAGAATGGCTAAAAGGGGATATAAACTGCGTATCCTTTTATGTTTTCTATTTGGGTTTTTGATTCTTTTGATATTTTTGTGACCATTTATGCTTGTTTGTGTATAGATTTATGTGTTTATTATTTATGTTATAAAAAGTGAGCTAGGTTTTAAGTTTATCTTTCTGCTTGTTGGGTTTTTTCCACTTGCTGTTTAGTTCATCAAGCTTGTGGAGATTCGCTAGTACGATTTCTATCCCGAAAAGATTGTCCAGTTGTTTTGGAATGGTGAAAAATTGAAGGAACTTGGTAGGCTTAATTGTCGCACATAACTTCAATTTGAATTGGAATTGCCATGTTTGTCAAAATTAGAAATGTGCTATCTTTTAGAGATGGAGGTAGTATACTAGTATTGAATAATATAATTAAAAGATACTAGTTAGTTTACAAAGAATTAATAATTGGATTTGGAGCTAATCTTTGGCTTAGAAATTTATCGCTGTTATCGCTTCCAAGGATTTGATTTTTCTCACACCAGTGCAAGTATAGCTTGGAATTTATTGCAGTGAAGCTGTCTATATGATGAGGGTTGATTGTACTTATAAGTCTTTTATATTTTTTATGTTCCCGACTCCCCTTACCCTGTCTAGGCAGGAGCGTCTTCGGAGCCACTTGGACATGTTGGTGTTGACAGGAATCGAGTAAGGATGTCATTGATTTGAGAATTTTAAATACAAATGTGAACTTTAATGATTAGGTTGATACTTGTTTCTTCATTGATGGTTCTGTTGAGGTTCCTTAACTAGATTGAATATAGAGGAGTTTGTGGCACATTCAGGGAATGTAAACTGCTTAAGAATCGGGAGGAAGCATTTTCGGCATTTCCTTACTGGCGGGGATGATAACAAAGTGAATCTTTGGTCCACTGGCAAGCCCACATGTTCAACGGTGGGTGTACAAACTAATTTACGTAGTTTTTGGGTTTCCTCTCGATAAATCACTTTGAGTCACTTGCATTTCAGAGTTTAGTATCATTTGTTAAACTTAATGTATTAGGAACTTACCATAATGTCCTGAAAATAGTGTAAGTTTCTTTTTATATAGAATGCAATATTAGTGGAATAAGTTATCATGTAAAAAGAATGTCACTGTTGCTAATTCTGCGACCGAATAGAAGACAATATATGTGCAATTACCTAGAAAATACTTAATTTTCATGTACATTGAAAGTGATTTAATTTAAAGTATCTGTGCACTTAGGTCCGACATATAATGCAGCCTCTTCTTTATTAACATCTTCTCCCGATATACTACATCATTTATCGCTACCCCATTGCATTAGTCCAAATAAGTATCAGGTGCCGTAGCTGAAAATGATATGTCCTAGTCTTTTTTTCTTGTCTTCAACATGGCTCCAAACATTATCTCACCCAGGTTCTTTCTTGCATATGCACAGAGCTTGTCTGGGCACTCTAGTCCTGTAGAGTCTGTAGCATTCGATTCCGCGGAAGTCTTAGTGCTTGCTGGATCTTCTTCGGGTGCTATAAAACTGTGGGATTTGGAGGAGGCCAAAAGTAAGATTCTTTCATTTTTAATACTTCAAAAGATCATCAACCACCAAGTACTAAAAATTCGAGTTTTTTCTTTATTGAAATTTCAAGTTGTTACTGTTTAACACATAGGAAGAGGGATATGTATAACTGTTGATGTCTATCTTTCCTTATTGTACGATTTTGAATGTTGTGGAACTCTTCTCGGTATACTTAATATTGGACAGTTTGCTCTCTCAAATGTATTTGAGTGTATAAGACACGGCTCAGCTTTTCTCTTAAGAAAGTATAGACAGGATTTTAGGGAGAACAGACACTTTGCTCTCTCAAATGTATTTGAGTGTATAAGACACGGCTCAGCTTTTCTCTAAGAAAGTGTAGACAGGATTTTTGGGAGAACAAAAAATATAATATAAATTCAGTTTCAATTTGAAAGGGGGTAGCTTGTGGACTACAACTTTTTCTTTTAGCACAACATTCTATATATGTTATGCAATTTGATTCATGATCTTGTTTTGTTATTGTTGATGCATAGTGGTCCGCTCTCTCAGTGGACACAGATCATACTGCACTGCCCTCGAGTTCCATCCGTTTGGTGAATTTTTTGCGTCTGGTTCGATGGATACTAATCTAAAGATATGGGATATCAGAAAGAAAGGATGCATTCACACATATAAAGGTCACACTCGAGGAATTAGCACCATTAGGTTCAGTCCTGATGGTCGATGGGTAGTTTCCGGCGGATTTGATAATATTATTAAGGTATTCCATGGTTTCTCATACCAGCGTAGTTAAAAAATCATATGTTTTGATTCTAGAGTATCATGCTTGTTATTCTTGTATAGGTGTGGGACCTGACAGCTGGGAAGCTACTACATGATTTTAAATTCCATGAGGGACATGTTCGTTCAATCGAATTCCATCCAATGGAATTTCTGCTAGCGACAGGTGAGTCAGACTTGATTTCCCACAGTCATTTACAATGAGATGCTTTCTTTACTTACCTCTCTGAAGGAAAGGAATAATGAAAAAATAAAATAGTTCTGTTCATTGATGCTCAGATATTGTTAATGTGTTTAGTTCACTCCCATCTTTATGTGGTAAATTGGTTATAAAATTCGAGTAGGGCTGTAGGAGATGGAGTTGCCTTTAATTGAATCATGTTATTAGATTACTCTGATGAGATTTTATTCCCACCATCATCTATTTTACCGTTTGAAATGGTATAATTGGAATCCTATCTTAAGCAGTATTTCATATGTCCATTCCTTGTAATGGTATATTTGGAATCCTAACATATGCTTCTTAGTTCCTGAAGCGCCAACTCTAAATTTTCCAGTAGTTGATGTCTTTATTAAATTTCCTTGTTTTCCTATGTGAAGTTAGTTATTCTGTGTAATCAGTTCAATAAAAGTTTTCTAGGGTTCTCTTTTAATTGTTAAGTTAATTCTTTCCAGGTTCGGCAGACCGGACAGTAAAGTTCTGGGATCTGGAAACATTTGAAATGATTGGATCTACGAGACGCGAGGTTCTTTAAATGTCACTGTTTCAGTTGAAAACTTCCATATTTATGTCGTGTTCAGCACCTTTAATTAAATCAATCTCATTTATTATTTTTAATCACAGCATTTTCACATCATCATTTACGATGAGGACGAACCATTTACAAACTCATGCTTTTCTACAATATTGTATAAAAAATAAGCTCTGACAAAAAAAAAGAAAAATAGTTGTGATTTATCTTGCGTAAAGACCAAATTTGAACCTTTTAACCGCCAAGTAAATATAATAGGGAAGAACAGGGAAGAAAAATAGTTGCAATTTTTAAACAACTTCATTCTGCATCTGTTTGCTTATATTAGATAATTTGTTATCCTAACTTCCCAACTAAAATACATGGAGAGGTACAAGGGAATAATAGAGCAGTTGGCACTGATTTTTGCGAACATTTTATTTTTCTTCCATTTGTTTAAATTTCACAGAATTAGTATCATTTTTTGATCTAACAATCATTTTGCCTCCAGACTGCAGGAGTTCGAGCGGTTACCTTCCACCCTGATGGAAAAACGCTGTTTGGTGGACTAGATGATGGCTTAAAGGTTTGGTTCAGCATATTTATGTATAATTATGTAGCTCGTAGAAGTTCTCATTAGGTTTTGTCATCTGCATTTGATTTAGGTTTATGCATGGGAGCCTGTAGTTTGCCATGATTCTGTTGACATGGGATGGTCAACCCTTGGGGATCTATGTATTCATGATGGAAAACTTCTGGGTTGCACATATTTTGAGAACTCGGTGGGGGTCTGGGCCGCAGATGTCTCGGTATTCTTACTTCCATGATCAATGACCTCTCAACTTTATATTTGTATTCTATGATCTACCATTCATCTTGATATGCTTGCTCGCAAGCTTTTTGTCATATTTTTTTTATCTTGTTTTATAATAGATGTTTCTTTCTGGGTCCAGCAAATCGCTCCTTATGGTACTAGTGTGGTGGCTGAGAGGAATGGTTCGGCTAAAATATCCATGGACTCGGGAGAAAGTCCTTTAGAGAGAGTAGGCACTCAGAAATGGCATAGCTTGGTTTCTGATGACGATTCCAACAATATAAAGAACATATATGTTGATAGTAAGTAACTATCGTAATGCGTCGCTTCCTGATGTATAATTTCTGATCATAACTGTATGATCATACTAGGTGCATTGGTGCATGAGATCATATACTTGTTGCAATGTTTCAACTAGTTTCAAAAATTATGTTTATCATGAACGTTATGACGATCTCAGTTTGTTGAAGCATGAGTATCCTTTACTGGAATCAGAATATAATATATCTACATGTAACTTTATTAACACTTCAAAGTAATGGTTTATCTCTTAAGGGTTCTGTTTCTTTAATATGTCCTATAAGTTCAAAGAATTAAGTACTTTATTCTAGTAGGCTTTCTTCTGACATGCATATTTAATATTTTGATTATGAATTGCTATTTTGCAGCGAAAAGATGCCTCTCTTCCTTCTCTCAATTAATGATAATATGAAAATACAGACATAAAATTTGGTGACGACAATGATGTTGTGTCAGTAATTATTAGATACTTGCAATAAACAATTTAATTACTACTGGGTATACTAAATTCTAAATATGATCAATTGTGGCATAGCTGCAGGTGCAAATTGCGTCACTTCAAAAAAAGGTTCAATTACTTCTCCGGAGTCTGTATATCTTGAAACTAAGGAAATGACAGATCTGCATAATCAGAAGAAAGGTTCTTTCCTAGGCTCTGGAACAAATGCTAGTGGACAGAACAATAATCAATCAGTAGTTGCCCCAAGCATTGTACCTCCAGACATTTCAGATGCAAATGAATTGATTGGAACTAGAAGAGAAACTTTTCCCTCAGGTAGGGCTGGCATGGCAATGCCACTGAAACCATCTCACTTTAGGAAGCAATCTACTGGAAAATTTGATATGAAGTCGATGGCAATAGAACTTGAATCAAATGTTCCTGAGGATGAGAAAGCAGTAGTTCCTAAGGTAGAGGCTCCAATTTTTTCCAGCAAGCGTGCTGTTGACGGCAATTCCAAGGAGACGCGTTCAGATATTAAAGATGTTTATAAAAAGTCCGAGAAAACAACCCTGGTTTCACATTCCTTACACCAAGAGAACAGTTGAGTTTTTCCTTTAAAGATGTCGTTTGCTCTTCCTTTTCTTCTTTCTGCAACATGACCCTTGTTTCACACGTCGAACTCTTTATAGTTCTGAGGTTTATTCTTTTAATTATTTTCAGCTAATGTGGCAGCAAAAAGCAGAATGGGGGTTACTGCCGTTAAAATAGTCAATGGAGGTTGGTAGCAAACACAATTACCGTGTTCCTAGTTTCATATACAGTATTATCTAATGGATTAATAATCTCCTATGTAATTTTGACAGTGGCCGTTGTGCGAGGAAGGACACGCAGTTTGGTAGAGAGATTTGAAAAAAGAGAAAATTTGAGCGGGGATGAAGTCCATACTGTTACGACTACAGATACAGTATGTCAATCACCAAAAAAATCAACCAAACATCCACCTGATATGGCCACTCACAAAGGTATTCTAGAACCAAAAACTTCACCCATGCTTACACCTACTACTGCTACTGAGCCAAAAACTTCACCCATGCTTACACCTGATACTGCTACTGAGCCATTGATTAAAGAAACAAAAGAATCACCTTCGCATACATCTGATACTATGATCCCAACGCAAGAACGAAAACCTTTACCCATAGATATGCCTAATACTGCTACTGAGCCATTGAATAAAGAAACAAAAACATCAGCCGTGCATAAATTTGAAACTATGATCCCAAAGCAAGCAGAAGAACCAAAAACATCACCCTTCCATACCTATGATACTACAATCCAGACAGTAATTCAAGAACCAAAACAGTTTAACTCGCCTGCTCCCAGTACGTCCACCCCTGTTGTAACTCATCAACCAAAATTGAGTGACAGTGAAGAGCGCATTGCACATCTACCATCTTCAGACTCAGAGACATCACCCAGGCAGACAATTAATTCTTCTGCTCGTGTGTCAATTCAAGCACAAAGAACAGCTCGTCTTCGTCTACCTAGCGCATCTGCTCCCGCAGTAAGTCGGACACCAAAATCTTCTCCAGCACGTACGCAAAAAACAAACTCTGCTGTAGTCAATCGAGGGTCAAAGTTCTCATCCTCGCGTACACCTTACTTGAGTACTACAATAACTCGAGCACCAAGAACGCCACCTTTGGAGAACAGTGATCAGTTAGCTGTTGAACGTCAAGAGCCAAAAACAAATGTTAGCAACATCGTCGAATTATTGATGGATAGCCATGATGGAGTACTGAATACTCTTCGTTCTCGTTTAACTAAGTTACAGGTATAAATCTAGTCATTCATACCTATAGTAGTTCTTATGTGTTTGTCCTGTAAATACTGCTCAGAGATTTGAAGTCCTCTTAAAGCTGTGTTCTAATTTTACTAACTTGGAAGTTAATAAGTTGTTTTTGCATGGATCTTCTTTGTAAGACCTGATCCATGGATTGTTTCATAAATTATTGACTTATTCATGTATTTAACAGATGTTTGGGTGGAGCACTTCTACTTCTGATAAATTAGTTGTGTAATTGTTATTAATGGGCTTTCAGGTCATTAGACACTTTTGGGAACGGAATGATGTTAATGGTGCCATAAATGCAGCAAGGAAGCTTCCTGATTATTCTGTTAGTATCCATTTATCATATCATGCTTGTATATATGAGCTTGCGATTTGTTGGCGTGGCACATAATCCCAGTTGCATATGAATTTCGTTTTCCTGTTTTCAGGTGCAAGCAGATATAGTTAGTATTCTGGTTGACAGAATGGACATTATCACTTTGGATCGATTTTCATCCTTGTTACCTGTTCTTGTAGGCTTGCTGGATAGCGATGTAGAAAGGTAAATGTGAAATACTTGGAGTCACCAAACTTTTCGCATTATATTCTGTATTTCGTTTTAGTTATATCTTGAATCGGGATATATGCCTCTGTTGTTGTTTCTCCTTTTCTGGGCCTGGCACATTTCCTTTTCCTAATTCTTCTCTTCCTATCTGTTAGTTCATATTTATTTGGATCTACCTTCTAGATATGGAGGTATTTTGTATCTGAAACCGTTCTTATGTTCCCTAGAAACATGTTCATTAGGTTACATGGACATCTCGTAACATGTTCCTTAGAAACATTGAGTAAGGGCCTTCTTTCTCAGGGAACAAAATGTTCAACTCAATTAGGATGTAGTGAGTTGCTTGTTGTCATCCTCCATATGTGAAATCAACTTAAGCTCAGAGCCATTTCAAAGAAGTAATTTTCACCACAACTACGAAACCGCTACCTTTATGTGGTTCAATCTTTCAAACTCTCCCTTTCATAATTTTCTGAGACAGCTCAATTGATTTCACCATTTTGATCATCCTGTTGAGACATACTTCCCATCTCCTTTCACTTCGATTATCCTGCCATCTTTAATACTTGAATATGCTTCTGAAGTTTATATAAATAGATTGAACAGTTCGAGTTTGTACATGCAAGGAAATAATGCTGTGGCTTACAGACTCCAATGCCCGGGGTGTTATAGGGTTGAGTAAAGCTCAGTATACTTGGAAGATAACCGAGTGAATGGTTCCTTGAGCTATATAAACTATGGTCGTGCTTAGGATAGAAACCCATTCCATTCAATGTGCTTCTATATCCAGATCAGTTAATGAGATGTATGCATTAATAACTTATGGGTGGGGAAATATATACATAATTTATGTTATTAAGGAAATTGACTTCCTTAACTACATTCCTTCACCTCTTGTCTTGCAATTTTTCTATTTTAAATGAGCATCTCCACATGTGCTAATTCCCTCTTCGTTACAATTCAGGCATGCTGTCGTTTCCTTGGAGATGTTACTAAAGCTTGTCGCAGGTTTTGGTTCAGTAGTGTATGCTACAGTTTCAGCACCACGAACTACCGGTGTGGATCTTCATGCAGAGGAAAGGTATAATTATGTGGCCCAATCTTCTCGTCATCAATCTTACTTTTTGTTTCCTCTGTTGATGGTACTTTAAAGTGTATTTATCAAGGTCCATGAACTTATACTTGTGTTATTTTTTGTTTGATCCAATTATGTAGACTTGAATGCTGCAAGGAGTGCGTTGCACATCTTCAAAATATTAAAAAGGTTCTTCCAGCGGTAATAAGGTAATAATCTTCAGAATCTTTCTTGAGTATCTTTATTTGGATATGGCTTACAAGGCAAATTAAATGCAACAATAATGAAGGAACTAGGGGATGGGGTCCCACCCACGCCTCCCTTTATATAAAATTTCTAGCTAACAACTATTCCATTCACATACATTATTCTTGGTAAGATAGTCTCTTGTATCTCTCTTTCAATTACATATCAATATTACTATTAAGTTTACTCGATCAAACATATACACAAGAACTTCAAAGTTAAGCTGCACTGATGTGATAGCTGATTTGCATCTCTCTCTCTCATCAACCTAACAGCTGAGTTGTTATACACAACACCCGAACAGTGCCCAAATAGTCTGTTTTTAGGCAGGAAAGTACTATTTGGCCCCTCCTATTTGTAAGTTAGTGTTTGAGGAAGTTTCATCTAGGGGCAAAACAGTACTTCCACTCCTAAAAAAAAAACACTATTTGGGTGTGTGTAACTGTGTATAGTGTTTCCCATCTAACAGCCATTTAGAGGAGAAAGCCTTATTCATTTATGAACTTCAACCTGAATGCAGGAGAGGTGGTGTAGTGGCAAAATCTGCCCTCGAACTGAACCTTGTCCTCCAAGATTCATAATTTTCCTGCACATGAGGTTTCGTCAATCAACGCAACGGAGGTTTAGCTCTAGGTAGCTCTAGATTGACTTTTGACAAGTTGGTTATGAAGGGCAGTGTTTGGCTTCTGATAGCGAGGTTCTGAGCGTTGGGGACCCTTCGCAACATCTCATAACACCCATGATGGAGCTAGAGGCCTCAGACAACGACATGGTGGACTTCAGCTGTTTTTTTTGTGTTGGATTCATCTACCAATCCTAGTTTTGGCCTGTCGAGTAAACAGTAGTGGAAGTTGAGTATGCTGAGAAAGATCTGCAACAATTGATGTGTATATTTGTAGTTTAAGTCTGACTTTCATTCCTTGTGATTTGTTGTAATATTGACAACAATGGAATGTATATAACCATCAATCTCTAATATGATACTCCTTCCCTACTCGTTAGTGATTTTAGTTCAAATTAGTTTGCATTCTGTGATTTGATGTGTCTTTCATAGGGAAAGTATCAGCAAAATATTTTCAGTTCGTCATCAATATTTTATCTTTGCCAATCACTTAGATTTTAAAATATATCCTATTTGATTTCGCGAATTAAATTTTTTGTTGACTGCGTGTTGCGGATGAATTATTTCATATTCAAAATTGATTGTAAGTTATTTCAAGTTTTTCTTTTTGATTTTTTATTTCAAAATATATTAAAGAAAATGATCAAAATAACCTTATTAACAATTTACGTGCTCCTCACATGATTGATTAACATAATAGATGATGGATTGAAACTTTTTGAAATATAAGTGATTGATAAGGGCGTTTTAAAACATAGATAATTTACTGAATTTTTTTTGTAAACATAGGTAATTAATTTGACTATTTGTCTTTTTTTAAAAATACCTCAAAAATTTAATATATGTGATATTACGAATTTGTTATTTATTTAAAATGAAATTTCATTAAAATTTAGCGTTGTAGGGGGCAAAATAACATAAAACATAATACAAAGAATAAATTAAGGTTTAACATAATATTAGGGAACGTTTCGAAATTTTCATGATAGTGTAGGAAGTAAAGTAAAAATAAGTTTACACAAAAGTATGTTGCACATTCTAAAATCAATAAGAAGTAGGTGCAAATTACCGCTAATTTAACGAGGTAGAAAAATCAAAATGTTCCATCTTCTATAGTTGACTAGTTGTATAGTTGTTCTTCTAGAACAAAACAACGTTGAAAAATACTAGTCAAAATCACTGAATAAAAATTTCAAGAGCAAATGTCCATTGAGGATGAAATTTATTAAAATTGTGAAGGCCAAATTATTTCATATATCTATACTATATAGAGTGGAAATAATTAAATTATTTGGTGAAGCCTACGAAGTCATACAAGCTCTTATGTGATTCTTTAGTTAATTATCACTTATTTTATTTTGATAATTAATTCGAAAAATATTTATGTCACGTGTTTAAATTTATAATCAATTTAAAAAATAATTATCTATAATCATTATAGAGTACTTACTAATCTACCAATTTTTAATATCCCATTTATATTAAATTAAAATTATTACAATGTATAAGTAATTACCATGTCAAAAATATTAGTGAAAGATAAAAAAAGCATAGAAGAAGTATGATAAAATAAATATATCGCTCCAAATATAGATTAATTATAAAAATATCTTGATATCATTTATTTAAATCGAAGATAATATTTTATTGAAATATAATCTCGTTATTTCTGATTTTGTATTAGGTTGATCTGCTGGCTCACAATCCTTGACTAAATTTCCTTACAGAAAAAGAAAAGAAAAGAAATGGTTTTGTGGTGGGAATATAACAACTCAGCTTTTCAAAGCTGATCTGTTATACACACTATGTAATTTTGGATTCAAATGACTGTTCTATCCCTCTTATTTAAAAGTGTAACAGTCATGAAGTTAATTTGGGGGTAAAACAGTAATTGTATCTTACTGTTCAAATCAATTCAAAGGGTGGTTTTGCTGACTAGTCTCAAAAACACAGAAAATCAACAAATCAGTCTTCTCTCTCTACATATCTCACATCAACCCATAATTTATTTATTTTCTTCTCTTCTTTTCTTTGGCTCTGTTCCAAAAAGATTGTCCAGCAATTTATATTGTTCTTACTGAATTCATAAACAACTAAATTAAAAGCATTAGTTGAAGAAGAAAAGAAGAGGTTTTGAAGTTGGAAAGATGGCTGGTATTGATCGTAATCCTTTTGCTGAAGAAGAAGAAGTCAACCCATTTGCTGTAAACTCTCTATATTTCTTATTACCCACTTCATATAATTATAGCTTTGTTTATCAAGATTGTTTAGTTTTTGATTTCGAACGTTTTAAACGAAAAATTTATTTTTTCATAATAGTTGATTGTTTTGGAGTTGAATGGACTTTTCGATTTTGATCATAATAATTTTGAAGTCAACCCATTTGCTCACTTGTTGTAAAGCTTCAATCTTCTATTACTTTCCCGAATTGACCCAATAGTGAAGCGCAAACAACTATCTACTACTTCGTAAAAGATAAGAAGTGAAGGTAGTGTCATGAGTCATTTTGATTTATTTCGTTAATAAAATATTTGACTTCATATGACATGAAACTTGATCAAGAATGTTCGAGTGTATGATTTGGTCAAGTAAAAACAAAAGTTTGCATGCAAAATCTTGTTTTAGTTTTTTTTGTTAGTTTCATTATGTTGGGTAATTGTCTTTCTAGTGAAAGGAAAATTTCTTGATGATCAATTGAATTATGATTGGTGTTGTGGTCGTGGTCGAAGGAGTTTTTTGGCTTTTAAATTGTTATGTATGTCTTTCTATGTAGAAATAAAGGTGTTCATATTGATCGGAAAGTATATTGCTGCTTACAGCATTTTATGGATGGATGCATCATCTACCTAAATGTTAATTATCTTTAGAATCTAAGTGGTAGACTTAACATGCCCATTGCCTTTGAAGAGGCTCTCGTCTAAAGCTGGGAAAGGCGGGGGTCGGATAGTACACAACCTTACCCTTTTGATAACAAGGAGGTTGTTTCCGTGTTGAGCCACAGGTGGAGTGTAAACAATATATTACTTCACAATAGTTAAGAAGTATAGATAGTGTAGTGAGCCATTGTGATATATTCCATTATATGCTAGAGCCACAAAATATAAAACATTTGACTCCGTAGGACATGGATAACGTTGAATATGCTCTAATTGAACATATTTATTGGGACTTGTCAAAAGAAAGCAGTCAAACAAAACAGAGGCTTCTTACGTTTTTTTGATGCTCTATGAGAAAACTACTTCTCTTGTATGAAGTGATATCATTTTGAGGTAACTGATAGCTCATGTGTTGTTGCTTAACCTTTTGCTACCTTTTAATATGCAGGAACATGGTACTAAAGGAAAGACAGGGGGTCAATCAAGATTCGGTGGAGGTTCATTTTTCACGACAGTATGTTACTATTCTTCTTTGTCGCTTGCAGGATATTTTTTAGTTCCATGTTATGCAAAACAGTAGATTAGCAGACTTCAATCATATGTCTATTGATATTGACTTCTTTAAAATTGAATATGGGTACCATCTTGTGATCATTTAGCTTGTTCTATCCCTCATGTTTTTCTTTGTTAGTCACCCTTTATGGTATGTGTTCTCTTGGTATTCACCCTTGTTGTTAACTTAATATGTCATCACTCTGACTGAGATTTTCAGAACAGTGGAAGTGCTCCTGCATCGAAGTCAAAGTTGTCGCCCCTTTCTCCTGAACCTGCAGACTTTTATAATCCCACTGCACCAGTTGAAATTTCTCGCAACAGTGGTATGGTAGGTTAACGATCCATTGAGCTAAGAAGGAATAACTCCTGATTGTTAAATGTACTGTGGAGTCTGGACCTCTCATTTCGTAATTCAATCGGTCAATATGTAGGATTTAAGAAAGAAAGAGAAGGAGCTGCAAGCTAAGGAAGCTGAACTGAAAAGGAGGGAACAGGTAATAACGTATTCCTTTGAGGATGTGTATTGGGTTTTTTGGGTTTGTAATAGTTCTTTAGTTTCGCTTGAATATCTTCCTTATGATATTTCCTTTGCTTCCCTTCATATGAGAACACCACAATCAGTCATGTGACATCTGCTTGTGGACTAGGTCTGCTTATTAACCAGCTAATTTAAAGCTTTATTTGTTTTTCACTTATTGTTTTTGTAAATCTTATTCAGGAAGTGAGGCGGTTGGAAGAGGCAGCTGCAAGAGGTGATTCTCTGATGCACTCTTTCCTATCTCATGTTGTTTTAAGTGTTAGCTACATTATTTTGGCTCTCAACTCTCTGTTGACTAGTCATTTAAGTTTCTTACTAGGATTGAATAAGTTTCGTTCAGTTCTTCTATTCTAATGTCGTGTTTAACTAAAATGTCCAAGGTTTTGTTTGCATTTCCCAAAGTTGGTTAAGTTCTTCTCCTTCTGATGCATTTTCTGTGATTTTCCCACTTTCGTAACTGGTGCCTTGCATGAACCTGAAATAATCGAGAATCCTTCGGTTATATATTTTACAGCATCTTTAAGTTACAATTTTTCCATCTTGCTCCTCTGCAGCTGGTATTACGCTCGAGGAAAAGAACTGGCCACCCTTTTTTCCAATCATCCATCACGATATTGCCAATGAAATACCAATTCACCTTCAAAAACTCCAGTATGTTGCATTCACGACCCTTCTTGGTAAGTCAACTTAAGATTTCTGTATGTCCAAAGTTCAGTATTGATGTTTAGTAGCAGGTGGTTTGTGACTTTCTTTCTAGTGTCTTTTCTTTTGTTTATATACTGTGTCTCGTCATAGGATACGAATTACATGGCATATAAATTACCCGTTTTAGTAAAATACAGGATGAGAAACGTTCGTCGGTTTGTACATCTGAGTATAATTTGTAGTTTTTTGTTGAATATTTCATGTATAATATGGCATCAGTCGTGTTATTTGCGTATTGTATGTTGAAAACCTATTCTTTTTTCTTCCAAGAAATCATATGTATTGATTATAGTACTTGTGTTGGCAACTAACTGAGATTGCGGGCTTCTATTGTCATGTCGTTAATTACATTTCGATGGAACTACCATATTATCATTCATATTTAAGTATATGTTCCTTTGAGAAGATCTTTGGGTACGTGAGATGCTTGCATTATTGCCAAACATCTCCCCTAGTAAGCTATTGTAATGATCTTAGGAGAGTTATCTTCTTTAGTGTTAATAGAAAATATTTCTCCCTCAACGTTTGGCTCATTTGTTAATATACTTAACACTGTTCATTACTAGTCTCAGCTTTTTGGCGAGGTTCTGTGAAGCATTAGCTTTATGTTGAAAGAGGGTACCTCTACTTAACCGAGTTATAGGTTTTAGGTTGAAGTGATAAAGTTTGACCGGACTTTTATATGTAGATGTAGAAAATGTCCTTTTTGGATATTTTCCTATGATGCCTTCTAAATCCAAGTTATTGGTGATGCCTTCCAACATGACAAGGTCGGGATAACCGTGTACTGGTTTGTTTCTGCTGCATGTGCAGGACTTTTCGCATGCCTTCTATGGAATCTCATTGCTGTTACAACTGCATGGATTAAACATGGAGGTTCGTGCTTCCTTTGATATAAGTTCTTTTTTCCCGAGTCCTTCATACTTGATTTACTGGTCTCTGTTTAGCTAAAGCTTTTCTCTTACAGATGTCAAAATTTGGTTCCTTGCCGTTATCTATTTCATATCTGGGGTTCCAGGGGCGTATATTTTGTGGTATCGACCTTTGTATCGTGCATTCAGGTATTACCTCAGATTTTGAACTCAGCAATATTAATGTCTTTAATTAGAAGTTTCCTTTTGCCGTCAGCGATAACCTTTAAGCTTACTGAACTTCCATTATTGATATTGGGGAGGGATTCCCCCTCTGTCTCACATCAATAGTTTAGAACACCTTTTAAATAGAATTCAAGGATACCATAGTTGAATAGAGCTCACTGCCCCATGTGGGACCTTTAATGGATAGAAGCATGTGGTGGAAGCCCACCAAAGCAGACAGTACCTAATACCAAAACTAAGGCTCTTAAAATCCTAACTGATAATCAAAACTTCTCACCTTTCGGATTTCGGTCATTTATCATACTCCCTCCGTCCTCTTTTACTTGTCTTTCTAGCCATTTGCACGTAGATTAAGAAAAAGTAACAGAGAACCAAAAAGTACATTGGAAATATAAAATGACAATGAATTGAAACTATATAATTGGTTGGTTGATAAATTCATAATAAAAAGATACATTGAAAATATAAATTTGTTATTAATTATGCTAGAAAGACAATTATTTAAAAACAAAAATTTGAGACTAAAAAGACAAGTAAAAGAGAAGGGGGGGAGTATTATTTTAAATATTGCCAATATTTTTGAAGTTATTATCTTTATGTAGGAAGGAAAGTGCTCTGAAGTTTGGGAGGTTTTTCCTTTTTTACCTCGTAAGTCTCATTGTGATTATTATTTAATGCTCTTCTCTTGCTCTTTTGCATTACTATGTAACCTGTATACATAATGTTTCCCTTGTTTTGCAGCTTCATATTGGCTTCTGCATCTTCGCAGCTGTTGCTCCACCAATAGTTTTCAAAGGAAAATCTCTTGCGTATGTTATTTTTTAATTCTGGATTTTCTACAGTGATCATGTTCTATATTCATCCAAAAGTTAAAATAGAAAAACTTCATTACTCAATTCCGCAATTCTAACTTCAAATAGATGCGCTAAAAATATTGTTTCCATCTATCTACGTTTGCTTGTTTCTACAATTGGTTAGGGATACTTGAGTTATCCAGTTATTGGATTGTTTGCAAGGAACTTTTATCCTGACATGCTACTTTAATAAAAAATCCAAAGCTTATTTCTCAAGTGTTTCAATCCCATTCGCTTGAATGAAGATCCTAAGTTTACTCCTTTTGTGAACTTCATGCGCTTTCTGTTCAATTGATCAACTACGATTTATCTCTGTCCTTTTTTTTTTTGCAACAGAGGTATTTTGCCAGCTATTGACCTAGTAGGGGATCAAATGTTGGTTGGAGTAAGTCTGATCTCTGTTTGACCTTTTCGCTCTTTAGGTTTTGTATGGCTCATTGTCTTATGTTTAATCCATGGTAATTTACATCCTGCTAATTTTTTTTTCATGCTTCTTAACAGATATTCTATTTCATCGGGTTTGGACTATTTAGCCTGGAGTCTGTGCTCAGCATGTGGGTTATTCAGGTTTGATCCCCTTATCCAGGCAAGTTATTGTTTCTATTATCAATATCGAATTCTCTGTGCACAACGGTCTTTTCGTTTTTCTATTTGCAGCAAGTATATATGTACTTCCGCGGTAGTGGAAGTGCAGCAGAAATGAAGCGGGATGTTGCTAGAGGTGCTGTGAGAGCTGCAATATGATATACAGAGAATCAAGTGTCTAGATTGGTGAATACAAGTCTGCGTAAATATTTATAAATTTATTTGGGCACATTTTACTGTTAACGTGTATTAATATTATGCATGATAGGGATTCTATTAGACCAACTTTGTGCTTCTAGAGGTCATTCAATTGATTTGAAAGCAACTAGCACTGTGTAAATTTTTGTTATTTATATATTTCGTGGCTATATGTTTGGTTAGATGAAATAGCATGTTTTATTTTTAGACTTAGATAATCTTTCTGTGCAATATGCCAAACCTAGTTATCACCGCTCTTTTACATAGGAAAAGCCACCCTTTGTTACCCCTCACATATACAATCCGTCCCTCCGAAAGGTATTTGTGAGGGACATGTAGTTGTTTTCTGGGATGTCACAATTTTTTTGTGTTCGCGGTTGTTCTTTATCTGCTTAAGTATGTTCAGTTTGGATATCTGTTGGGTATAGATCGAGTCTGGCGAGTTGATATTGTTCTTGAAGGAATATATCTCGCAGCTTGCCTTCGCATGCATTGTTTCAGCAGTTGATGTGATTGATGACTAGTTCTCAATTGGATCGCTACCAGCAATTCAGGCTATGGCCTATGGGGCAGTTTAGATAGTTTACAGGATATGTCTGTCTGTATATAAAATTCTGGTGTGTGTAATACTCGTCATTGGAGCAATATTTTAACTACATTTCCATGAGTTCAATTGTAGAGATTAAAAAAAAAATTAGTTCGTTTCTTTTCAAGGTGTGATTACAGTGTTGGAATTTCAATCCGACTCTACCTCACTCCGTGAGTCAATGCTGCCAATAAAAAGACATATCTCCATTAAAATATACATCGGCGATTTGGCTATCATCAAGAGGTAATATCATATTACGTAACATGACTGTTGAGCATGTGCGAGATACATTTTCTCAGCACTATGAAGCAACAAGGTCAAGTCACTGCAACTATTCTCGACCGTAGTAGAACCTTATTTGCAAGTCATGTGTGTGTTGGATCAGAATGGCGTGATCCAAATGGTCATCACGAATTGCAAGTGGATATAGTCTTGCACATATGAGAAAAGTTCAGAATGTTTCGAAATTAAAGATTATTTTAAAGTCTTGATGTGTGATTTAATAGTTTGATTGTATTCTTAGTCAAGTCTTTTGTACCGTGAGTCTATTTTTGTTTCATTAGTTGTGCCACGTGTTAGTGTATTACATTTCAAATTATGTAACTTTTCTTTGTTTTAGTAATAACTATCACCATTTCTTGTGTTTATTTAATTGCAATAAAAAATTTCAATAATAATACTATAAGATTAACAAAAATAAAAAAGTTATCAATTTCTTTTTTCAAGAATATCAAAAAATAAATCACTATATGAAGTATTTTTAATTAAAAATAAAGAATAATACAACAAAAAATTATAAAAAAAGTGATGGTGAGATATATGTTGATGAGTTGACAGGGTGAATATACGACTTATGCTATGTACAATGGTTGGAGGATTCAACACCCTCCATTTCAATGTTCAATATTTCATATCATCTTCTCTTTCTTCCACATAATAATTCAACAATCATTTAATTTTTTTTATCTTACAATGATTTTGTTTAAAAAATATTCAATTCCCTTTCAAAACATACAACAGCCAATAACAATACACCACATATCCATCTTCTCCATACTTTTTTAACATTATTGGATAGTGATGTAATTGGTGGGCTCCACTTTTTTTATTCAACATGTTCAATAAATTCAACACCCTAACAATCCGTATCATATTCAACATCCAATTGCTAAACCATTACACCTATTCATTAGTTGAATCGAATTATTCAACAACCCCATTGTATGTAGTCTTATGCAAGTGCAAACATGCAATTACAAAGGTGATCAGATTTGAGGCAAAACTGCATTAATAGTTTACAACTAACATCAATCCATTGGCTGCATAAAATTCTATTGGGTAGCTGAGATTTAGCCTATCCTTGAAGTATCTCTGCCGAAGACCAAGGTTGTTGCCCAATTCACCGCAACATAAAACCTGTTCCTCCAGCTGATCACGCGAGTCAGATAAGCCGAACGCCAAATAAACCAGCTTATGAAGCCTGCCATTGCAATGCCCTTCGTATCCTGTCATCAAATAACAATAATAATTGTGATTTATGTGTTACTTTTATGCGTATTTTATAATGAACTAGAATTTTAAATTTACTAAGGATAATCCGAAGAGGATTTCAGGAAGTAAAACAAACGTTAGTCAGTTTACCTTAGACTGACTTAGATCGACCAGTGCCTTATAACGGCCTACAGATGCCATGCTTCCAAGATGATTATAGACAAACGGATCCCCAATTGGCAAGTCCTTTGCACTGCATGCCTTACCTCCATTCTGCTTTCCGATTTTGTTAAATAACTCGACCAAAAACTTCCCTTCCCGTTCTGCCACCTGTTCAGGAATTTAGTCTTGTATGAAATCTGTGGAGAAATACTAGATTGCATATCCACTAGGATGGTGTACACGAAAGCTTAAGAAGTAAACATGTCAACAAAGTATATTCTTGCCACTGAGGCACTGACTATGATTCCGGAGTTACCAACGAGACTGAAGGACTCACCTGAGCAAGTGCTGGAAGAACCTGTTTCCCTGTTTGCTCGACAAATCCTGCGCAATCTCCAACTGCAAATACATCTTCAACTGAGGGAACGCGTAACCATTCATCAATACCTATTCTGTAAAAAGAAACCAGGTTACTTCATAGGCTTCTCAGTAGTTATTACCACTAAGTTACATTTTATGATATACACACACGTTGAACTGTACAGAGAACCATGAATCCATTGGACTTTATTACTCTATAATTTACTATATAAGCAGTTGGAGTATATGTTTAACTGAACAGACAGATGTAATACCTTCCACCAGGAGATTTGGGGAGATTAAGTGAGTTTATAAAGTCAGATGGACCAACTCCAGTGGACCAGACCAAGAGGCCATAGGGAACTTCGCTTCCATCACTGAGAATGATCTTTTTAGCTTGAACTTCTTTGACGATGCCACGTACAAGGCGTACTCCACTCTGATATTCATATACGCAATTATATCTAAATCCGTTGAGGAAATATACACGGTCCATTATTTAAAGAGTCCTTTTGTTAAAGAGGGGATATGAAGTCACCTTAGTTAAGTGCTTTGATGCATAGTGTCTCAATCCAGCATCAAATGACGATAGAATCTCATTTGCCTGTTAAGACAATAGAACAAACTATTAAACCATGAAAATTGTTTGACTTTCTGATTGGTTTAAACAAGTACTAGGTATACCTCAATGAGAGTCACACGAACATAGTTCTTTACATGAGAATATCGCTCGCGAACATCTCTCATAATAAAATCACTCAATTCACCACTAAATTCCACACCAGTAGGGCCACCTCCTATAACAACACAATGCAACAGGCATTCCTTTTCCTCCTCTGATATGCCTGTAATTGATAAATAAATTTTCAAGTTTATAATTAGTGTACGTTTGACATTCTAGTATGATAACACTCTAAGTAATGTTTTCTTTTTATTGTTTGTACAAAAATGATAACTTGAATAAAGTTCCACTATTGTACTTCGTTTTGTAGTTATTTAAGATAAGAAGAGTATTAATCGATATCCTTATTGAAAAAAGGGTTGTACAATGCATTGCATCAGAGTCTAAGCCTACATAATAATTTTAGAAACTGGCTTGAGCTACATATACCAACCACCCAAACTCCAGTTTATTAATAATTCGAGGGAGTTTTTTCCTATTACCAGATAACAAGAAAATGTACATGTTGCTCCAGGGAGGCAACAGGGACAAGAATGTATTACCATCCAAATTGTTACCACTTCTTAGCATAAAACCTAGATGAAGCCATGTAAAGATAAGCAATCAATCAAATTGTTACCACTTACCTGGATTTTCTGACAACATTAGGTTTGAGAGAAGTTTCTTCCTTATTTCCTGTGCATGATTAACTTCACGAAGGAATAATGCATGTTCTTTCACTCCTTTAATACCAAATGTTAAGGGCTCAGCTCCAACACCAATGACAAGCTTGTCATATGAAACTTTGAACCTGTAAGGCTCTCGCTGGTCTTTATCATCACTTACTGTCTCACAGTGCACCTATATCGATCAATTATCTTGTTAACACCATAAACTCCTCAATTCAAACTAAAGCATGCAATAGCCTAATGCAACAATATAATAGTATAAATATGCATTGCCAGCTTAAGTCCATTAGGGATATATGCAAGAGTTGCTCAATGTGAGCGACAAAATGGTTCGCCAATATTATTTATGAGTTATAGGATACTATATATTTCTCAGATATGCCAAAAGAAACATATTATTGCTTCTTTTGTTGGAATCATGTAAAGTATGAAATAGATTGGATACTACACCAAACATGGGTATTGAAATAACTTACTTCGTGATTGTTTGTGTCAATACTGGTGCAGGAGGCGAGGTAAAAATGAGAATTGGTATCTTTGCCTAATGAGGCCTGAATCTGACTTACTGGCTCAACCACTGACCGAAACTCTAGTGTTCCAACACAAGTTGAAGCAAGCAGAGGAGTAAAGACCATATGATTTCTAGGTGATATGCAAACAACATCATATATCTTGGTGTCAATCCCTTTGAGGAATCGACATGCGCCCCACCCTGTGCCAAGCACAACTACTCTGGGCTTTTCAGCAGGCGTTGTAGCCTTCAAACTGGGATATTGCCAGCTTTCATACTCTGAATCAGACTCTTCCGCCACCCTTTCAGCATGTGCAAATTGATAATATGGGGTCATCTTCATCCCTCTGCTTCCAAAGCTATCATAATCTACAGTTCTGAAGTTCGAGAAGTATGATGGACTATTGCCAACTGCTGCACCATTGTAATTGGAGCGAAAAGAAACCTCGTGCAACAGCACTCCCTCGCTGAGTTCTTCCATCTGATTAGATGGCTTAACAATGGAAACTCCGGAACGTCTCAACCCAGTTCTTGCAATTCTTGACATTGCCATCTCTAGAGTATCCCCAGGAATTGCTAGCCTTAATGTATTCAAGCAGACCTAACTACAACAACCGCACTACCCAAGAAGCAGAGAATAATGCATGTTTAAGTACTATAAATTCGAAAGAAGAATACAAACGACAGAAGACATTAAATTCTACAACAGGAGTACGATGATTTCCAAGAATATAAATGGGAAAACAAGGTTGCATATGTATTTACATTTTTTGACGGCATCTTCAAAGAAATCATTAAATTCTACAATGGGTTTCTTGAAACAATCTACCAAACTCGAAAAGCGAAAAATATGATTGCAGCACAAACATAGACCTATAAAACTTGCCATCATGTTCTATATCTTCTCAGAAGATGAATTAATTGGCAAAAGAAACAAAATGTTGAAAAATTATTGCATCAAATTTCATTTTATGAAAATGTAAATCTTTATGCTCAAAATTAAACTTCATATCTACTAAAAAAAAATGAGATCTCATTAGGTTGATGAAAAGAACGCAGACCACATTTATCAACTAAATTTTTACCAATATCAAGATCCTCAAAATTGGAATCTACCAAAACCCCACCAGCTTCTAGCATACATGCAAGATATACATCCATGCACAAATTAATGCAGTTAAAGAGAGGGTTATTACCTTAAAGAAGAAATCAAGAAAGTTGGAGGCGGCTTGTTTGATGATGTTAGGAATCAAAAATATCAAATAAAGCCTGCATTTTTCGACCCCCCAAAAATATTTATTTATATATGTAATATATACAAAAACACAGAATGATAGTATATTTTAATGTCAGTTGTAGTACCAGAAGGTAGAAATCTTGATCAACAAGAAAAGTTGTCGGAAAATGTGCTTTATTATATTATGCTTTAGGTTGTTAGAGTTGATATGTTCGAACGGTATGGGGTTTAAGGAGGGTTTTAGCAACTAATCAAGTCATGTGATATTTTTCAACTAAGGAAATAGCTCGTAGTTATTAGGGGAGAATCAAACTCACGACTTTATCCGTCCTCTAGTATTTATGTAAATGTAGTGATATATAAATTTTTTACTTGTACATGTATATAATACTCCTTTCGATTTTTTAGTTTAATTTTTGTTTTTGTTTTTATAATTATCGTTCTAACATTATAGTTTTATATTTTCAATGTACTTTTTACTTCTTCTTTTTTTACTAAAGTTATCAATCATCCAGTGATATAGACAATCAATTAAACCCTCCTTAACTTTAAACTATCTTCTCAATGGATTAACATTAATCTCTCATGCAGTCAACTCTAAATCACTTGAAACACTAGAAATGATCTTATTTCCAACAACTACACGCTCAATCAAAATAGCATCTCAAAAGGGAGTCCAGATTCGGTGCATCAATATTTCGGTGCACCCAGTGCATCAGGTACCCATTTAAAGGTTTTACGTGGGTACTGTACCCACTTGAAACTTCATCATTGGTACTTGTACCCAAATTGTACTATAACAATGGTACAATACCACATATTTATTTTGGATTGATAAATATGTGGTATTGTACCATTGTTATAGTACAATTTGGGTACAAGTACCAATGATGAAGTTTCAAGTGGGTACAGTAGCCACGTGAAACCTTTAAATGGGTACCTGATGCACTTGATGCATGGAAGTATTGATGCACTCAATCTTTTCACCTCAAAAGGAGTCTAGACTTAAAAAATACATGTAAAAAATATTTGAGAAAAAATATAAAGGTAGAGAAAAATTCGAAACGCACAATGTTAATTAATACACCTACATTATCCGCTTCAATAATGGATGTGCCTTGGATTTAAATGCTTACACTAGAAATATCATACAGAGGGACGTTAAATTTTGTATCGTAAATTCGTAATCATCAATGACAGCGAGCCTATCCTTATTAATGGGCCGACTCGGCGTCAGCTCACGACTCGGCTCAATTTAGACCGAACCGAATCTGAGTCGAGCGTCTCATTGTAATAGGGTGACCCTCATGCTCCGTCTTTCGAAGAAGCAACACAGCAGATCCTTTGACTGATGAAACTTCTACGAAAGTTCCCAACTCTTTCTCAGCTCTTTCAATTTTTCCCGCTTTTTGCTTTCCATTTTCACCTCAACTGCCATTTCAACTCCCTTTTTATTCCGTTAGAACCTCTCAACTGTATCTAATACCTCGTCATTCTTGCTTCTAATAACTCTTCAGATCAGATCTCTAAAACTCAATTCAAAATTTAATAATTTATTAAAAAAGGATTGCTTTTTTAGTGCAACAATCTGAATTTGCTAAGGTGGTCTGTGTTTTTTTTGGTACTCATACTCTTACATTCATTCATTTTATTACTCCTTAGATCAGATCTGGAAAACCCAATTTATCGATTGATCTAGTGGTTGAACTAGCACCCGAGTCTTATTGGGCATTATTATCGATCGAAAAATTGATAACTGAATAAGAAAGTTTAATTTTTTAGTTCAAGAATTTGAAGAAGTGAAGGTGGTGTGTTTGTGAGGAACAGCATGAAACGTAGTTTGGAACAAATTAGTAGTAACCCAGAAAGTCAACCTGATAAGAAACGCCCTGCTCTTGCTAGGTAATCTACCTCCTATATATGTTTTCAATGATTCTTATAAAATATGATGTTTCATTTTTCATTTTCTTGAAATACTACTAATCTAGTCTGTTAGTTATCGAGTGTTGAATTAGATGGTGATTAATGAAGTAATCTGCTTGTTAATGATTGAGTTGGTTTAGTGACGTCCATGAGTTACCTTCTGATTAGCTTCGATTCGCTTTGGGGGTTGATTAGCTCGGGTGTTTACTGTGTCTATATGAATTTAAGGGATCTTGATGAGTTGTTAGTGAACTTCGGCTTGATGGTAAGCAATAAAAGTATGGAGGTATTTATCGATTTGCTTCAAGAAGGTGGTATTCTGTAATACGGTTGTACATATCAATGATCTGGGATTATCATGTTATTTCTAAATACTCAATAGAATGCAGGATTATTTCTTGATGCAATAATGAGAATGAGACCAATACGTAGACATTGGTAGCTATGGTATTGGGGCTATAAACTTACGAAGTTTGTTCTTGAGAAAGCAGTCCTTTGCGATTTTGCTTTTGTTTTGAGGGAAAATAAGATCAACTACTTTTAACTGAGTCGACTGCAAACAAAATAATACGGACTAATTTAGTGGTATCCTTACTTGTACCATGTCACAAACGATCTCAGTCGAATGTAAATTGGGTGTTAGATCATTTGTATATTGATGGCAATTTTTGTTATAGATGAATAGTGGATGATGCCCCTTTCTTTTTTCCATTCTTGAAACATGGAGAACTTTGTTTCGTAGGCAGTTTCGTAGTTCCATATTTCAACTCTGATGGTCTTTCTCTTGATAATGATCAAGCAAGATAAAAGTTAACACTGGATATGAAAACCAACTATCAGGCAGCCAGGCATTGCATATTATGGGACCTTCAAATTTGGCACATCAGTTAGCGTTGCTTTGGTTTAGAGAAAGCAATTTACATTGGCGAGGATGCATAATCTATAATATATGCTAGAGGCTGATAAGATGGGTAGTTTGTCTTGAATTGTTTATGACAATAAACACACTCTGTGGTTCAATTATTTGAAAGTACAACCATCCAATTCAGTTTTGCATCTTCAGCCTCCTTTTAGGCATTAAAAGAGCCTCAATCACTTACAGTTGAGATGGATTGTCGTCACTAAGCACATGTAGTATTACGTCTTAACACGTCATCTGGGTATATGTTATGTAACTGCTCATACGATATTCGGTTTATGTAGTTTTATTAGTGCCCTCGGTTTGTCTTGGTCATGTACGTCTGCCTTTATTCCTACATTTGAGCCTCAACAATTATCATTTTTCCAAATACATTTAAGAGTAATCATTTTTTCCAAATACATTTAAGAGTTATTTGTCATGTAGCATTTGCTAATTGAATTAACTATCTAACAAGAGGACATTGTTGCTGCAGTGTTATTGTTGAAGCTTTGAAGGTGGATAGTCTCCAAAAACTTTGCTCATCATTGGAACCAATTCTCCGAAGAGTTGTGAGTATATCATGATATTTGTGAAGTTTTTCCATATAACAAATATTTTATACAGTCTCTCATTTGACTTGTTGCAACTCTGTGATTGATTTTGCTATAAATAATTAGCCCACAAACTTTACATTTTGCTCTTCATTTTTAGATATGTCTTTTTCATTTGGAAAATACATAACAATCCTATAAGAATTTGAAAAAGACGTACGAAATGGAAATTGTTGTCTACTGAAATTGTATTTGGATGTAGATTTTCTTCTCCTGCCAAAATACTAAAGTATAAATTGTTTGAGGCTGTTTAAGTCAACTTATAGTAGACACAGCTGTTAAAGGAAATAGATATTTCTTGATTAGTTGCTCTTAAACAATTGGTTCTTTCTGATAAAGTGTGTTCGAAGCATTTGAAAACTGTAGCTTATAACTCTAATAAAATTCTTTGTTGGAGCACTTTGGTAGTCCCAGGCTCCCAGCTACTGTAAGTACATTTTGGAATTTGATTACATTGACGTGTATCACTTTTAAACATTTTTTATATCACTATTACAAAATTGTTCTCCTCTGTTTTGCTATCCATGAGCTCGAAAACCAGAAAAGACAGTTTTAGGTTTGTTCTACTCTTAAGTGCATATCTATATCTACACTTACTTTAAAAAAAAAATTATCCTAGAGGTGTTATAAGTTTTCCATGTTATGAGAATATGGATTTATTATGATTTTACTTGAAAACATTGGTTTTGTATCTACTCTGAGTTTGTTTGGTAAATCAAACTACAAGAAACTTCAACTTGTTCCAAGTACCCTAGTGTGGTTCTAAGCGGCTTATAATTTTTCCTGACCAGGTAAGTGAAGAAGTGGAGCGTGCATTGGCAAAGCTAGGGCCTGCCCAACTTAGTGGAAAGTATGTACAAACTTTTGAATCTTCCATAATCATGTGTTTCTTTAATTGTGGATTAATATAATAGAAATAAGCACCATTTACCCTACTAAAGAAACAATTCTTCTGGTGTTCATTCCTAAATTACTCAGACGCATACATACAAGATGGGTGCAAAAATTATTATTGTTCTTCCGAGTGTTGGACTGTTGGTTGCTTATAACAGTTACTATATTAACTATTTGATGCTCAACTTTGATTCTTTTTCTATATTACTGTGCTCTCTGACTAAATTTGGAACTTCCAAACATGCAGAGTTTCTCCTAAAAGGATAGAAGGGTCAGATGGAAGAAACTTAAAGCTGCATTTCAGGTCCAAATTGTCTCTTCCCCTTTTTACCGGGGGGAAAGTGGAGGGTGAACAGGGTGCTGCAATCCACATTGTTTTGATTGATGGAAATACAGGCCATGTTGTGACATCTGGTCCAGAGTCATCTGCAAAACTTGACATTGTTGTGCTTGAAGGTGATTTCAACAATGAAGATGATGATGGCTGGACTCAGGAGGAATTTGAGTCTCACATAGTGAAAGAACGTGAAGGAAAGAGGCCACTTCTAACTGGGGACTTGCAGATTACATTGAAAGAGGGTGTAGGAACAATAGGAGATTTAACATTTACAGACAACTCTAGCTGGATTCGGAGCAGGAAGTTCAGACTTGGACTAAAGGTTGTTTCAGGTTCTTGTGAGGGTGTTCGTATTCGCGAGGCTAAAACTGAGGCCTTTACTGTCAAGGATCATAGAGGAGAATGTGAGTTCTTAAGTTTTCATTTCCAGCTATTGTTATTTACTTGAAACTTGTATATTTCCTGTTCTGTTTGTGAATTATTCTGTGGGCTTTAGTTTCAGTGTTATATAACACTTCGTTGTGCAGTGTACAAGAAACATTATCCACCTGCACTCAATGATGAAGTCTGGAGATTGGAGAAGATAGGGAAAGATGGATCTTTCCATAAGAGGCTTAACAACGCTGGGATATGCACAGTAGAAGACTTTCTAAGACTTGTTGTAAGGGACCCACAGAGACTAAGACATGTAAGCATGTTGGGTTTTGTTTGATGATGATATGACTTCTACGCTGTGACTCCCTCTATGTTTTTCATATTCTCATGATTTCTTTCAACATATCAGATACTGGGGAGTGGAATGTCAAACAAAATGTGGGATCTCTTAGTAGAGCATTCGAAGACCTGTGTTCTGAGTGGCAAACTTTATGTTTATTATCCTGATGATATGAGGAACGTCGGCGTCGCATTTAACAACATCTACGAGTTGAGTGGTTTGATTGCTAATGGTCAATACTACTCTGCTGATTCTCTGTCAGACAGTCAGAAGGTATGAATGTATGATATCAATTGTCTCATTCATAATTTGATCGACATTTTGCTGATATATGGACAATGCAATTGTTTTTTAATTATTCAGATATTTGTGGACACTTTAGTGACGAAGGCATATGAGAACTGGATGAATGTTGTAGAATATGATGGGAAATCTCTCCTAGGATTCTCTCAAAATAGAACTTCCGATTCGTCTAGAGACGATTTTGGTTTAGTGTCTCAAAATCATTCAAGTACGTATGATCATCAATTCAACCATCCAAGCTTGCAAGCGCCAATCCCTTCTGAGCAACCCTCTATTAGTCCTGGACTAGCAATTGGAGGTAAATCTCTATAGATCAGCATTCTCTTGTATCTGTGTTATATCTATTTGCATGATAAGTTTTGACACTGTGTCCATGGGATGAGGGAAAGAAAATGGGTGATCGTGATCAAGCCTCCTATAGTTCGATCTAATATGTTCTCATTACCCCCTTTCACTTATATAAGAACTAGACCTCACTGACAATGATAAAATTAGGATCACCATTTTATGCTCTCCAATGCAAAGACCTGCTGTTGAATCCTCGATCTTTGCATCCATGTCAGAAAAGTGGTGTTCAATACTTACGTATTTGAATGCTGTAGTCTTTGAAATCACTGAGAGGTGAAACTATTTTTAGGATGCAAGTATGGATGATGAGTTCATATTTATTTTTTAGCAGATCATTATTATCTATAAAGTAGTATCTAATGTAGTTTATTTTTTCCAGGATATGTTAATAACATGAGTGGCAGATACTTGATGCAACCACAGAGCATGAATCTTAATGCAACCACACCGTTGGATAACCCTCCTTTGCATAGAAATCATCAGTTGATTAATTCCTTGACTCAAGCTCAGTCCAAAAATGATGAATTGCTGGCCCTTGGACCAACGCAATCATCCATGCCGAACTTCCATGCTGGTTCTTCAAATCCTTCTACATTTCGAGGTTACGAGGAGTATTTCACTGAGGAAGAGATTCGCTTAAGAAGTCATGAGATGCTCGAAAATGAAGATATGCAGCAGCATCTGCTCCGGATATTTAACATGAATGGTCACTCTAATCTTACGAATAGCTACCCATATACTCCAGTTTATACACCAAATGCTGCTACGAACTTTGTATATAATGAAGAACAAAACCGTTCATCAGGAAAAGCTGTTGTCGGCTGGCTGAAACTTAAGGCAGCTCTGAAATGGGGTATATTTATCAGGAAGAAAGCTGCTGAGAGGAGAGCTCAGATCGTAGAACTGGATGACGACTCATAGAAGTAGCTTCTGGCATAGGCGATTGTTGAAGGTACTTTCGAGTTTCTTTTGCACTCCTTCATCGATACTTTCAGTCAGTTGGTGCTCGTTGATGGGGTCGAGTTATATTACACCAGCTCACTTCATGATGGGGTAAGCCATTCTCAATGTACAGTTCTGCCTGTGCAGTTTGATCTTCCTACTTTCCAAAAAGTCAACAACATATACGATCATCGTCTTCCAAACATATCTGCAAGAAGTTTGTCAGTAGGAGCCCCAACAATGCCGAGGTAACGGCGCTGAAATCTCCAAAAGCACCAGGAACTTTCTGTAGCATGTGCTTTACTTTTAGGTTTAACCTAACATCTGAACAAATTAAAATGAGCCTTGATCCTCGGTTACACCGTGTGACACTCTATGTTACACTAACATAAAGTAACATAAAACTGTATACACGTGTATTAGTCATAATTATAAAATTAATTTATAAATTCAAACTAGCACATGTCTACTCTTTTTTGAATTTGTTTCGTCTGTCAAACTGATGTCTTGACTTGATATCTGCCTTCTCGTGACTGTATTAAGTTTTGCTATTTATCGTATTGTCATGATCTTGGGGAATTGTTATATCACCAACAATTCTCAATCGTTAGAACTTCCAGTTAACAATAAACAAACATACAAAACAGCATAAGAAAAATCATATGATTGTTGTGTGAAAATATTGTAATTCATTTCATTTTTATAGAAATTTGGTCATTATTATTTCAATGACTCAAACTAAGCACTTGTTATTACAAGTAACAACCGCGATAACTACTTATACAAGTTTTTTAGTCATCTGATCAGCTCAAACACATTTCACGACTTTCTTCCTTACACCAAGGCAGGAGTGGGTGAGGGCGTTAGGTTGACGGTTTCATATTTTTCAAACAGCCAAGATTTTGAGAAATCCTTCGTACGTAACTCCATTGCAATCACCACCACCTAATCTAACCATAGCCACGACATCCTCATCTCCAGCATTCAAACCAACCAATCTCAGGTAACTCTTCAAATCTTCAACCCCAACTTTTCCATCTCCATCTTTATCCATCACCTTAAAAACATCTTCCATTATCCCCTGCCTCCCATTATTTTTCGTCTTCGAGTTTCCATCGTTAATATTCATGTTACTACTTTCTATGACCTTCTCAAATTCATGGTACTCGACGAAACCGTCGTTATTCGAGTCTGCCAACGTTATCATGGAGCCGATGACGTCGTCATCGGACGTACCGAGGTGTCCACGGTAGAATGATTGGAGGTCGGAACGGCTAATCTTGCCATCATGGTCGACGTCAAGAACGTCGAAAGCTGAACGGAGATTTGTTCTTGTGGCGTGAGCAGATGTTGTTCCTGTTGGACACATGTTTTAAGACGATGTTTTGAATTTAGAAAGTGGACAAAGTATTTGGGACAATAATATTGTTTACATAGACACGGGTGGTAGGGGTTTATTTATAAGTGTGAGTCGGGGCGTGGTCGACAAGTTTTAGGAGAATGTGGACATTTTTAGTTGCGTATGGCGTGACGTCATCAGGCCAGGCTAGATTGCATGGTTTATGTTGAAACTTTGAAAGATTCTATTACTGTATGAACATTGGAAAGGAAGCTTCTTCTTTTTAGTGTTTCCAGGGATGCAATGTAATGGTTGGCTCATATTTGTTTTGGTTAAATGGTGGTGAACTCACTCATATTTCGCTCAATCACCATACACTTATTTGTTGTATGTTGTATGATCTTATTCAGCCACTCGTCTTTTTAATATGATTTCATTCACTTATCTCGTTTTAATTTTCTGGTAAGTCGATAGTTAGTCAATGGTCATTGACTTTTTAAGGCACATTAGTCATTTCACGTCTTAAAATTTTTGAAACAAAAACAAAAATTGGAAGAAATATATCACCCAAATTAATAGTCAGCTGGACCTCAGCACCCGATGGAGGAACTGTCCTGGAAGTTATATTGTAAGTTATAATGTAACCTAATAAGTGTATATTTCAATTTGTATTGAATGTTTTGTTACTACTTTTACATTAACAACAAAAACATGCAAAAATAATGGGGGAAAGGAGAGAAAAAAAAGAAATAATATCGGAGAAATCACATAATAAATGGTGGACGAGAACTGCTTGAGCAAATTATGGGTGCGTGATGATTTTTGTTCCTTATATGTGATTTGATCTTCCAATCATACCCTTATTAAATATGAGCCACAAGATAAAAGAAATAAATTAAAATCATTTTATCCAATGGTTTCTAATCAACTTATCTCAATACTAGCTCATTTGTAGTTAGCATAAAAATGCTTGAGTTAAGTAAATGGGTTGATGCATCAATGGGGCGGGGTGAATTTTGATTGTAATTTTAAGGTTAGAATAAGATAGTGGGTATATAAGAGCACTCACATTAGATTACCTATAGTTTTTCTTTAAAATCAATTTCATATATCATTTAATCAAATTTAGGAACTTACTTTTAGTTTTTTCACAAAATCAGATTCCGTATTAATACTCATCAAATAAATTATTTTTCTATTTTTAGCTCAAAGTTTAAGATTAACTCAAATTATTTAAATGTTGAAGACAAATTCAAATTGTTTTAATATGAAAATAAAAATTATAAAATTTGAAATAAATTAATAATTAGTTTTTTATTTGAAAAAAAGATAAAAATAATTAAATTTAAAATAAACTTATATCTTTAAGTTTCAAATAAATTTTTAGCTTCAATATGAAATAAATGAATAATTAAGTAAGATTTTATTTTAAAAAAAAAGTAGAAGATGAAATTAATAAAATTTAAAATGAAATAGCAAAAATTGATGCAATGTATGAGAATAGGGAACTTAAACAGAGTCTCAGTCTTTAAAATTTATTATAAAAATCCCTAAAATTTCTATGTGGGCCAATTTAGAATAGGAATTGTAAAAAAACTTTATTTATTAACTCCCATCATATTTGAGAGATACAGTATTATTTAAGGAGTCCGGATTCGGTGCATCAATAATTCGGTGCACCCGGTGCATCAGGTACCCATTTAAATGTTTTATGTGGGTACTGTACCCACTTGAAACTTCATCATTGGTACTTGTACCCAAATTGTACTATAACAATGGTACAATACCACATATTTATTTTGGATTGATAAATATGTGGTATTATACCATTGTTATAGTACAATTTGGATACAAGTACCATTGATGAAGTTTCAAGTGGGTACAGTACCCACGTGAAACCTTTAAATGGGTACCTGATGCACCTGATGCATGGAAGTATTGATGCACCCAATCTTTTCACTTATTTAAGTATCTACTACAAATACTCCAAACCCACGCCAACCTTACTTATTGTCATTCCTACCCCCAATCCTCATTCTTGCCATCATACATTCACACTCACACACTAGCCAAACTCCAAAGCTAGTTTACCCCCCTCTCTTACCCAACCTGAGGATTTCTGTAAAATATTTATATGAAAATCAATTTTTAGAAGTTTTGGTGTTATGTTAATGATTAGTAACTTTTTGATTTTATGAATTTTTTTGGAACGAATCCATTTGGACTCGATTTTAAAAACCACGACCTTGTATGGTTATATCCACCCAACATGTTATCAGACCAATTTTATAAAAAAAAAATTGACAAGGACTTGATGCAATCGGAATAGGACTAAGACCGATAGCCCGTAGGTTCGATAGAATCACAGAAATACTAATACCCACACCGATAACATCAGTTGGAAGAATAAATTATTTGGCTTGGCAGGTAAGATTCTAGTCGACAAAAAAGTTGACTTGCCCAAGACAATTGTTTAATGACAGTTGTCTGAAGGTCATTCCTCCCTCCAATCCATTTCCAAAAAGAAAACAAAAACGATGGGTTCTTTTGAGGACGATATCAAGAGCCTAGAAACATATCTATTGAGCAAGCTAGATTATGCTATTGAGCTAACAAAAGAAGCAGATAAATTATCAAATTGCCTCTTTAAATTAGATGACTATTTCACAACTTTGAAGGGTTACATCAATGCTCTTCCTGATGATGAGAAGCGTGAAAAAATCTACCTCCTCCTCAATTTACTAAGTGAGTGGAAGATAATTACCAAGAAACATGGCTTTCATTATCCTGAATTGCTTTTTGCTGCTAATGAGCTCAGGAAGAAGTTGAAGAAGCTCAAGAAAGAGCTTAAACCGAAGGGTGATTCGACGTCTCAGAACCATGCCCAACGAAACCAAGATGGGAAGCTAGATTCAACTTCAGGACAACCATCGAAAATGGAGCAAGATTCTGAGTTAGCGGGCGATTTTGGTGCTGAAGAAGAAGTGCTAGGTAAGAAAGATGCTGAACCACATTTGGAGAACAGGGGAGGTTCTTGCTTTCCTGAGAATTTAGCTGAGTACAGATGGAGTTATAGATACAGACCCAAGAAAGTGTTTGGACTGGAAGAAAAGATTAGATTCATGGAGAGGTTGCTTGTGATGAAATCGAACCCGGAGGGGTTCAAGACCATGGCTATTGTTGGAATTCCAGGGGTGGGGAAGACGACGATTTGTCAGGTAATGTACCATCATGAATTAGTCAAGAAACATTTCGGTATCAGATTATGGGTTTGCTTGTCCAAACAAAAAGACGAGGACTCGGATAGGAAAAAGGCGGTAGTTATGAGGATTCTTGCTTGTCTTGGTATTGAAGAAGAGGTGATTCAGAGAATTGGAGAAGAAGACGAGGGTCTTCATAAGCTGATCATCGCTCTTCGTTTGCAATTGATGGGCAAACGATACTTGTTAGTTCTTGATGATGCATCGAATGAAGAAGTTGATCAAATCTTTTGTGAGAACTTGGCATTAAATAGTCCTGAATATGAAGAGAAGCTTGCTTATGGGTTGCCAAAAGGTGAAGGAAGTATGGTGATAGTTACTACACGATTTGAGCATATGGCGAAGAAGATGGTTGGAGAAGAGCGTGTTCATCCTCTTCCTCTGCTTAAAGATGAAGATCTTTGTTGGGATATATTTAAAGCGAATCTTGAAAGCGAAGGAAGAAACTTTCCGGATGATTTGGAGGATTTGAAGAAATTGGTGATCAAAAAATGTGCTGGGCTTCCTCTATCAGCCTCTATGATGGGGGTGATTATGCGTGAGAGACTCATCGAAAACGAAAAAAAGGCTGCCCAGAAAGCAAGAAAACAAGAAAATCAAAAGAAAAATCAAAATCAAAATCAGCCAAAACGTTTGAGACAAGTGAAATCAAGCCCCCTACTGCATAATAACTGAGATTACTGAGTTGAACTGATAATGTTTACTCTGGAGTGTTTTTAATGTTCAACAACTTCGTTTTTAAATTGCTAATAATCCGTATTATTTACAATACGGTAAAAGATAGATTCGATCATATATGTTCGTTAAATTCATCATTTGATCATTCATGATTGTCGGTTTCTGTTTCATCGTTAACTGTGATGTCTCAGACATGTAACGATCCGGAATCGAAAAATGGACGGGCCATGAGACGAGTAAGCTTAAGAAAGCAGCAAAGCATAAAAACCTTTCAAAAACTTGGTATAACTTCAATTGGATAGCAAGAATAACTGAGAAGTGACTTTCATTATAGTCCTAGTTGTTTAAGTTTCAAATGATACTTTTCTCATCACAACAAAACTCTCTGCAATTTCTGGGTTGAGTGACTTGGAACAATTCCTAGAGGGCAGAGGCATATGAAGTTGCTGTTGCCTAGCTAAGTGGAATAAAGGGCGATCGAATAGTACACAATTTTATTTATGTGATGATAACAAGTTGTGTCTTGATTGATCCAACGTGAAGTGATAAGGTTGTCTACTACTTCATAATCGATAATGAGTGTCGTTAGCGTAATGAACCATTTCGATTTATTTTATCATATCCAAGTGTCGAATAATATAAAATCTACTATTACATAGGACATTAAAAACAAAGGACAACATTATGGTTGACATTAACGCCCCATACGCACCTCTGCCCTGGAGTATATGAAAGAGGTAAATCGTGGAATGTGCCCCACCTGATTAGGGGACTAGTGCTTGATTATTAACCACTTTGAAACACAAGGTGCGTTCCCAATGAAAATCGCACCTGGGTTACATGAAGAGGCAAAGCTGCAGTACTTTGCACTCTAGTTCTTTACCGGTTGAGCTATACAAAAATCTGTGTTAATTATGAGTTCATTGAAAAGCAAGACGCAAGGTGTTCCAAGTTGCCAACTATCCGGATTTTTCCCTTGGCTTTTTTCACCAGGAAGCTAAACTTTCGAAATCATTTCAAATAGGCACCTGAACTCTCTAACATTTCAAATAGACACCTAAACTGTTTAAAATCGAAATTTTTAGTTGTTAACTTACATTTGACTTCTAAATAGGGTTCAACTCAGGGGTAAGTTAGTCATATTGAAAATATTAATTTTTTAAAGAAAAATTTGCAAAGGTTAAAGTGCCAAACTTAAGATAAAAAAAAGGATAAAAATAAAAACAAACTAATTGAATTTCGTTTTGCATAAAATTGAAATGTCTAATTCGATCCCTCAGTAGACAGACCTAGGAAGCTCAAAATCCGATTTTCGCTCAAAATCCGATTTTCACCATTCAGAATCTGAATGTAGCTCTATGAGTCTCATCCTCACAAGAACCCCCGTAATTTAGGGGTCAATTAGAAAATTAGCACAAATTTATACCAGAGTTTCCAATTTTACCCCCTCCTCCTAATTTAATACTTCTATGTCTTGTCCAGGTATAATTCTCCACGTCTCCCATTGATGTGGTCTTATGCTCGTGTTAATTCTTAGACTAATAAAAGTCAAAACTGGTACAGTAAGATTTTTAGACTAATAATTGTACATATTATTGACTTTATTTGTTTAGTAACATGGAAGTCTTATGCTCTTGTTAATTCTTTATTCAATTTCTCCTTTTATGTTTGTGTTCGCCCCTTAATTTAGATTTTGTTTTTAATGACATAAAGATATATCCTTATTGAAAACTCACGCGTCCGATGCTGGTGTTATATTTAATGGACATATTAACAAAACATGCAATGGAGTGAAACATTTTGTAAGATAGTTGATTGACAATGACGTAAACACATGTGACGAACTGAAAACATTTTGTATATTAAGTCGGAAAAGATTGTTAATTTTCATTATCGAAAATCAAACTACTACCATTTTAGATTTTATATTTGCAATCCTCTATAGTTACTTGGTCTTCTCTTTGCATGATAGGACAAACATTAGGTTGTCAACATTGTATGTGTCCTATATTAACTCCATTCTATAGTCTAAGAAATGATGTCAAACCAAATATTTCTTTATTTCGTATGTTTGACCATTTCTTGTTCTTTCGTTTGATTTGGGCAAAGGTTAGAATAAGGATGGTTTGATTTCATTATAGTATAATGTATCATGAGAAAATGGTGTTTATTTCATTTTCTAGCTGCTTCTTATAGATTAGTTACCTGTGATAAACTATTTTGGCAAAACACTTATTTGATTCGTATCCGGCAAATACTCACAATGGGTAGATTCTTTTCTGTTGCTAATTATTCTATTTTTTTTCTTGTTGTATTATCTTGTGCTGAAAGGTTGGTGGCAATTGACTCGTTTGATATATCACAGCCTATAGTTCAACTTCAAAACGAGACATTAATTTCTGCAGAGGGGAAGTTCTTGCTTCGTTTCTTGGATTATGGAGCCAGAACGAGGTTCTACTTAGTTATATGCTACAGTGTTTTGCCAACGCAGGTTGTATGGGTCGCGAACAGAGATAATCCTCTCAATGATACGTCTGGAGTTCTCAGCATCCGAAATGATGGTAATTTGGTTCTGCTTGGTGGTGGAGAAAGGGAGTTCTGGTCTACCAATCTCCAGAGTTCAGCTTCAGGATCCTTTTTTGCACAGCTTTTGGACACAGGAAATCTCGTTTTGATAGATAGCAATGATGGGCGCACTCTTTGGCAAAGCTTTGATCATCCATCACATGCTACTGTATCTGGCATGAAGATTGGGTTGGATTTGAAAATTGGTTTGAATCGAAACCTTACTTCCTGGAAGAGCGCAGATGATCCTGCTTCCGGAGAATATACCTATGGTATCAGTCTCGAGGGATTGCCACAGTTAGTAATCTGGAAAGGTTCATCCATGGAGTATCGAAGTGGGCCATGGAATGGAGTGAACTTCGGGAATATACCTTTAAGTAATGACCTCCCTTACATACTAACTGCTGTCATTAATTCGGACAATGTGTACTACGAATATGAGATGGTCAACAATTCGTCTGATTTGGTTACAGTCATATCCAATAATGGTGCATTGCAACTTCTTTTGAAGGATGCCAATAGTCAAAGTTGGAGAACCTATTATGAAATACCAGAGGACGAATGTAGTATATATGGATATTGTGGTCCCAATGCCATTTGTTATGTAAGTGTTGCTCAACGTTGTCGATGCATGGCTGGATATAAGCCGAAATCTCAACAGCAATGGGATATTGGCTTATGGTCTGGTGGATGTGAACTGAACCCGCCGCTGAATTGTTCAGAAAGACAACACTTCTTAGAAATGGATGGAATGAAAATGCCTGATTTTTTGCAGTCTCAGGTGTATAGTAGTATGCCTCTGGAGGAATGTAAAGCTGAATGTCTGAAAAATTGTTCTTGCACCGGTTATGCTAATGCAAATGCAACTGGTCAGCCAAGTGGTTGTTTGCTCTGGTTTGGAGACCTTATAGATGTCCGGCCTATTCTCCTCGTTGCAAATCAGACACTCTTTCTTCGTGTTACTGCTTCAGACCTAGGTACTTAACTCTCAACAGAATGATATATATAGAGGTTCTTACTAAATTTCTTGTTTCCCACATTTCAACTTCACTTATCAGTTTCAGAATCGGGTTCAAAGAAGAAAAGTAAGATAACGATTATAGTGGTCCCACTGGTTGCACTGGCTTGTCTTCTTTCCGCTGTTTTACTTTACATTTGGAGGAGGAAAGTGCGGAATGAAGGCAAGATTCCTCATTCTGAAGTTATTGATCAGTTTTGCTCTGTACGCATAATTTATATGAACTCTTTTTTCTAATCAAAACTCATATCACCTTTTTAGCTGAATATTAGTTTTTGTTTTGCATCCTCGTTCGTTTCTTTCTAAAGTACTCAAGTTCTCTGACAAATCAATGGACAGTCGATCTAATCCAAAAGTCTAAATAGAATATTATTAACATGAAGCCGTTGAGAACAGTACTGATACTTTAGTTTAGATTATTAGCATGAATTTGTTGGAAGATGTAGATTATTAGATGCATTAACGAAGTTTAGGTACTCTGAGTATAATTGTTGAATGACTGAATCATTACCTTAGTTAAGTTGAACCCTCCTTCAGATACATACTCATTCTCGCTCTGACATTTGCTGGATTGTACAACAGGTAGAGAGCACGCCGATGAGGAAACTGATAAGGCAAATCTTGAATTACCTTTGTTTAGTATTGACACTATTAGAGAGGCAACCCAATTTTTTTCTGATGCAAACAAGATTGGTGAGGGTGGTTTTGGGCCAGTATACAAGGTAAGCAGTTTCTTAAGAAGTGAATGCTAGAAATGGCAAGTAAATTAACAATGCTTGTATGACTCTCAGGGAAAACTGCAAACTGGACAAGAGATAGCTGTAAAACGGCTGGCAGAAATTTCTTTTCAAGGTCTCGATGAGTTCAAAAATGAGGTCCTTCTGATTGCAAAACTACAGCATCGCAATCTAGTAAGACTTCTTGGATGTTGTATCCATGCAGATGAAAGAATGCTAATATATGAGTACATGCCTAATGGAAGCCTAGACACATTTATATTTGGTTTGTGCTTAACCTCCCATCAATAGTACATTACTGGTTTGATGATAATTATCTCATCCTGTGCAATGTCTATACGCTTGTTAATGTTTAGGAAACATTGGGATTTTGTAGGTGGTCCTAATCATACCAGGAGACTTCTGGTATGGAGAAGACGTCATTCTATAATTATCGGGATATCTAGAGGGCTGCTTTATCTTCATAGAGATTCAAGGTTGAGAATTATTCATCGGGATCTCAAGGCTGGCAATGTACTTCTGGACAGTGAGATGAATCCAAAAATTTCAGATTTTGGAATGGCTCGAACTTTTGGAGAAGAGCAACTAACAACAAGAACCCTAAAAGTAGTTGGAACCTAGTAAGTACACCTGAGATAACTCTTCTATTAACCCTTTTTATCAATTTATTCAAACTATCTTTTTGTGTAAACTTCACAATGGTTTGCAGTGGTTATATGGCTCCCGAATATGTGATTGACGGAATCTATTCAATGAAATCCGATGTATTTAGTTTTGGAGTGCTTGTCCTAGAAATAGTGAGTGGCAAACGGAACAATCAATTTCGCCACCAAAACCATGATTTCAATCTTCTCGGACATGTGAGTCGTTAGTTCCTCATCCTATAAATACTAAACTGATTTTTGAATTAACATCATAGTCCTGATAAATTCCATAACACAGGCATGGCAACTATCTCTCGATGGAAAGGCAGGCGAGCTAATAGATCCACTGATGACAGATTCGTTTCCACTGTCTGAAGTGCTCAGGTGTATACAAGTTGCTCTGTTGTGTGTGCAACTACGGCCTGAAGATCGGCCAGATATGTCACGTGTACTCCAGATGTTAGACACTGAGAATGCAGTGTTACCACAGCCTAAGCGTCCGGGGTTTTTCACAGAGAGGTACTTTGATGAAACTGATTCATTGTTAACTGGAAGATGGACACCGGATCGGTCTACCAGTACCCAGACCACCAGTACAACCATAGAAGCTCGTTAAATATAAATGGTAGACTTCTGTATCGTGTCGTCACACCGACATGATGCACTCTAGTGGATATTTTTGTAAATATATTTTTCCAGTGAACAGAGGATGAATTCAATGGAAACATGTAAATATATTTTCCAGTGAACACACAGATTAATATTTATACAGGATGTTCTCACTTCTCACACACACCCAAATATTTGGAACTTCCTCAAATGTTCACACCCAAATAGTGAGATAGAAAATGACTACTTTGTCCCCAGTTTTAATTTCCAACAATTACTGCACTTGAAACTAGGGGGCATAATTGTAATTTCACACCTAAACGTCACTATTTGGGTGTGTGTATAGTGGTTCCCAAACTTATTCACCCAACTCACTCTCTCGCCGGCAAAACTCACTTCTGCAAAGAAAAATTAGGTAATTTCTGCTTCCAAATTTAAAATTTAAATATTGCAGTAGTTAATTAGTAGTTGATAATTTTTTGTTTGTAAATTAGCGATGAATTTATGATTAGGACAGTGTTAATTAATACAAAAATTATTAAGTAATAGATAATAAGTATTTAAAATGAAATATGAGACAATTATATGTAGGGAGAATTGAATTCAAGAACTACTAATTGAAAGTGGGTCACATACCAGCCGGCTGCTGAACCATTAGCTATTAATAGTTGATAAGTTATGTGCTAACTTAAATATTTGGTTCATAGTTTTTTCTTTTTCTTTTTCTTTTTTTGGTTCATAGCTTTATATAATAGGGTGAACTTTTCTATCTTATGATTTTCATACTTAGATTGACCATATAAAAGTTTTTAATTGCTTCCTCATAAAATAGCTGTAAAAGTTCAGCTAAATTTTAGCATTATAATCGAAATATGATGGTGGGTATTCTTAAGGTGTAAGGAATTTTGAGTGCTTACAATTTTGTGATTATTGGGTGTTCTTGAATTCTTATTATTTACTTTATTTTATTTCTTTGTTTTGTTGATGTGGTTGATATTGAGTGTAGACTAGTGCAGTTTGGTTGTGCGAGAGAGTTGCCTCGTTTCGGAATCCTCGGAAGCTTATGAAATGCATTGACTGTAGTGTTCTAGTATAAACTTAAAAATGCCTTTATCACGAAAAGATTGTCGAGTTTGATTTCAGTTATCAAAACTAGCTCTTTGTGGGCTTAATGTTAGGTTTGGTGTTTAGTATTCGTTTGATGTTCAACTTTTCTCTTACGCTTTTAGTTGTGGTATAGTTTATCCTTAGCTATAAAACATGCTATTAGCTGCTCAGTAAGCTTTGTGTAATGAAGGAAGCTTGTTTAGGTATTCTTTTACTACATATGTGGTTGTTGTTCGTTGATGTCTTCAATGGCCTGAAAAGTACCGATCAACATGTTGCATATGTAGAGCAGTTGCAGAGCCGTATATATGTGGATATGCATATTAGAGTTAACATTTGGGATTTTCTTGAAGGTAAACCAGGACTACGGCAAAACAGAACTTGAAGCTGATCTAATAAGTAGTTAAGAGATGTTTGTGACTCCTTTAAGACCAATCTTGGAGTGCCATTTTTTCTCCTCATCTTTGTCTAACAATGCAGTTTTACAGCATTCATGTACCGCTCGTAGTTTATCGATGTGCCCACTGCCAAATCTGGCGAAACGGTTTAATTGTGTAGCTAGTAAAGAATCATCTGATCCACAACCTAATTCTAAGTCGAGCAATGGTCTTGAGACAAATCCCACAAAACCAAAAACTAGGCGCCCTAACTTGGAAGTTCCTGCTGGTGAAGATGAGGATTTACAAAAGATATTCCCTACCACAATTCCCAAAAAGCCAAAGAGAGGACGCAAAAGTGAGGCATCTGCAGTTGAAGATTTTGTGCGCGGTTCACTTGAACGTACATTTGCATCTATAAGGGAGAAGAATCCAGAAATACTAAAAGAAAAGGAAAGCTTTATAAAAGACATTACATATGAAGAATCTGACCCTGATACAAGTGATCTTGATGAAGATGTTGATGATCAAGTTAAAAACGAAATGGTGGTTGACGAGGAAAATCCTGATTGGCCTCTGGATGCGGATGTAGGTTGGGGAATCAGGGCATCAGAGTACTTTGACCAGCATGCAATAAAAAATGTGAAAGGCGAAGATGGTGAGGAGATTGACTGGGAAGGGGAGATTGATGACAATTGGGTGAAAGAGATTGATTGTCTTGCATGGGAAAGGTTTGCTTTTCACCCTAGTCCACTAGTTGTTCTGGTTTTCGAAAGATACAACAGGCGAGTAGTGATCTTCTCCCAATATTTATTTGAATTAATTTTTTAACATGCATATGGACAATGCGCACCATTAATAATGCCTTATCTCATGTCTATAGTAATAACTTTCATACAGAGCTAGCATGAACTGGAAAGTTTTAAAGGAGCTAGAGAAAGCAGTTCAGGTGTATTTGGGAGCCAAACATCTCTTGCCTCCTCGGGTTTGTGGAACTTCTATATATACTCTCCTATAGGCTATAGTTACAATGATTTTTGTTATTGTTACAGGAAATCTTTTGAGGCCCTTTATTTTTAGTAAAACTATTCAATTGTATGTGACATTCAACTTCTTGAACAGACAGTAAAAATAGACATCAATATTGAAAGGGATTTGGCATATGCTCTTAAAGTTAAAGATTGCCCGCAGATATTGTTTCTGCGAGGTCAAAGAATACTGTATAGGGAAAAAGGTATTATTTGTTTACTTCTGTTTTGTTCAATCGCTTCTCCTGGTTGATATCCTCCTAATGATGTATATATTGCAGAGTTCCGGACGGCAGATGAGTTGGTTCAAATGATTGCTCATTTTTACTTTAAAGCAAAGAAGCCTTCATGCATTAAAGATGCAGTTTTGCCTCGCTATTAGCTGAGCACAGGTATGTAACCTTGATCGTCCTCTTTAAACATAACCTTACTTAATAAGTATGGTGCTTTCATACACAACTTCTTTTTTGCAGGAAGATTTCTTCTTATAAGCTGCTTGCTTTTGTAAAATAGAGAAAGAGACAATGTAATCCAAGTCCCTTTCGATCTTCTTGTGTTCGATTCATAATTCTGGAAGCGTTATTATCTCTGCAAGGGAAGTTATGAAGATTCGATGGGACTAAGAGATCTAACCTAAAATAGTAAGTGAACAGTAATGGTGTTGAGACTTGAGACCAATGCATAGTACCGCGTTTCTGTTAACTGGTAATTCCATCAGACTCGAACATCAGAAGTGTACTTTACGTGCAAAGGCATCTATTAGAAGTGTGGCTGAAGACTGTTAAACATCCTATATATTCGTGTTACATGTGCTCCTCATTATCCATGTATTACGGCTGTAGTCGCCCATGGCAAAGAGAGCACTTTGGTGTATCGTGGTGCAGTTGGTTTAAACCAAAGAGCTCATTTGAGCATGTTCTCCTCTTTTTGGAATGTGATGAATGAATGCTAAGAGAGTGTTCGTAGTAGCAATTCGCAGATTCAGAACCTGTATTCCCTTTGTTTTCTTTTTTATATTTGTGTGTTGAAGCACTTAGAATTAATGAAACATGAGAACATTGTCAAACCAAAAATTTCAATTTCGACTAGTTCGAGGTTCGGCTCAAAAGGTTTATTTGTTATGGCACTTCAAACTATTAGAATGATTTCGCATGAGGATTTGCATTATCTATCTTTTCAATATCATATCTTTTCAAATAAGAAACTTGAAAAGATGGATAGTTCAGATTCTCAATCGAAAGCGTGCAAATAGTTTAGGGTGTCTTTAGAAAATAAGTAGGGTTCAAACTATTGAAAGTTCGAATAGAAATGGGAATTATTGATATGATAAAAAAATAAGAAAAAAGATTGATTTTTTATTTTATTTTTATAAATGTACGTAATTCTTAACCTAAAAAGGGGACCTGGGCTCAATTTATAATACATCGATCTAACGGAACACTAAATCAAACCAACATTCTTAAATCATCGAACCTTGAGGTTTATTTAGAGACCTACAATACAATAGTACATGGTTTCTAAATTAGATACTTCGTGATTCGCAATATTATATAACATTAAAGAACTTTTATTACTTAAAAAATTGATGCATCCTTATGCTTTTATTTATATATCGAACAACATCATCAATTATAAAATGAACGTTGACAAACCATGAACATGACACAATGATCGCGCTATAAATGAAAGTGGACAAAACATGAACATGATACCATTGGAGCAAAATGTGATCACGCTCACATTAAGCGTCTCTTCACGCCGAACCCACAACTTGAAAGGGAGTAAATCACGGTACGATCTCCAGGACCAGAGTGTATGGAGGCATGTCTATGCTGCGCACTTAGCTTGGGATAAAACTCCCAAACTGCCGCTGGCGCGATTCGAATCCATGCCAATTGGAGCAATCTGCATACACCCTAACCACTGGGACAACCAGTGGGGTTATGAACATGACCATGACCATATAATAAATGGAAGTAGACAAAACATGAACAAGACACCATATTTGATATTCATATTTTCATCTTGACAACTAAGGTTCAACTCTCGTTAACATATGCATATGAAACGCCCTCCATTAATTACCCACCTAATCCATTAATGGACTCGAACCAAGACTCGTATAGAAAAAGGAATAATGATGCGAACACAAATAAAGCTCCACATGGCCACATATCATGAAGACCATAGTTCGAAATTATTGCTTATGCAAAGAAAGCAAGATAATCATACATAATGTGGAAATAAGGCCGACAAAAAAGAGATAAATGTATACAAAACAATATTTAGTCTAAAGTTAAATCAAGGTTTAGCCGATAAGCAATAATAATGCATGGCACTAATCACTACTATTATATTTATGCATCTCTTGTAAGTTAAGCCAGACAAAATTATTGAAAGCGGTAACGAGTATAGTCGAACTAAATAAGCTAAAATTATTACGGCAAATGGCTGGGATGATCACTTAACTAAGGGGCATGGAACCAGTTGATCACCTAACTTTCAAAAGGTCTCAGTTGATCACCTAACTTTTCAAATCGTTCTCATTCAACACATTCTTCACTAATAATGCGAATTATGGACTAATTACATCACGTGCCCATCACGTGGTAGTTAATCAGGGGCAATTTAGTAATTCCACGTCTTACTTTTCAAGAAAAAATAGTTTAATTTCATTAAAACAAACTCAATCCTCAAATCACGTGATGGGCTATTTCAATGGGATGAATTAGGGATTGGGTTTATTTTAATGGGATTAAACTATATTTCATAAAATTAAGATGTGAAATTACTAAATTGCCTCTAATTAACTACCATGTGATGTGCACGTGACATAATTAGTCCATAATTATCATTAATAGTGAAGGATGTGGTGAATGAGAACGATTTAAAAAGTTAGGCGATCAATTGAGACATTTCAAAAGTTAGATGATCAACTGGTTCTATATCCCAAAGTTAAGTGATCATCTCAGTCGTTTGCTGAAATTATTATCTATTTCATTCATTTTTAATTGAAGCTTTCACTTTCCAAAATAAAATTTTATAATTTTACAAATAGGGCAGTCGAGGATGTTATCGTTTGGTTCGGTCAGTTTTTCCCAATTTTTTTGTGTGAAACTGATTCTGTCGGTTTTTTAACTACACGAACCAAGACGGATGAAAATTTTTTCTGTTTAAATCGGTTCGGTTGATGTTGGTTTGAGGCAAAATCGGTTCGGTTCGGTCGGTTTTTCGGTTTTTAAACAAACAAAAAAATAAAAGTCCACGATTTCCAATTAAATAGAGTCTACACATCCAGAGGAAGTTCAAAAAGAAAATAGAAATAGTTCACGACAATGTAACACATATTAAGAAATAGAAAGCTTGGGAGTTAATTGTTAGATTGTTTCATAAGGAGGCAGCAAGATGGAAACGGCAAAAGCGCATAGTTGAATTAAAGATGTTGCATATTAATTTCTTTTAATCTTAGACTACTAGGTTTTAAAGTGGGTATATTAGATATCAACACTATATATAATATGGGGACATGTCACATAGAAGTTATTCTTGAAGCTCCATGATTTTCTATAACCAAAAGACAACTGACACTTGTTTAAATTGAAAATAACTTCTATTCATTTTTTTAACTTCCCGTTATTTAATTTTTTAAATGTATATAATAATTGTTTACTTATATTTCTTCAAATTTATATTTCAATTATATATGATGTTTTTGTTTACTTTCATATATATGTTACATTATTTTGATAATATTTAATTATACAAAAAAAATTATAAGAAAAACGAATCGTACAAGTTGGAATGTACCAAAAGTCGGAACGGCTAGTGGATCTATAAAATGGGTCTTGGACACTTCACACTTGGTCCACTGGGTCAAAATTAAAGTTTAATCTAATAAATTATATAATAATAATATTTAAAAAATCGAAATTAAGTACAAATATAAAGAAATATAACAAATATAAATATTTTAAACAATGCATATATAAATTGTCGGTTCGGTTCTGTCGGTTTCGGTTCGGTTTATACAAAAACCGAAACTTTTTGTCTGTTTTGAATTCTTTCTCACCGCTTCCGTTCGGTGAGATTTTCTTCCAACCAAGTCGGTAAAAATTCGGTCGGTCGGTTGGTTTGCAGAAAAACCGATAACATCCCTAGGGCAGTCTTAGCATGCGCCTGTGTAATATTGGAATAGATGTATAAGATTTATGAAGATATTATTATTATACGTCATTATTATTTTCATGTAAGTTATAATAATAACTTGACTATCAAATTATTGTTATTACCTTAAGTATTTCATAATGTACCTATAAATATGGAGCTACCGTGCCCATATATTGAAAGAAATACAATGCAATAATATTTATATTATTATGTTAATTTTTAGTGAAGCCTAATCATGTTAAAGATAACATAATTGGGGGATATGGAAAAGATGAATGACAACTTAACCGAATCGTAACCGATTGGTATACACATTGCCAGGGACGGATGTACATTGAAGCAAGAGGTGCTACCTCTTGATTTTGGCCTGTAAAATTACTATATTACCTTAATCCAAAATTACTGTTTTACCTTTCATATGAGAATTACTGTTATACCCCTCTTGAATTACTAGCAATCTAAAATTACATATTTATGAACCTAAAAAATCAGCAGTATTCTTCTGTTGGAATATCCCGGGGTTGCAAGACACAATGAACTACGATAGTTCATATGTCTAGAAAACCCTAATTCGTTGATCATTAGAACTTACACAATAGAACTAGCTCATAGAAGTATATGTTTAAAGATAGTGTGAATATGCTACAACTAACATAATCAAAGAGTGTGGCTACAAAGATATACCTTTGAAGCATGAGCGGAAGCGATATGATCTTCAAGTGCTTATCCCCACATCTTGCTCCTTGCTTTCTTCTTGAAGAAATTTCTATCACCAAGGTGATATGGAACTACTATGAAATAGTACACACCAATACATTAGATAGCAATAAGACACACTTGGACTAGTGTGTGTTATTGAGGAGTGTGTAGTCTAACTACTATAGCAAACTATAGAACAATTTCTATACTCTAACACTTAGAGTTATGCTAGAGGGTTTGAAGATGAAGTGTATGTGTTTGTTTGTGTTCTCTAACAAGAGTTGTGTGTTGACTTAGCTTGATGCTCTACCCATTCTATATCATCTTATGATATAGAATGGATGATGAAACACATTATACACTAAACAAACACATTAACCATCCATATGGTTAATGCCTCTTGGTCCATGGAAGATTCTCTTACAAGAGTTCTTCCCAAGACTTACAAAGCCTTCCCAAGGCATAAAGTAGCCACCAAGATGTCAACCATTCATGATGATGGAATTAATTAATCTTAATTAATTAATTAAATCATATCTTATTTAATTAATTCATTAATTAATTAAATCATTTCAATAAATGATAATATATATCTCACATATATATATATACATAAACCCCAAATGGTGTGTCCGGAACCAATACCGGGCGCACCATCGGTTCGGTCGGGACACGATCTCGATCGAACCGAAATTCCTCAATATGGATCAAATCCCTTATTCACTTTCGGGTCACTACTCGAAAGTATCTTCGGTAATTGTTACGTGTGTGACCTCATAGCCCGAGTAACGAAGGCATCGGGATTCAACGTATAAGACCGTATACACGAATCCCGAAGATCATCGTGAGAGCCTAGTCTGCCATTCGATGACCCCCGGCATTATCTCGGGTGAGACTACTGATAGTTCAGATAACTATCGGTTGTTGAACCGTATATATAGATGATATAGTTCACGGGCACTAATTGAGGAAATTGACACATCAATTTCCAACATCTTCTTCCGTTCAATTCGAGTAGAATAATTTGCCGCTCTGTTTCTTAACGCATCACAGAGGCTGAACGCAAGAGGCACGGTCTGAATTTTGAGCTCGATTCACGCATCTTCGCCACTAACCAGTCTTCATTCTCCTTTAGAAAATAGTATTGAATCTCCTTCCTTTTCAATTGGTATGAATTTGTAAACTTAATTCTCTCAATTCTTAAAACATAAATACTAGATTTGGATTTCTTAAATTTGATAACTGATGTTGTAAAGTTGTTTAAACCCTAATAATGATTGGCCGACATCTGTTTATGGATGATAGACTATAGCTGGATATATTAGTGCAATAAAGTTTATTTGGAAGACATAAGTTAATTTATTTCATTATTTGCCGATCGAATTCCATGTTAATTTTTGAAGACATACATGATACATTAGTACAATTGATAAGAAAACATAGTGTTTCATGTTAATGCCCTCTTAATTCTCATAGATAGGGGTAACCTTGTTTCATGAAACTAAGAAAACCTTTGTATGTTAGTTTCTATTGTATTCTGATGGTTGCAGTATACCGTAACTCCAACACACGGTATACCGTGTGCAATCAAGAGGGGGCGAATTTTGGGGAAAAAATTAAGGGGAGCGAAAATAAATAAAAAATAGTTAAAAGTACCGAAAAATTGTTAAAAATGAAGCTAACAAGGCTTGAACCCATGACCTCTACCTTTTGGAGGAATGAACTAACCAACTAAGCTACACTTACACTTGGTTTGTTAACATTTTTTATTATATATATCACAAAAATTCAAAAAAATTGTATATAAAATAAACGATACCGGAAAACCTAGGGGGGACGAGCGCCCCCCCTCGTCCCCCCCTAGTTTCGCCCCTGACCGTGTGGAATACTCGGTATACCTTATAGACTCTTGCGGTATACCGTGTTTGATTTAACTGAGGTTTCTGGTTTTAGAGGTATATCGTATACATATTATACGGTATACCAGACGGCAGGAGTTTACAAAAAAACAATTATCTTTGTATTGACTTTTAAATTTTTTTAGTGGTTTTATATTTAATAATTGTGTGACCTCTTACATTATTTTATGTGTCTGTCCCTGACTCCCTACACATATAAAGGAGTATTTTTTTTCTTCAGTTTAGTCAAATTGTAAATAATTGAATATAAAATGTCATTTTCATTGATTTCCTCAAAACTTGAAGTGGTCATGAGTATGTACTATGTAGTGTAATAATAAGAGTAAGTTGTATTGATTTGAGAGAATAAGACGTCAAGATGATAGGGAGCTGATCGCAACATTTGAAATTTAAAATCAATAGAAAAATGGAAAAGAATAGAATACGAATATACTTTTTAAGTCCTACTAGACAATTTGAAAGTAAATGATTCAAAAATAATTTATCCAATATTATTCATCACATAAATAGATATAAAGCCAAAACATCGATTTATTAGAGATGAAAATTCCCTATAACTTTTTTGGAAAGGCCATAAAGCTTCCCTACCTTTATAAATAAAAGCCAATGTGTGACAAAATTATGGAGAAATTAGATAGATTCATTATTCATTAATCTCTCCTTTAATTTAATTTTGTTTGGTGATAGTAGTTTCAACTCCTTCGCAGTTCGTCAATTAGTTTACTAGTGCTGGTAAAGTCATTTTCCGAAAACAAACTCCTCTATTATCCTAAGCACCCATGATAGCAAAATATCAATTTAATTTATGGAACGAGAGTGTATCGATATACGACTTGATCAGTTTGCATATATACATTGCATGTCTTGTCTATAATTATGACACACATTATTACAATTTAAAACAAACAAATTGGACGATGTGTATTATGATGTTCTTCGTTGTCGACTGGTGTAGGTGGGCTTGAGGAATACAAAAGGAGGGGTTGTTAGTGGAGCAGTCTACCATATTTGAACAATTTCAAAACTTCTCGAAGGAAATTCTCATTTTCACATTAAAATATTCTTAAAATATTAATGCCACCTACTATACACAATTCGTGGAAACAACGTATTGCTCAACTATAGCCTCCACAACCCTATTTTTTTATTTTATTCGAACATGGGAGATTATTAAGTTGGAATATTCTTTTAATTTCCTTTCAATAATAATAGAAATTTGGAAATTATTTTTCCTGTGGTCCTTTCTAAATTCACCAATTATTTCATCATCTTGAACATGTTCAAAGGTTGTTGAAAATTGTTTACATTCCAAAAGCCATCAATATCTTGGTAGTAATATTTTTGTAACAATGACCCGTTCATGAAACTCAAAGTCAACTTAATCGTAAATTATTACTCCCTCTATCCCTAAAAGATTGTCACATTTTGACTTTTGTTAGTTAAATATTATAAAATTTGATCATGAATTCCCATTAAACGATAATAAATAATATAGTCTTGTGGGACCTTGTTAGATTCGTCTCAATATATATTTTTGAAATATTAACTTTTTATAATTTTTTCGCATGTAGAATAATAAATATTTATATTTTAAATCGTGTTTTGTTGACCACCAAAAGTCAAAATGTGACAATCTTTTAGGGACGGAAGGAGTATTATTTTTTTGTTTAAGTGAAGGTCTTTTTGAGATGTGGATTCTGTACGAAAAATTTGATGACATTATCCTGAAAAAGCCCTAAATAAAGTGATATGATTTGATTTATATATAGTTGAATATCGTAAAATACTTCATAACTATTATTGTACTCCCTCGGTTTGTTTTAAGCTATTGTTTTGACTTTTCACGGTCAACGAGACACGAATTAAAACGAAAATATCTCTAATTTTACACATATAAAAGTTATAAAAAGTTGATATTTCAAAAATACAGAGTGACACGTATCTAACAAGATCTAACATGACTATATTATTTCTTATCAACTAATAAAGATTAATGGTCAAAGTTTTCAAAGTTTGACTACACGGATTCTAAACAATAGGTTAAAAAAAATAGAGAAAGTATTAAAGATAGATATATTAAACATAAGGCTCATTTCAATTTTTTGGGTTAAACATTTTTTTTAAAAACGTAAGGCTCATTTCAATTTATTTTTTTTTGTAAATTTTTTGGTTAAACATTCTGGCGTCAATTGCCGTTAGCATGACATCAAAATTCCACAAAATAAGTAATTTTGATCAAGAAATAAAATTATCCCAACCGGATAGCTAAGTGAATATTAAAAAAAGTCAACCAAACGACTCCTTTAAATACAGACATCCTCCACTCAGTTTCTCATCCCACTTCACATAATCTGTTTCAACCTCATTTCATATTCTTACAAAACAATCTTAATCCAACAACTCTGTCCCAAAATGACTGTCAAGGTTTACATCGTGTAAGTTAGTTTTCTCAATATATGTTTTGTATAACAGGAGACCCCCAATCGCTATTCGCTGAATGCGTACTAGGTAGATCTCGAATGACGTTTCTTGATCTTTTTTTACAGATACTACTCCATGTACGGCCACATTTTGAAGCTGGCTGAGGAGATCAAGAAAGGAGCTGAATCCGTTGATGGAGTAGAAGTAAAACTGTTCCAGGTTAGTCCCGAAATCATTTTGAAACAGTATATTGATCATACATAATTACTGATAACGAGTAGAATCAGTTACGAGTAGGGATCTAAAGGTATCGAATACATCAACTAGCGATAGGATAACAGACGAACTTGACAATAAAACTTCAAATATGGAAACTTTTCGAGATCTTAATAAACATACTTCATCTTCATCAGCGGGTATAGGCTAGTCCTACTACTAAAATATCCAGTCGGGTAGTTACTGCCTACTGGATTGTTTGGGTCCCCGATTAGGTGACGTCCGGTCTAATGACAGAGCCTCTGTTTAACAGGTTGCAGAGACTCTACCTGAAGAGGTTCTAGGAAAGATGTATGCTCCACCAAAGGGAGATGCCCCAATCATCACAGCTGATGAACTTGCTGAAGCAGATGGTTACCTATTCGGTTTCCCAACAAGATTTGGAATGATGGCTTCTCAATTTAAGGCTTTCTTTGATTCTACTGGTGGTTTGTGGCAATCTGGGGGGTTGGTTGGCAAGCCTGCTGGCCTTTTCTTCAGCACTGGCACTCAAGGGGGTGGTCAAGAAACAACTGCGTAAGTCTCACTCTTTATTAAATCCTTTTCTAGATTCACAATCATTATTCGTTGAGCCTAGTAGATCTCGGACTAACATTCTTTATAAAATCCTATGTGTTTATAATCGTCTTTTTAAGTTGATTATTGTCTTTATAATATGATTATTAAGTCTTTTTATTACGAGAATCTGCTATCGCTATTAATTTAGTGCATTGTAGATAAATCTTCGACTTATATATTTTACTATTGGGTCAATTCAAAATCATTTTCTCTATTTTCAAATGGGTACGGTAAATTTGCATCTATTCGAACCCCACTAGGCCACTACCCGTTTAGGCATCAGTCTCTTAGAAGCATTCAGACATGTTCATAATATTAATAATAAAGTGGAATCGAATTGCAGTTTGACGGCAATTACTCAACTTACCCACCATGGGATGATTTATGTGCCCGTTGGATACACATTCGGAGCAGGAATGTTCGACATTGAGAACGTTAAGGGAGGAAGTCCTTATGGTTCAGGAACCTTTGCTGGAGCAGATGGTTCAAGGCAGCCTACTGAGACTGAATTGAAGCAAGCTTTCCACCAGGGTCAATATATGGCTGGAATCGTCAAGAAGCTTAAGCATTAAATCGAAAACTAAAAGAAAGGGATGAAATCGTCATTCTAACGATCCTTAAGCATTATGTTCCTTCCTATACACTGTTTTGATTTCCTGTATTTATATGTTCCTTGTGTTTCTTCATATACACTGTTTTGTTTTTCTGTATTTATCGGTCAATGTATGTGTTATTTTATCGGAATAAATTGGCATTTACCTTTTTTAATTATTCCATTTTCAGTTGTCAGTGTAAAAATAAATAATACTACAAATGACAGATAGAAATTTTTTGTGAGTAATAGATAATTAGAATAGGTAGCTAACAACTACACAATTAATATGAAAATATAAAATAAATCAAACCGAATAGATTAAATGATCATTTTATTCCCACATTGAACTTTCTCAATGAGACAAACCACTTGGCAATTATGAAGATAGAGATGCATTCCCTTTAAATGATTCGAAACGACATTGAAATAGTGAAAGTCTTTTATATATTGTGTCGTTTATGGAGAAAATGGAGTGAGTAGTGAACTGAAATTTCGTCATTTTGGGATCAGCAATAGAATTAAATTAAGAAAAAGAATGATAATAAACTATAATAAATAAATACAAAATGCTCTAAACAAAGCTCACGGATAAGGATAATAATGGTAGGTGAAGTTTATGTCGACACAAAAGCCATCATCAATAATGCATTATACAAGTCTTTCGCTTGTACTACTCAAATTAATTTAAGACACTTTAGTGGGGGGTTTTTTAATGCTCAAATCTTCGCGGAGATCATTTCTAATTTTTTCCATTGCACCCTATAGTTCCCGTGTTGTGTTCTCGAGGTATCACATAGAGCTACGAAGAGTTTCAAGCGCACAAAATAGTCACATTTATTCTCCTCTTGTTGATCTTAGGTGAAAAATATGGTACCTGGGCGGAAATGTGGTCGCAAGATGGCGAAAAATATGACCTCAGTCTTGGACCCAAACTAGGTGAACGGAAATAAAATGTTGGGTTGAAACATGCCGGAAATGTGGTGTCGGGAAATATAATATATCGATCCAAATCATGAATGGGAAGTGTTTATTTCACTTCCCCTTTCCCCCTCCCATTCCCCCTTGCATCAAACATGAAATAAGTTACTTATCAGTTTGAGGACGAAATATAATAAACATCTTGTAGAATCATATGCAACATAATTTCAATAGCAGAAGCATGAACACAAATATAAAAATTACTATATGAAAAAGGAAATTAAAGTAAAAGCGATTCTTAAAAAAAATTTAAAAATCACCTTGATCTCGTTAAGAATCTATGGGACTCGGGCATCAATTGAAAGCTTCTTCCATCTCATTGATGTTGTAATAAATCTTTGGAGTTGGATGAAAAGATGCCATCAAATTGTTTGAGAAGAATTGGAGAAGATATGTGATAGATTTCTGTTTAAATAACATGTATCTGAGTTGTAGGCTCCCTAATAAATGTCCAAAATTAGTACTGTAATTCAAATCAGGAAACTGAAGAGGTTTTCACATGACAGATTGAAGTCATCCAACGCCCTGCCTGATGTTGACGAGTTTCAACAAACATACTACACTTTTATCGAAAGTTTAGGTTGCCATCGCCAATTGCGATATTTCATGGAGATGGTATGCACTAGTCCCGCCTGACCATGTAGTTTCTTGAGAAAGTTGTTGCACCAATGCATTCCATGATGAATAATTAGGGACTATGCCATTCTCCACCATTTGTAGAAAGACCATCAACGCACTGTGAAATTCTCCACTATTACAGAAGGCAATGACTATCGGGCTGAAATTTTCAGCATCAAGCGAGCAGCCTCTTCCAGTTATGTCTTCTAAGAAGCTCAAGGCCCTCTCAACTTTCCCCTGTCTGCAGAGGCTGCTTACCAAAGCGCTTGAGGTTGAAGGAAGAGGTAAATAATTGCGAATTAGCATTTCATTAAAGAACTCAAGTGCCTCCTTAACAGAATCTATTTCGCAAAACCCATGGATCAAATTGGCATAAAGAAGAGCACTAGGGCTATCACCTTCTTGAATCATCAGATCAAAAACCTTCTTTGCCTCTAATATATCACCACTATCACAGAAGCTTAATATCGTCAGGGTTCTGTCCACAGCTCTTGGAAACATTTTCTCCATCTTTTTGAGAAAGGCAAGTGCCTTGGATAAACTTTTATCCTTGTACAGACCATACAACACACTATTATATGGTCTAACACGACCACCAGAACCCTCTTTGCTATCCTCCATTAGTTCCAAGATCTTAAAGCCCTCTTGCATTCTTCCTCGTGAAAACAAACCATAAATGAGTGTATCGTAAGTAGTGAAATTCCATCCAATGCTAACCCTTTTCATTTCATCAAACATTTCAAGAGCTAAATCCAACATCCCAGAATCACACAGACCAGAAATCAATGCGTTATATGTATCCACATTTGGCAAACAACCCTTCATCTCCATCTCTGCCATTAAATGTTGAGCCACTTTTACTTTTTGCATTCTACAGAACCCTTTGATCAGAGTATTATAAGCCACAATATCAATTTTTCCTCCCCTGCTTTCTGCCCGTTCTATAACCTCCACAGCTTCGGTCACACGCCCTTTTGAACAGAGAAGATTCACTACCTTGGTAACTGAAATAACATCAGGAACAAATCCATTACAATAGCTCTTCTCCAGCATTACAAGAGCCTGGACCAGATCCCCCTCTTTACAATACGTTGATATAAAAATATTGAAAGTGACATCATTCGGATTTTCCACTTCACTCATCAAACTCCTAGCTCTGCCTACATTTCCATTCTTGCACAATGCATTAATCAATGTATTATATGCAACAATGCAAGGTGTAGTTCCCTGTGTCTTCAGTTTTTGTAACAGTTTAAACCCATCTCCAATTCTATTAGTTAAGCATAACCCTTTCATTAAGATGCTATAAGTGTAGTCATCACCATTTCCATTCATTTTCTTTCTATAAAATTCTCTAGCTATATCAATATCTTCCTTCACAAGAACATCAAGAATGGTGTTCAACAACTTCAAAGATGGTTCTTTTCCATATTCCAAAACTAACTCAACAACTTCAGTAACTTTCCTAACTTTTCTAGCACGAGAAAGCCCTCGAACGTAAGTGATAAAAATATCATCATCAGGTGGCATACCAACTGATGTCCGCATTTCGTCAAACAGGAGATTAACAGTATCGAAACGGCGGAAAGTGCACAGTTTATGAATCAACGCCCTGTACGTTGATTGGGTGTGAACGAAGTTGGGGAGACGAGAGGCCCATCTAAATGTTCGGAGTGTTTCCTTTGGGGATTTTTGTTCCAAAAGCAGACGGGCAATGTGGTCAACAGTTGGGGCTGGAGATGTGCTTGATGTTGACATGGGTTTCATTTGGATGGAAAAGTGGTGTTTCTTTAGGTTGGTTCTATTTCCATTAACGAACAGGATTGAAAGGTGGGAATTTTTGTGCACATAATTTGACCTCATAAAATTCCAACAACCACACAAAGCTGTAAGATAAAAAAAAACCTGATGAAACAAATAAAAGATAAAGACATGTAAGCAATAAATAAGAGAATACTTATTATTCAAAGAAATGAAGACATACAACATCTAGTGCTTCAAACACAAGATGAAATTGCGAAAGGCGTTAGTACGTGAAGTTCACCACTGAACGCAAGTTAAATAATTATAAACAAGTATGCCTAACATTATCAATAACGCCCATAGAAATTCGACATTGGGTTACACAGACAACGAATTCTGCAGTAATGTCTTACATCTGCAATCTTTTATTAGAAACTTGTATCCAGACACACTCAAAGATGTACAGAAGATAAACAAGATTTATAGAACAAACTAACAAGTTATTGGAAAATTCTTTAAGATATATACCCAATCGGCTACTTCAGTATCTTGATTCGAAGAGTAATTTCAGTACATTTACGAGAAAATGCATTTAGAACAACGCTGCAACGATGACGGACAACGGTAGATTTATTTACCTAGACGTGCTAAGATAGAGTGCTCAATCCAAAATTAGATACTTAAGAGTTTCCTAGAAGCATTGAATAGTAAATTTGATATCTGCAGCAAGTAGATATAGAAACGATATTGATAACATTTTAAAAAGTTAATCTAATTAACTAACTAAGCAACTAACCTTGAGAGGGAGAGGCGACTTGATGGAGGAGGAAGGGCGTGGCCGCCTGAAGGAGCTGGCGTGGTGGAGATGGGCCTGGTGGGGGAGAGTCGAAACAAGGGAGAGGGTTTAGTGGGTGAGCCTCGAAATTGGGGTGGGGGGCGCTGGTGGGGGATTGTGGAGCAGGGGTGGCGGGCCGGTGGGGGACGGTGGACGCAGGGGGGTTATTTGAGTGAAGCTTAATGGTTTTTAAGTATTCTGGGCGTGTGTAACTAACGCTAATTTGCACACTAGATAACCCACCACGGGCATTTCAATACTGACTTAAGAGTCGAAATTTTTCGAGTCGAATTAAATCTTTACGTTCACTTGCATGCCTAATTATACCTTTATTATAAACTGGGGATCACGTGCGGAGGATGTGATGGTCCATACGCCCGCAGGCAGGCGCGTGATCCCCTCCATTTCTTCCTGTCACTCAGACGGCTAGCTCCATCTCCATCTCTCAACCATCTCCATTTCGGCAACCATCGTAAGCATTACGGAAACGCCAGCGTCCCAATTTTGCCCTTGTCAAGTTTTAGTAAATGCACCATTCTCAATCAATTTCACCCAAATTTTCCATCTCTCTATTTCTATCTCAATCTTCATACAAATTTCAGAATCTAATTCCAGTTTTGCCTACATTATCCCCACCCTCAAAGTATTCTTTATTTTACTTCAATTTGTTGCTAAAAAGTGAATCTTTACTCCAATTAAGTTTTTGATGCTAAAAATTTAGTCTTTTTACAGTCAAGTTATTGCAATTGAGTCTTTTTTGCATTAAGATTTTGATCATTGAGCTTTTTATGCTTAAAATTGAGTCTTTTTTGCAATTAAGCTGTTGAAATTGAATCTTTTTAACAATTAAGTTTTTGATAAAAAAAATTTTTATAAGCATGGGTATATGTTTGAGTTGTCTGTAAATTATGCATGCAATCATGTAAAAATATTAGCCTGCCATTTTTTCACATAGGTAGTTTTATTATCAAGAATCTGCTTCACTCAATTATCATATTGATCAAATATAGTTCTCGACAAATATCTCTAATACATAAAATATCGCTTATCTTGTAAACATGGTAATAATTAATATTCAAGAATAACAGAATATGGTATAGGTTGCGAACTGTGGTATACTCGTTATCACTTCCTGCTTTCTTATATGCCTGTAATGGTCTTCATCAATGATTCCCGGATTTTCCTAACCTCAGCCAGTCTGCGAAAAGTCTCCTGATTCAAAAAAATTAAGTTAGTTATTGTCAATTTAGGTTCAGATAGCGGGACAAAGTTATTGTTGAGTGTAGTAGCAGTTCAGTTACTGACAATTTAAATGTGCTTTCTGACAAGATCTTTGATGAGCAGGAAATATTACACAAAATAGTGGAACATCTTGGTACAAGACAGGAAAATCTTACCTCCACATGTAATGTAACTAGAAGTGCCCCCCTGGAAGTTGTAGCACAAGCATTACTTGGTTCAAATCCAAGAGCAGTAATAGCTTCCATGAGCTTAGTGAATGCTGATTCCTTCTTTGAGCAAACCATCTTTATCCACAACTTATTTTCATCAATTCGAGCAACCTCTACTTCTGCCTGCTATCAACAAACCGAATAACGTATCTGTTATCACAACAAAATTCACAATGGTATACGTACATACGAATCAGAGAGTCAGAGAAAATGCTCCTCACTTCTATTCCCCATTGTTTCATCTCCTTTGCGGGGTCAATATTTAGTTTGCTTACTATATTCACGTCCTCGTCTCCCTCAGTAGCCTCCATTTCTTGAAGTTGATTTGTAAGCTCGCTGCTTTGATTCTGTAACTCTTCAATATAAGTGATTGCATCGTTGACAATGTTGGCCTTAGTCATCTACATTCGAGGAATAAAAGTTTCGATTAAGAAATAATAAAGAAGGGAAATGATAAACTGAAGTGATGAAGATGGTGTTAAATCATTGCATTTGTGATATTTGGAACCAACGAGCGAAGCTCCAGGAGCCTGTCACTAAGCTTTTTGCGACGCTTTCTTTCAGCTATTAGATTCTTCGATATGTAGCGTGAATCATCATTGTCTTCATCCATCTCCTCCCCGTCCCCTGATTCATCTACAATGTGCCTCCTCTTGTCTATTCTCCCTGCTTCCACAAATGCAGCTTTTGCGTTGCCCATTTCCGCGTATTCAAAAAACATGGTTAGGGGGCTTAGATTGGTAAAGGAGTGAAGGGAGGAGAGATTGAATGGCACTATTTTGGTTTAATGAAAGGCATGAGGTTTTATAAGTGTTAAGACAGTCAATTAAGGGGAGAGGGAGACACAAAGAGTGGTGAGAATCTTCTTGTTGTAGTTTGTTGGGCATTCAAACAGTTCTTTTTCAATGATCATATTGTTCAAAAGGTCATTTCTGGCATGAGAGAGAGAGAGGGGGGGGGGGGGAGTTATAACAGAAATGAAATTGGAGGTTGGATTCTCATCTAATTGCAACTTGCAACAGATTAAATCAGAGATGTAGATTAGTAACTGTGGGCAAAAGCCTAATTTCACCGCGCGAGTGTACACTTATGCGTTCAAATGCATTCGGTATTTATTTTAACACTACGAAACACCAAACGCACGAAACGTACGATGTCGTGGAAATAGGTTTTCTTATGTAGGAGGTGAATAAATTTCTCAACCAATGGTTGGCTTTATTCAGGTGGATTAAGGAGCATCTGTACTTGCTTAGTGCTTTAAGAGTGTCATAAAGTACACCTGATCTTTCTATTCTTTCATTTGTTCAGTTTCTTTATAGTACTATGTGTTATTTGGTTGGCTAACTCGTAAGTTTGAAGGGTACACCATAAGCAACTGACTTGAGACATAGCTCAAGGGAAATAGTTCATACTGGATATAGCTGGAGTATACAGCCCGTTTCGTAATGTATTTTAGTGTAAAAGTAATATCGAACTCATATAACATGCATTCGAACCCATGAAGGTCTTCTACTTAATGGTGACTTATGTTGACTAAATATCATTACCTCTTGTTTGTTTTGATGATAACGTGATAAGTTTGAACGTTGACTCTTTTTGCGTGACTTCTAAAATATGCCACGCTGGCATTTCAGCACAAGTCTCAAATCAAGACTTAAGCCTAGTCTTATTTATGCTTCTATGCTTAGTAAGCTTCGCGTAAGGATTTCTTGAACTCTTTAAGATGTTTTTTAGTATTGGCAATCGCAAGGATTTTCTACTTTATTTGAATTATAAATTGTTTTTGGTACAAGATTGTCAATCCTTGTTGTGTTGTTCCGTCTTCATTTACCAAATACACTTAATCTTGAATCTCATTTTAATGATTTTATTATTTCATTTAAATTGAAATCTAATTTGTGTCAATAGTGTAAATCAACTTATTAGAACTACGTACATTGTCCATCAAGGCTACCATCGAGACCTATGGCTCTCGATAACAAGCAGGGAACTTGTTACACGAGAGCTCCACCGTGTGCTCCTTCTAGTAATAAGCTCTCAATGTAATCTATCCATTGAGCTCTCAAAACTTAGCTAGAGCTTTCATCGAGTGTCATGGCTCTCGATGGGTCTCTCGATGCAAGTTGGTGTTGGCAGGTAGGTCTCATCAAGACTTCGATCAAGTGCTATGGCTCTCGATGAGACTCTCAATGACGTTTCAACTTATGACGTTGGAGGATCTCCATCGTCTGGCGGTGCCCTCGATGCAGTTGCCGATAGTTGCAATCGTCATTTCAACTCTTAATCGTAGATGTTGTGACTTGTAAGTGCCTGACGAGTTACTTCGCTTTTTTACTGTTTTGGTGTAATTATAACAAGTCAGCATTTACGAATTACGACTACTATATAAAATCTGTATAGTCAACATTTCTTACCAATCATTGTTAAACCCTCCTAAAACCCCTCGACTTCGTATTTAGTCAAAATGTCTTCCGTCTGCAGCCGCCTCCAAGGCATTTTCGCCAAATCCCCCAAAACGTTCTCCTCCACCGCCCCTTTGGCCACCGCCGCCATTCAAGAATCATCAAACAACTCCCCAGTTTCCGCCCCTTCAGATATCATAAAACTAGTCAAGACTTTCAAGAAAAACTCGAGGTCCAGCGACTTTCGTCGTCGCCAAGACCGCTATGAAACGGTTGTCCGACGACTAGCAGCAAACAAGCACTACTCTGCTATCGAGAGCATCCTTGAATACCAAAAGAAGTTCAAAGAGACCATGGCTGATGAAGGCTTTGGAGTCAGATTGATTTCGTTGTATGGAAAAGCTAGCATGTTTGACCATGCCTATAAGGTGTTCGACGAAATGCCTCAGTTTGACGTTGTGCGTACTGTAACTTCGTTTAATGCCCTTTTGTATGCGGGTGTTAAGTCGAAGAAGTTCGATAAGATTGGTCAGCTTTTTAGCGAACTACCGGGGGAATTGGACATTCAGCCGAATGTTATATCGTATAACACTGTTATAAAGGCGTTTTGTGAGTCGAATGATTTTGATTCTGCAATGAAGGTGTTTGAAAAAATGGAGGAAAGTCCAATTGTCCCAGATACTGTTAGTTATAACACTATCTTTGAGGCTTACTATAAAGAAAATAAGTTGGAAGAGGCGGAAAAGTTGTGGCAGAGAATGGAAGAGAAGGGTGTGGTTGCTAATGTGAGGACTTACAATGCTAAGTTGCGGGGCTTGATTCGGAACGAGCAGGTTAAGGAGGCATTGGAACTGGTAGAGAATATGGAAAATGGAGAGGTGAAGCCAGATAAGTTCACTTATAACTTGGCGATAAAGGGGTGTGTCTGTAGCGGGAAGCTGGAGGAAGCAAAGGTATTCCACTCGAAGATGGTGGGGGATGATTGTCTTCCGAATAAGGCAACGTATGAAATGCTTATTCCACTCGCTTGTGACAAGGGCGATATCGATTTTGCAGTTGCATTGTACAAGCAGGTTATTGAATTGAATGTTTTTGTATACAAAACATTCATGCAGCTTGTGATTAATGCATTGATGGAAAGATCGAAGATTGAGGAGGCAAATGAACTAGTTTCACTCGTCTCTTCAAGTAAAAAGCATCTCTCACTAAGTTTGCCTGTGATTGGCCTGTGATTGAATAGTGGTAACCACATTATTACATCTTCTATAATGTTAATGTTGCTATGTCCTAGATTATTACTACCATAGTATCGAATTATTAATTTATCGAAACGGTTTTTTCTGTTTTCGGACTGCTGAAAACCAAATTTGCGGGGAAAAAACCTGTCCGATTGCAGCCCTACTATAGATCATTAGATTGTGTTTGAAGATTCTTTTTTTCTTTGTTTTACAAGCTTGCTCGAGAGATATGTCATATAAATCCATCCATAATATTTACTTCAATGTAATTATTAATTACTACACTCCGAAAGATCGTATAAGTACCCCCTAAGTATTTAGGAAAATGACAAAAATATTTTGAAATTGTGCATAATATTTACATTTCACAATATCTGGCTACATTCTGCAAATTACCACAAAACATGGGAGAAGTGCTTTAGAATTGAGTAAATATAATTCTTCAATATTTGAATAGCCACCAACTTTTCCAGCTAAAGAGTCAAAACCTGAATGACCATTTACTTCTTTCAAATTCTCCAGTGGTCTGTGAACTCTGCCTGCAATAACTCTGCATACAATCAAAGCTTTTCTAAAGCAATTGTTCTTCCCATTCATGTTAACAGATTCCAGTGCCCTTCTACTTGTTGAAGCTGTGAACACACCGACGCCACACGAAAACTCCCTTTTGCTCGAGAAACCATTTCTCAAAATCCGGCATACGTTGCATCTGTCCGAAGTACACAACCTCGAAGAACCATTCATCCCAAGAGAACATTCGACATAAGTACCATAAAACCGTAACAATTCATTTCCATCTGCTAGGCAACGAGGATGTTTCTTCGCCAATTTAGTAGCTTTGATCTTGACAATCTCCCTGTACTCCTCAAATTGAGCTAGAGTCTTTTGCATATTGTGGACTTTCAAGATTCGTTCGATCCAACCACCGGTGTCCGGTGTTGTAGTATTAGTCCGGCATATAATCTCGACAATTTTCCTGGAAGAATCACCTTCAACGAGTTCAGTTACTGCAGAGAAACAACATATACCAAACTTCAGATTGCAATCACAATATCATCAAAATCAATACTCCTAGGTACAATAATGTGTGAGGACCAATTCTCAATTACAATATGCATTTACATAAAAAAAAATATGTACTATTTCTGAATAAATCATTACACCAATCTGGGATCACTACACCTTACCAGCATGATTGGAGAGATGATGCATTTCAAAAGCTTCCCACTTGGCAAACTGATCACCACATTCCTTGCAATTCAAAACCGAAAAACCATGACTATCGAAGCCAGAGGAACATCTCGCCCTGAAGGATATTGCATTAAAGCTCGAACTTCGTCTCCTGGAAACGATAGTAGGCGTCCTCCTCACAGGACTACCCAACCCCCTACCCCTTCCTGGGGAGCCTATCTGGTAGTATCCTCTAGGTCCAGGCGTGCCTGGCTTAATCATACCTACAAAAGTCGAAACATTCTCATCTCCAACACCATCCTTCCCGGTTCCATCATGGAACGAATAATTTGTAATCTTCAGCTCACAAGTAGTATCACTAACAACAACTTCATGTGTGATTGGATTAAGAAGGTCATTGCTTCCAATCGATCGTGGACTAATCGACGGGTTTTGAATATGCCTCTTACTTCCACTAATAACATCTTTCAGATTTGCAATGGACCTTGAACAACCAGACCTTAAACTTCTACCAACGCTAGGATCATCACGAACGATTCGAGCCCCGCTCTTTTTCTTAGACATTAAACTACTTAAACTTCGTTTACCGTTTCTTGGATCGTGAACTTCATCAGGCTCTGTTTTGCAATGCAAAGATTTCTTCAAGGCAAACCAAATTGCAGGCATCTTGAAAGGCCTTTATTTATGAAACAACCCCACCAAGCAAGAATCTTTTAGCTTTTTAAAAGATGCCCATCATTTTGATTTACATGATTACTTTAGAACAAAAGATCTTTTGGACAATGCTTTTGTTACAGAGGTAGGCCAAGAAGAAGCAAAGAATCTGCAACATTTTGTCTTGTGATCATATGCAAATAATGGTGGTTTTTGTATATGTGATCTCAAATTTTGAATTTTTTTGAGATATTATTGTTTATCTTTAAATTTTAATGCACTGAAATCAATATCGCGTTAAATGTACATTTCACTGGCCTAATTAGTATTTAAAGCTGAAGAGGTGACCACAGACAATATCAAATTCATCCTATTTTCCTATCACTAGACACCAAAGTAAATCTACCGTAAAAACTCTTTCACGGTTAGGTGTACGCTGCATGCGTTCGTTAATGGAATCGCTAGATATTTGTTTTATACTAAAAGAACCGAATGCATAGAGCATGCGCAGGCCTAGTGAAAATATGTCGTATAATTGAATAAAAAAGCCTTTTTACATTAATAAAACAAAGCCTATGGAGCACAAACTTTCCTTTTTTATGCTACATAAAACGAGATAATACATTCTAAGATGATGAATGAAACCTTTTGATTGAGAATAAAAATATAGAAAATTTGGGGGAATTCTAATAAATGACAAAAGGTTACATAAAATCCTAAAATGAATTAGACTCTATTGAAATCATTTACGAGCCCCTGCCCTCAAATATCGGACGAATATTTTATTAGATTTGATGGACTCGTCAAACAAAAGTACCACTACTTACTCACATGGTCACCGATAATAATTTCCCTTCGATCTTTTTTTTCTTTATCAAAGGAGCCATCAGATGATTTCCCTTTGATCTTAATTTCAAATATCGTTAATTTTGAATTTCTTACGAGACGAACTTTCATAGAAAAATGTTGATTGAATAGTACCAAGTTACCATTTAAATTTATATGCTGAAATGTATTACATCACCCACTTGAATCAAAATCTTACAAAAAATAATAGTCTCAAACACTTGTATTTAAACAAATGACTTTACTAACCTTAAAAATGAAACAAGGTCAATGAATTCTAGATGAGGTGTTTGTTTAATACTTGAATTTCTCAACAGCCACGAGGCCAGGTTGGTTGGCTAGCTTAAGCTTAGACAGTGAACATTCCGAGCAATCAAGGTCATGAAGAAAAGAGATGGTGGTCCTCCTTCAACATTAAAATTAAATGACGGTAAGCTAAGGTCCCATCGACAACTTCTAATTAATTAAACGACAATTGCTTGTACATTAAAAATGTAAAATGATAATTAATTGCCTATTATATTCTTGGATAATTGATAACTTTAATAGAGCAAAAAATACATTGAAAATGTAAAATTGCATTTATCTATGCTCACTGGCGAACTCATTTGAGTTCACGTCCGTTCACTCGAAGATGCACATTTTTGAATATTTTTTTATATATATTTAAAGAAAAAATTAATGTGAAAATAGCATTTAATTAAAATTTTATTCGAATATATTTAAGTATTTTGTACAGGCGCTTTGAAAATTATGACAATTTCGAACAGACACTTTCATATTCCTAGATCCGCCACTAAAAAAAGTCGAAAAATTAGGCTAAAACGACAACTAAAAGAACGTAGGGAGTATTATGGAAACATTTCCAAAACCAAATTTGTTGATATCAATTTTATATTTTCGAATGAATAAATAAAAATTAACTTAGCAAGAGTTCTACACGAGCTTTCAAAACATTTACTAAGATTACTAACAAATTTATTTCTCGCACAACGAGGGCACACTAATGGAATATAGGATTCCAACAATAATAGTAAGAAGATTATCTTTTCAAAATTAATTTTGAGTCAACAAAAGATGATTAGATAATCATTTTAATTTAATCATATGTCCTCTCAATAGTTTGGTCATGTTCGAGCATTAATCATGCACATGTTAAACCGCCATGTACCACGCATTATCATTGAGGCAAGAGAAGATCGACATCGACCATCAACAACAAGCTAAGGGACATTCCTTCTTAAATAACAAGTTAAGCAACAGTTTTAATTATAAGCTATATTATATTAGTCGATAATTTCAATTGAAAAAGTAATTAATGAAAAATTACAATTACTTAAAATAATACGTAATAATTATCATATGTTCCTTTAAAACTAGTTTAAAATATATTTCCATTCATTTGTTTTTAGTTGTTATCTTAGCAATAAATTTATTTGAAAATACTTTTCATTTTGGAATTCCAATGCAATGTTTGATTGTGTTATACCTTTTGTAAATTATCATTGAAAATATGAACACAATGGTATTACAAATAATAAATACGTACGAATAGATGGTTAGAGTGAAGCATGAGACAAATTATCTTCAACGAGGTTTGAACCTACCGCTTCTTGGTCAGATGTCATTAAGATATTGAGCCATCGGCGACTGTGTTTTAGTTTTAAGCCCCTCTTAAATGAGGAATGTGTAACAAAAGCATCTACTCATGAGACATTCTCATGAACGTAACATATTATAAATTTTTCAAATCTAACTTAAATTTTAACGGCAGTAGCAACGAATGCCACTTGTAAAGATGTGTGATCAAATGGGACAAAATGAAACATGTGTGATCAAAAGATGACGAGGCAACAAACATATGTGATCAAATGTGTCTTTAAACTTTTTTTTATTAAATGTTGTTTGATTCATTGATTAGGTATTTACATCTGTAAAATATCATTCCTTTCTTAAATGACTCTTAATTAACATGAAAATTGTGAGCATGATAATTAAAACAAGGAAGAAATATTAGATACATGGCATAGACATAACAAAATATAAATTATAAAATATAAATTACAAAATCATAACAATATAAAATAAAATTATGTGAACTCACTTTTGAGGATAAACTAACTTATATAGTTAATATATATATATATATATATATATATATATATATATATATATATATATATATATATATATATATATATCATAGAAATTGCTATAAATTACTTCAATTATTTGATGCAGTTTCACTTTCACAATGGTGGGTTAAATGCAAGCAAGAAGCTGCCTAACTCATAACATGGTTTCGTAGCATGGATCATTGACCGAGACAGGCGTCTGTTAGGTGCCAGAACGAGTTTCACCAGCCCTCTAATTCTTAAAATAGAAAATAGAAAAACTTGGCATAAGAATATAAGATTCATTTAATACTCCTTTATATTCTTTTTTATTTGTCTTTATAATCATTTGCACATAAATTAAGAAAAATAAAATTTGTAAAAAGTACATTCAAAGTTGAAAGTATATACTCCCTCCGTCCCTAAAAGATTGTCACATTTTGAGTTTTGGTGGTCAACAAAATACGATTTAAAACATAAATATCTATTATTCTATATGCGAAAAAATTATAAAAAGTTAATATTTCAAAAATATTTATTTAACAAGGTCCCACAAGACTATATTATTTCTTATCGTTTAATGGAATTCATGATCCAATTTTGTAATGTTTGACTAATAAAAGTCAAAATGTGACAATCTTTTGGGAACGGAGGGAGTAATAATTAGTTGGTTGATGACTTCATAAGAATAAGTAATCAAAAGTACATCAAAAATATAAATTTATAATGAATTATACTAAAATGATAAATACTTGGATACAGGAAGTTAAGGATAGAATGGCAAATAAAAGATAAAGAAGAGTGTATAATTTAGGGTTATAGCTTAGAACATCACTCATGTAAACGAGCCGAATAATACCGAACATCGGAAGATTCTAGTTCGGCTCTATCGTCCTCGAGTCGAACTGTAAACGAGCCGAATAATGGTTGAACATCAAAATGAGAAGCTCGGCCCCAAGTTTGCCAGACGAATTCGAGCCGAACTGGCCTAATAATTTGGTTTGAAGGTGATGAAACAAAATTAAATTCGACTAAATATGCTAAATCTACCAAAGAAATAAAAGTAAAACTAAAGTATATATCTTTACTTCAAAATTCAACCAAATATGCTAGATCTATCAAAGAAATTGACGATTAATCGATCTCATACAAATTTATATTACATAATTTCACATGGTGAGTCGAGCCGAGCTTTTGCGAATCGAGCCAAATATTGATTTTCAAGATTTGGCTCTACGTTTGCTATTCTGAATCGAGCAACGAACTGAACTTTTTCGAGCCAAATACCCCAAGCCGAATCGAGCTTCCAGGTTCATTTACAACCCTACATGTGAGGTAGGCCTTTAAAGGAACCGGAAGCTCAATTCGGCTCGAAAAAGCTCAGTTTGTGGCTCGGATCTCAAAAGTAGAGTCGAGCCTTAATATTATTATTTGGCAAACCGAGCCGAACGGTTAATAGAACTTATATTAATGAAATGTAACATTAAACTACTTTTATGATATTATTTTAAAAAATAATATATGGATGCATTTTATGATTTTATTTAGATAATACATGCTATTGTTAATTATAACATAAAACATAACAAATAATCAAATTGACGTAATGATTAGTACATATATACTCACCTTAGCAACCAAGGTTAAATACACAACTCCCACCATAACATGCTACTTTTAATATACCAAAATGCATGCATAGTTGAGTATAAATTAAGATGGTCTTAAAATGGGCTAAAATGAAATAAGGGACTTCAAACCGGGCGGGCCGGACACCCTGGGCTTCCTTGGGGGCTCAAACTGGGGTGGGGGCAAACACTGGGCCCCTATTCAGCCCATTATATAATTGTTTGGGCCGAATAGGGGCTCGGCCCGAACATGGACTGGACTATACCCCACGGACGGCCCACAGGCCCGTTTGTTTGACACCTCTACGGCTCTACCCTGAACTAATGAGTTTGTCTTTATGTATTCCCTATATTTTTTCTAATGGGTGTCCTTTGAATTAGGGGTGAAGATGGACCGGTTATGCCGGTTTTTTACCGCAAAAAAAACCGATCAGATATTTCGGTTTTTTTAAAACCGAAACCGATCCGAAAATCGAAAAAATCGGTTTCGGTTAAAACCGCTGGTTTCGGTTTTTGATCGGTTTTGGGCCAATTTCTGGGCCAACATAAAATGGGCCTGTTCAGGTTTATTTTTGATCCAATTTTTTTATGGTTCATCATATTTTAGCCCATTTTTTGCCTAGTTTGTAATAAACAACACATAGAGGTGGCCAACGGACGGGCCCCCCTTGGACGGTCCGGGGGCCTGGCCCATTAGTCCGGTTCGAGTTCGGTTCGGGCCCACCAGGCCCACGGACGGCCCCTGGCCCCTTTTGTAGTGAAGCAGATAGGGGCTTTGGGTTTGAGCCCCAGGCCCGGGCACGGTTCGAGCCCACCTCAAATTCGGTGGGCCTTCGGCCCGGGCACGGTTCGTGTTCGTTTAGGCCCCCTTACTAACGTGCCCATGTTAGATCCAGCGTGGGCACGTTGAACCTTCCAGTGTCTGAACTCTGTTTTCCAACGTACCCATGTTGAAACTAACATGTACATGTTGAACTTTTAACGTGCCCATGTTGTGAGTAACATATACATGTTGATTTTTTACCGTGTCCATGTTGGATCAAACATGCACACCTTGTAGTTGCACGATAAAACAAAATGACAAAGAAAAAACGGGAAGTTCATCAATAGTACTAGCCGTAGCACTACTTTGAGAGTTCAAAACGGGAAGTTCATCAATAGTATGCTCATTATCTAAGTTAATGAAATTATTCGACATACTACCACTTGCGATTGAGGCATTAACGTTTCTAGGAACCATGCGTTTTGGTGCCATTATAAATTTCACACAATCAAAAAATTAAACAAAGTTACAATAAAAATGATAGAGAATACCAAATTCAAGTTGAAGCGAGGAGATTAAGATTCAATGCAACGAACAAGCCGAAACCTTCGAGATTCAATTCAACGAACAAGCCGAAACTTCGAGATTGATCAGTACTTCTATGAGAATATGATATGAATAACTTTTGTTTGCTTTGCTTTGATATTAAATGAGGCTAGTTGTGAATGGTGTGAAATCAATGAAGTTAGAGGTCCCTTTTATAGGTGCATAATGGTGGTCAAAAAAGTGATCCTGCTGAACCAACGTGTGGATGTTGGATCCAACGTGCCCATGTTGAACATAAAATAGCCGTTAAATGCGAAAAACGGTAAAAAAAAATAACCGTTTAATTGACAACGTCCACATGTTGGATCCAACGTCCACACGTTGGTTCTTCCAAAATGACCGTTATTTAATTTTACTAGCCGTTAGAAACACAACATATACATGTTGAATATAACGTGGGAACGTTGGATCAACCAAAATGACCATTATGGAAATTTACTAGCCGTTATAAACCAACATGGCCACGTTGTATCTAACATGGGCACGTTTGTCCCCTGTGATAACTTCAATTCTATTATAAATACGATAACATATCTTACATTTGAACTATAAAACTTTGAATTCTTCAATATAAATCACAACTCAAGACTCAATGGAAATGGATCGAGAACATGTTCCAACTCCAGTACCATTGAAGCGATTTTACAAGGTTATTCTCGACCCATCTTGTGTAAGGATCGAACTACCTCCAAATTAAGTTAGAGGATGTCGGCTTTTTCTAGAAGGTGAGTGTAAGTTTTTTATTGATGATCAAATTTTTGATGTGACATTCGAAAATGGAAAAAGAGAGAATGGAGAACTAGGTCGTGTTTTCTTTACGGATGAATGGCGTCAATTTTCTACTCAATTCAATTTAGCCTATGGACATGTATTGACGTTCGAGTTTCATAACGAAAAAACCGAGCGACATGGATGTATAGTTTATGTTGTCCGCGTGTATGGTCTCGATCATTGTGAGAGAAGACCTATTGCACCTTGAAGTATTTAATTAACTATGTAAACTCCTTGCCATATGAGTATAAACTGTGTTTTTTAATAAAAATTATGATCAATTATTTATTGTTGTTATTAACATATTTATTGAATTAACTAATGATAAAGTTTCTGATTAAAACGTGCCCATGTTGGCCACCCAACATGGGCACGTTAGGGCAAAAAAACAGAGACAAAAAAACCACCCAACGTGCCCATGTTGTAATCTAACATGGGCACGTTAGGCCCCCGTACTAGGGCCTCGAACCGAACAGGGGCCCAGTATTCCCTTAACGGACGGGCCCGGTTCGTTTAGGACTCTGGGCCCCGCGAAGACAGTCCAGGGGCCCGTCTGGTTCGTTTGTTAGTGGGCTGGGGCCGTCCGCTTCGGTTCGTTGGCCACGTCTAACAACACACTACACCTAAAAAAAATTAGACATGTTATTGATAAATTTGTAATTAATGCCACCTCTTATGTCTAATATGATTACTTGGACCACATCGTTAGTTTATGTCCAACTATTTCATCTATAATATTGCTTAATTTCTAAATTTTTTTAAAAAAAGAATGACTGCAATCGGACCGGTTTTTTAACAGGCGGTTTTTTTACAAAAAATCGAACCGATCCGATCTGTTTTTTTAATTTTAAAAACCGAAACCGATCCAATCGGTTAAAAACCGACAAAAAAACCGCCGGTTCAGTTCGGTTCGGGACGGTTCGGATAAAAATCCACATCCATTTTCAGCCCTACTTTGAATTATTATTCTTGTTTCAGCGGCCACTAAATTTATTTTTAGCATTAAAATTTGCCTAAATTTATTTAATACAAGTGGAAGAAATAGAATTACACAATTGTTAATATTGTGAAAAATACATTTAAAATAACTTAACATGAATTGATAATTTCAATATTAAAAAAGACATCTTATGTTAAATTATTTTAAAATGTGTCTCACAATTCTATCATCCTCAATTATTTTATTTCCTTAGTCAGATAGTAAGGCTCCATATTTCAGAGGCAACACTATTACACACTTGAATAATGTTTTTATTAGGTCTGAAATTACAATTTTGCCCCCAAGCTAACTTTCTCCCTCATTGTGATACTTTCAAATAGGGGCATAGTATTAATTTTATATTAAAACTCTACTATCTGGTGTGTGTGTGTATAACAGATATGATTCAAGCTTATAGCTCCTGAAGAGGATATGGGAATATCTATGCAAGTTTGAGTTGTACTCACTTGAAAAAGAGTAGTAGTGGATAATAATGCAAGGTTGAGCTGGGGTTTTAGATACCCTGCTTTCTTTGTTCCCCAGGAAAAGAATCCAAATGTACATTGCTAAAGGGAGGCAAACTCAAGAATAAAGATACCTTTCAATACAAATCAAACCTTTCCTCAATTTCATTGAGATTCTCAATAGGCTATACTTTACTCAACAAATCAAGGCAATCAACATTTTCACAACATTATATAAGATATCATAAGCTGTTTATCTCCTTCAGCAGCCTCGTAGAATTCGAGTCCACGAGAATGGCTAAAAATGTTGTGCTTTTGGTTTGTTTTGTGATTATGATTCTTGATGTCATTGCTGGCGTGCTTGGAATCGAAGCTGAGATTGCACAGAACAAGGTCTGTCATCAGAATCAATTACGCGCTAAAATATTGTTTCAACATTCTATATATTTTCGAGTGTGAGGTCCAGGATCGGCCTCTAAAATGTCAGGACCGGCCTTGGTGTGGACATAAGTTGAATTAGTTGCATTTTGTACAGGTTGAAGAGTTGAGGCTTTGGATATTGGAATGCAGAGACCCAAGCAACAAGGCATTCAAGCTTGGTTTGGCTGCAACTATATTAATATGTCTTGCACATAGCTTAGCCAGTTTGCTTGGTGGCTGTTTGTGCATCCAATCAAGAGAAGAGCTCGATCATTCCTCTGCTAACAAGCAGCTCGCCTTCGCTTCTCTCATTCTCTCATGGTACTTTTCTCCCTTCTCCTGCTACATTACACGCTCCTTTTACCCTTGCATTGGCCAGAATGAAACAAGCGAGCAGGGGAGATTCGTTATGCTTACACTCGTGCATTTATCCGTAGAGGACATTGAATGTACAGAAATGTCTACAACGGCTATTTGCCTATATCTGTATACTAGAGTTTCACTTACTCGTATTAACAGCTATATGCCTATATCTGTATCTAATTCTAACATAATTTACGCGCAAAAAAACAGGATCGTCTTGGTAGTTGCATTCACGTTGCTGATAAGTGGGACGATGTCTAACTCGAGCTCCAGGAAGGATTGTGGTATCATACACCACCGGCTTCTGTCAATAGGAGGGATTTTGTGTTTCATACACGGTCTCTTGGCGGTGGCCTATTACATTTCCGCCACTGCAACTGCACGCGAAGATACCAAATTGCATCAACAAGGTGTCCATCCTTGATTGTAAGAAGATGGAACACTACACGATTCATTTTCTGGAAATCTTTATTAATCCGAAACCGAAATCAGCGCTTCTTACACTATTTTTTATTTCAAATAGAGCGGGGGGGCGGGGGTGTGGAGTCTGAATAGTGTTCATTAAATCATTTGTATTATTACATACAAGATCAGTTTCAATCCATACATTGAAATATGGATAAGGTGCTTCTGTAAACTATCATAATTTGTTATTTAATCTTCAAATATGTGCACTCCAATCATAATTTTCAATCCATATACTACAATTTAAAATCTGTATAATATATAAATGTATGCTAAGCTGTATTTCTTTTCATTTTTGTGATGCCTAAATTGGCCTCCCCAAATAGTTTGAGGCGAAAATAGGCTTAAAATTTTCTTGCCCTCTAAACTTTGACGATCTGGTCAATTTGTCCCTTTTTTTTTTTTTTTTTTTCAGACGATAGAAGTTACAAATACTCATGCGATAGGAAATACATTACAAATCTAAATTAACCAAGTGGGAGTCTAAGCTCCAAATAAACAGCTTCATCTTCTCTGACTGCTGTTGTAATGAACATCCGCGTCAATTTGCCCCTTGAAATTTTAAAATTGGTCTACTTGCCCGGAATTGGTCATTTTGAGAATGTTTGTCTTAAATTTGCAAATTTTAAGATTTAATGAAGAGCAAAATAGGAAATCAACATTGAATAGCATTTGGTATCAGTTTGCGATAAGCAAAATATATTGGGCCTTTCTAAAATAAATAAAATTATTTTATAAAAATAAAAACTAAATTAATAAATTTATTTAATATTTATATATTTTCAGTAATATTTGATGAAAAATATACAGACAGTATTTATCAACCTCTTTATTATTGAAATGATAATTTTAGTTTACATCAAAACTAAATTTGTCAATTTGAGATTACAAATTTTATTAATTCTGACAATGCAGAAAACAACTCCTATCTTTTAAAAACTGAGGTAGTGTTTGCATATCAAATGTATTATTTCAACAAATTTAACTACGATCATGATAATCCTATTCTTTTCTTTTAGTTTTTGAAACGTAACCTGGACTAAGAAATTGATATATTTAGTATCACCGGGATATAATTGAGTGTAACGATTTCACATAAATATCATAATCGGATGATTAGTATAAATTTAGTAAGGCTTGTTTGACTTAGGATAAATCATAAATATAAATTCAGTAAGGCTTGTTTGACTTAGGATTAATTATAAATAATTTTTTGTTGTTGGTTGTATAAATATTATATTCGTAAGAAATTAATCAAGCTTAGGTGAAATGAAGTTGCCCATCAATATTTTAAATATTATCTAAACATCATTTTAAAAATAGTTTTTGGTGGCTTAATGGCCTAGTAGTATACTAGTATCTGCTCTCAAGAGATCTTTTTCTTTTTTTTTGTAAATTAGCGATGAGGTGAGATTCGAAGTTAGGACCTTCTGGTCACTAGCAAGAGATCTTGGTTCAAATCTTGTGGGAGATAATTTGCCTTATATTTATTACTCGTTACTAATTTACAAAAAAAAAACATGATTTTTGAAATATTTGATTATTACTCACGCCATCTTTAAATGATTGTCACATTTTGACTTTTCATGGTCAACAAAACACGATTTAAAACATAAATATCTCTTATTCTACATGAGAAAAAATTATAAAAAGTTGATATTTCAAAAATATATATTGAGACGAATCTAACATGATCCCACAAGACTATTATTTCTTATCGTTTATTGAAAATTTATGATCAAATTTTCTAATGTTTGACTAATAAAAGTCAAAATGTAACAATTTTTTACGGACGGAACGGAAGAAGTAGTATTTAGGTGTAACAGAGTTGAAATTGATCATGGAAATAGTATCCAAAGTTGTTTGAACCATTCAACTCACACTATTTAAATTCAAACAAATCATAAGAATATGTTGAGGTTTATGACTTTAATTTGTATGAATTGACTGGAGTAAAAAAAAATGTCAATTATTAAACCGTGTCTAGTTGTTTGGCACTCCTGTCTATATCAGTACCACTATAATATGCCCTTAATTTCATCAGCAATCAACGTCAATCCACCTTTCTTTCCGCTCAATATATGTGAAAGCTCCAAATTCTTTGTTGACTTATCCATCTAATGGATACGGTACGAGTAATTTCTTGTGTGTTAACTAGTCTGGTGTTTATTTTATCTTAAACCGTCATCCTAAAGACCCCACATATTCCTTTCGTAGATGAAGGAGGTTGTGGGATGTGCCTCTAGTAATTTAGACATTGGAGCTTTTATTTTAATCACTTCAACGTAAAATTTGCTTCTTGAAAAGTCAAATACATGTAGCGTAAAGAGGCGAGACGAGTTAGCACTTTAATTAATTACTGCTTCATCAACTTAGATGTTATTATGATCCATGCATACCAATGTTGACCCTCGGCTTCGTAATTGCAGTTCTAATACGTTAAGGACCAGAGACAAATACTATTCCACACAAACTCATTTACGTGTTATATATAGATATATATTAGTCTGAAAATTCACCCTCAAATCTTCATAGAAAGAAGATAATCTAAGATATTAGGTGCATCTTCCAATGGTGATTTGTTCTCCTCTCCAATGTCGTCTGTTGACATTCTTGTTTGTGGTTTGTGAGCTTCAGTTGTTCATCTTTATTGTCAATGCACAGGCTCCTGAACCTTTGTACTATTACTGTCCAAACACGACCACTTATAACCCGAATAGCACTTATCAAGCTAATCTCAACAGACTTCTCGCGAATCTATCTTCCACGGACACCTTGTTTCTGAATGCAACTGTAGGCAACGTTGCCCCGGATGTTGTGTACGGCCTGGTTTTATGTCGCGGGGATCTTACTGTTGATGCTTGCAGGGATTGTGCTCGAACTGCCACCACAGAAGTTATCGAGAGATGTCCTAAGGAGAAAGAATCTTTTATATGGTATGATGAATGTATGCTCCGTTATAACAATGATTCTTTCTTTGGTAAGATGGATACATTTCCTGGTCTCTACATGTGGAATTTGAATAACGTATCAGACCCGGATAGTTTTGATCAAATCTTGGGGGAAACTATGAATGACTTGATTAATAACGCTTCGGGAACAGGATCAGTTGGTCCTTTGAAAGGTTTCGCAACAAAGGGCGTTCAGTATACAAGCGTACTCACATTATTTAACCTTGTTCAGTGTACACCAGATTTATCAGAGTTGGAATGTAGTCAGTGCTTGCATACTGCCCTTGGAAACCGACCGGCTGGAAAGCAAGGTGGGAGGGTTCTGTATCCTAGTTGTACAATTAGATATGAGACATATCCTTTTTACACTAATATTGTAGCCCCAACTCCCTCACCTCCATCACTAGCGCCTCCTCCTCCTCCTACGGCTCAAGTCCCGGATATAGGTTCAGGAGGTAAAGCTTCACATCTCAACTTACTTTGACTAGTCCTATTTGGTTTTTTATGTTCAATGTTTGTAGATTCAATTATCGTTACTGCATCAAAGTATGTCATATAGAAAATTCCTCCCTTCACACGCGGAACAGTTGAAGTATAAATGGTATTTTCGAGTTTTCATATTGTAACAAATATTCAGGATGTATTTAAACACAAGCACGTTTAAGCCACTTTTATGATACTACTGTCATTAAATTGCATATGCACATGTATATTACACTTTTAGGTGCACAAAAATGAAATAATCTGCCATGAGTCTTTACGAGAAAAATATGCTTCAGTATGTACAACTCTATAAGTAGCTTCCAAGGAAATGTTCGATTTGTCACATGAATTGAGGTTGAGTTTCAGCAGGGGATCGGGACTTGGATCGAGTGATTAAGTCCCGCAGAAAAGTCTTGACACGATGTATGGAAGCTGAAGTTTGAAGATCGGGTCATTCAAATATGATGGCTTGATTCACATCTTCTGTCATAATGAATAGTTTAGACTGTTCATCGAAATCTTGTAGTTTTTTTGTTATCGCTGAGAAGACAACTTGTCATCAGTTAGCTTATTAAGAAGCACTTTTAGTCATTCCTTATGACTGCAAAATAATAGGACTATCGCCTGAAAATATATCGTCTTACAGGAAGTGGAGGGATTTCAACCGGAGTGATTATTGGTATTGTTGTTGCTGCCGTAATTATTTCCATAATTCTGTTTATAGTGGCCTTCTGTATCCTAAGAAGAAAGGCAAAGAAGCAACAAAATGTTACTGTTAATGTAACAGGTCAGAAATTAGAACTTCAAGCTATTTACCTTTTTTAGCGTTATGTCTGTATCGATTCTCAATGTATTTTCTCTTTGGAAAACAATAGAGGGTGTCGATGGAAACACTATCGCAGCAGCTGAATCTCTCCAATATGATTTAAACAATGTCAAAGCTGCTACAAACAACTTCTCTGTTGATAATAAAATTGGCGAAGGTGGATTCGGGGAAGTGTTCAAGGTAGAATTGACAAATGTTATAAGTCATATATTCCTTAAACAATGATAGTTTAGTTTCTTGACCGGTGATGATTCGTGTTCAGGGTAGTTTCAACGGGCAGCAGATAGCGGTCAAAAGGCTATCGAAGAGCTCAGGTCAAGGTGAACAAGAATTCAAGAACGAGGTTCTAGTCGTTGCCAAGCTTCAACACAGAAATTTAGTGAGGCTGCTGGGATATTGCTTGGACGAAGGAGAAAAGATACTCATCTATGAATTTGTGCCAAATAAAAGCCTGGACTTCATACTCTTCGGTTTGTGCCATTATATACTTAAGTTTACCTTAGCTCTTATGTGCACATATGTGAATGGTATTATCTGTCTCTAAACCATATTTTACTTATATACAAAAGTAATGTATCTTTATTCTATTTTGAAGATGAAGAAATGAAACAATCATTGGACTGGTCCAGACGTTACAAAATTGTTGGTGGAGTGGCAAGGGGAATGCTATATCTTCATGAAGATTCACGCCTTCGGATTATTCATCGTGACCTAAAAGCGAGTAATGTCTTACTCGATAGTGATATGAATGCAAAGATAGCAGATTTTGGCATGGCAAGAATAGTTGGTGCTGACGAATCCCAAATCAATACAAGTCGAGTCGTTGGAACTTTGTAAGTTTGCCCAGTCTGTTAAGATATTTTCATATACGTGTTCTTCTCTTTTTATATACAACTGTTCTTCTGCATTGTTTGCTCCAGTATTGTATGTTTGTTTATGAGAAGTAAGATGAAATTTGACGGCCATTAGAAAAACAGCAATCAAATCCTATAAATCTCTTCGTCGTAAACTTTTTCTTGCAGTGGATACATGTCTCCAGAGTACGCCCTGCATGGTCAGTTTTCGATCAAGTCTGATGTTTACAGTTTTGGAGTTCTTGTGTTGGAGATTATAAGTGGAAAGAAGAACTTTAGCTTCCACCAGTCAGGAAATTCGGAGGACCTTTTGAGCCATGTAAGTGGTGATACTTTTAATTTGTTAATCTAAGTAGTACACATTCATGAGCCTCATCAAATGAACCTCTTATCAGGCATGGAAGCTTTGGAGGGATAACAGACCTCTTGACCTATTGGATCCAACTTTGGAGGATAATTTCGCGCGAAATGAAGTAATTCGATGCATACACATTGGATTACTTTGCGTTCAGGAGGAGCCAGAGGACCGACCTACAATGGCTTCGGTACTTCTCATGTTAAGTAGTTATTCGGTCAGTTTACCGTTACCACATGAACCTGCATTTTTTTTCCGCAGTAGAACTAGAACTATTCCAAATCACCCCGCCTCAAGTGGATCCTCAACTATTCGAAATCACCCCGCCTCAAGTGAATCCTCGAGTAAGTCGTTGCCATTGTCCACAAATGATGAGTCGATTACAGAGTTGCACCCAAGATAAAGACTACTGTGAATATGATAACTCATTCAAGAGAATTGTACAATATCATCTGTTTTGTATTCTTTATTGAATCAATTTTCATATTGTGATATGATTGTTCTTTATCGTTGAATGATAACATTTGTAGAATTTTAGTAAATAGATTGTTCCACTTTGTATTCTGTTTATGGGTATTTGTGTGTTGCGTTTAGTGTGCACTTTCTTCTTCTATCACCACATTCATCACTTACAAAATTGTCAAATTAACAACTAATAACCAATTAAAATAATTATATATCTAATACGATAATCAAATTAACTATCTACATAATTACATATTCTTATATGAACTGTTTAATAGTATTATACTCCCTGTTCATTGCTAAGTTTCAAAAAAAAAAAATTATACTTCCTCCGTCCCTAAAAGATTGTCACATTTTGAATTTTGTTAGTAAAAAATTACAAAATATGGTCATGAATTCTCGTTAAACTATAAGAAATAATATAGTCTTGTGGATCTTGTTAGATTCGTTTCAATATAGATTTTTGAAATATCAACTTTTTATAACTTTTTCGCATATAGAATAAGATATATTTTCGTTTTAAATCGTGTTTTGTTGACCACGAAAAATCAAAATGTGACAATCATTTAGAGATGGAGGCGGAGTACCAATTATCTAGTTTATTTTAAGTCACTATAATTTGAATCCTAAATTGATTATTCTACCATATAACTTACTAATCGTGCAAGTGTTTCAGTTTAACAAGCAACTATACAATCTTAAAATTAATCTAATTAAAATCCCGAATTAATTACATGAAATCACTAACACCTAATTTAAAGATTAAAAGTTTAACAAATAATATAAGAGTTAATCGAATAGCCTAGTGGAAAAGGCTCTTCCTAGTGACCAGAAGCTCTCGAAACTCAACTCATCGCTAATTTACAAAAAAATATAACACCTCAAATATAATTTCACATCAATTCATGAAAAATACTCCATCCCTCCGTCCCTAAAAAATTGTTACATTTTGACTTTTGTTGGGCAAACATAACAAAATTTGATCATGAATCCGCATTAAACGATAAGAAATAAGATAGTGTTATGGGATCTTGTTAAATTCGTCTCAATATATTTTTGAAAGATCAGTTTAATTTTTTTACATGTAGAATAATAGATATTTATATTTGAAATCGTATTTTGGTGATCATCAAACGTCAAAATGTGATAATCATATAGGGATGGAGGGAGTAATTAATATGTTAATTATTTTCGTGTAGTTAGTCCTCAACTTTCCACCAAAACACTTTTATTTCCCGTAACACCCCCCCCCCCCCAACTTCTTCAGCCGATAGTGAAACCTCCGTTTTTGGCATATTTTGTTGTAAGCATGTCCAACAACCACACTCCTTCTCAGGTAAGGACACTCTACTGTTTTTATTTTACATACTGCAATTTTGAAGGTTGGTTTTTTAAATAAAATAGTATTTTTATGTAGGTTAGAAAATTATTTCGTGAAAAATATATAAAATGGTAGTACGTATATCTCAATTTGATTTCTTTGAGAAGTTTGCGCTCCACTCTTGGATCAATTCAGAAACAATCTTATCGTTGTCAATGTGGGAAGTTGAATACTATCCGATCACTTCGAGTTTGGAGCCTCTCCAAAGGCATTGATGCATGTTAATGTTTTATATCAATACGAAGTTATACAAATGAATTTGAACTTCAAAATTAGGTTGACTTTGTGTTGAATAAAAACTCCCTCGCTGAAATTAAAATGGAGGGAGTAGTATTTCTAATGCAATTTCGATTCTCGTTGAAGTTAATGTGTGCCAATTAGAGCTACGAATTGGGCAATCGAATAGGAGTATATGACCTCTTCATTTTGTATCTAGCATTCTACTTACATTTGATCTATGTTTTTGTGTTAAGGTGGGATGTTTGGTGCCATTGAATGGAAATTTGGAGGAAGAAGATGAAATTCCCAAGATACCCATCTTGGAAGGGGCTAATGTCATTGGCCGCAATTGTGTCCCTATCGTGGATAAACGTCTGAGCCGAAAACATATTACCATCAATGCCAGCATTGATGGGTCTGCACAGATTTTTTTGGTAATTGCATTTGGTTATTTTTCAGTTTTATATGCCACTCCCTCCATCCCGCAAATATTGTCTACTTTTGAAGTTTGATGGTTGACATTTACTAATTGTGGCCCAAAATATATCTCGTACATGTTGTGTATATTTGGTGAACAATCTATAAAAACATTGTATTTGCAGCTTATTTTACTACTAGCATGATAATTCTGGCCCAAAACTAAGTTATATGTGTGTCAATTAAGCTACTACAAAGTTCGTGTATTTTGACCATTGAAGAACAAGGAAGATTGTTTATGAGATGGAGATAGTATTAGTGATTGCAGATATTTATGGAGTTAGCTTATTTGAAGGCTGTTAATTGGATTGTCGACTTTTCGCATATGTGTGTGTCATCATAAAGCCATGCCCATATAGGAATTATGGAACTCAGGAAGACAACAGGACCTAAATGACTGCCCACTGCCTCCCACATTAGTTGTCATATTTGTCGATTGACAGTATTCTAGAGTGTCATATCTTGTACCTAAATGACTGCCCACTGCCTCCCACATTAGTTGTCATATTTGTCGTTTGACAGTATTCTAGAATGTCATATCTTGAACAATTAATTATCATTTGAATCTAGTTATGGTTGTATTCCGTTTTAACTTGTAAAGTTAAACTTTTTAAATTTTAGAAAAAATCAAAATGTGACGAACACATCAGAAGGAGTTGAATAAATGTTTTAAAGTCATGCAAGAATTAATTTTTTTTCCCCCTTAAAGTGGGTTGATGGATTGATTATAAGGAAATAACTGTAGGACGGAACAAATCCAGTTGTTATACGGATGAACAATGAAAGGAAGAAGCTTTTATCGGGAGAGAAGTGGAGAATCAGTGATGGAGATTTGATAGAGTTGATACCAGGACACTACTTCTTCAAATATGTAGTTAAATCTGGCGATGAGGAAGAATCACCTAAAAATAACCAAAAAAGATGTTTTAGTGAAGCAAGTAGTAGTACCAACTTTCAAGGAAGTAGTAAAAAGAAAATCCGTCAAGGTTCTGAGGAGGAGTCATTCTTAAAGAGTTTGAAGGTATGCTTATAGCAATATGAGTATTTGATCTTGGTAATGCTTACTACAAAGTACTATGCAGTGAGAAACATGATACTTTGTTTGTTTGAGCAAGATTTAAATTTTATATTCTATGCAGAATGAAAGGCAGAATCCTTATGCAGCAACAGAGCATTCATCAGAGGGTATTCGCCATTTTAACATATCTGGGGATACATTACCATTAACCTTCCGTCTATTGCGAGTACGAGAGCTTCCACCATGGGCAAATACTAATGCCGTTTCTATCAGTGATGTAATTGAGGTAATCAGGTTGCCTACTTGATTTAGTTCCCCTTTAAGATACATCCTCAAACGAAAGTATCTCCTATGCATAATGCATCTACATAAAATCTCAGTATTGTCGTAAACTTGTAATTTAGTCTCACATACTCTAATTGGAGAAACTGACATAAACTTGTTTTTCCCTTTCTCTTAACTGGTGCTATATTATTGAAACGACCAGCTAAAATCTCCAAACCACCCCAAAAGAGAAATGACAACGAGATGTTAGGATATATTGGAAAGCCAAGTAATCTGTATAAGGCCATTCATGAAGTGCCTCTGACTTTTAATTGAGAGATTATTCGAAAGAGGCACAACCTTCTAAATTCATCATCGCTGAACTATGACAAGCTAGCTTAGTTTTCGACTACTATTTGATTCTAACTTAAAAACTTAAGAAAATTTTCTTCGTAGGGAGATATACAAGTTGCCATCCTTTCGAATTACATGGTGGATCTTGATTGGCTCATCTCTGGTAACGTCTATTTGGTATCGCTACAATCTCCACTATGTTACTTTTCGAGCTGCACACCTTATATTGGTTCTCAAGCCATTTAAACTAGTGTAACATAATAGAAAAGTTAAAAAAAAAAATTCAGTGGTACAAGAAAATTCAGAATTTATAGTATTTATTTGGCATATCTACTTTGAAATAACTGTTTGAAGCTACAAATATATGTTAGTTTCCATTTATCTTCTTTAGTCAGTTGATTGCTCATATTTTTTTGGTCTCGTTGAAAAAATAGCATGTCCTGCACTTAAAGAAGTCCCTCAGGTGATGGTTATTCATGGAGAAAGTGATGGCAAGTTGGAGTATATGAAGGTTCGGTAAAGCTCAATTTCATTCAGTGTGCCACTATGCCTGGATCTATAAATGCTAATATGTACTATCTTATTTGAATAATTTTCTATAGAGAATGAAGACTTCCGGATGGATTCTCCACAAGCCTCCATTACCGATTTCATATGGAACTCACCACTCTAAAGCAATGTTTCTGATCTATCCTCGTGGGGTCAGAATTATTGTGCATACAGCTAACTTGATATACGTTGATTGGAACAATAAAAGCCAAGGATTATGGATGCAAGATTTCCCATGGAAAGATGAGAATAGTGCTACTAATGAATGTGGATTTGAGAGTGACCTTATCAATTATCTTGGTGCACTGAAGGTAATAATTATCGCTATAATCTTAGGATATTATACCAGAGACCACTTGGATATTCCATGGTTGCCATGACGCTATCTGCTTGATTTTTTCTAATAGCTTATTTTCTTTAAGTTTAAGACACTTGCTTGATTATTAAATTGTTATGGATATTACATCCAATTCATTTAAATAGACTTTTCACTTGTCGAGTCACAACTTCAATCATCAATGACTTTTTTTATACATTAAGAAACATTATAAATAAAAATAATATTGTTAAAATATTTTTAAAAGCAATCTAAGGTTATCAATCTGTTATTATTAGTGAATAAAAAATAACTGATGATTAAAGTTGTGCCTTGAAAAGTGAGTGAGAAAGCCTATTGAAATGAACTGCAGGTAGTATATGTTTTGTCCTGAAACTTCATTTTGTATCTAATTCACATTGGTTACAGAATTATAGTATGCTATTACTCTCCAAATCTTCTATCCTCTATATTGGTTATCAAGAGAAACTTAAGAAGAAATCAAAATCCAGAAATGATTTTTTTTTTAAATTTTTTTTTCACTTTGTAGTTGCATCAGTTTTTAATTTTTTTTGGAATAACATAAATGCCTAGAAGTAAGTCTTATTTTATTTTATTGCAGTGGCCTGACTTTACTGTCAATTTACCTGGTGTTGGCAGCTGTAACATCAATCCATTTTTCTTCAGAAAATTCGATTACAGCAGTGCAATGGTATTTATTTCATTTTCATTCCAATATTTATTCTTCATCTACTGTTCTCTCCTTAGATGACTTTATACCCATGTGACTGAAGCCATGATCAGTTTACAGTTCTATCTCGACTCCCTGATGAGATATCTAATTCTGGGTGTTCCATTGGAAGACCTAAAATTTTAAAATAAGTTTTCCGTACGAGCTAGTTTGTGCAAGATCTGACGTTTTTGAAAAACGTCTTAATTGTGAAGAAGGCCAATGATTTTGAACTCTACTTCCTAATTATGGCATTCCACCCCTTCATTTTTTTTCATCCACTTTTAGTACTACAAGTAAAGTGTCGTTATCACTCATTGGAGTGTAAATTGGTCACTAAGAATTATTTCTGTCTTATGGAGTCGAAGATATTAAGTTCTTCGTGATGTTGGATATAATGTAATAAATCAAAATGTCTCGTTATCTACTACACTTCCTATCTTATATACTTCATCTTTTTCAGCTGGGAAACAGCCTCCACTTTTATGTCAAGCCAACCAACCCCCCCCCTCCCCCCCCCCCCCCCACTTCTTATACAGCGGTCTATTTACAGGCATTGAGTCATGTTATGATTACTGTTTATCTTAATTATTAAGATAAATGGTTAAATTGACAGTTTAAACAGTGTCTGGAACTGATATTTAACATTTTCAGGTTAGACTTATTGCATCTGTTCCTGGATATCATTCGGGACCCAGCCTTAAGAAGTGGGGACACATGAAGCTGCGTTCTGTTCTTCAAGAGTGCACTTTTGACTCTGTATTTCAGAACTCCCCTCTTGTTTATCAGGTTTGTGTTACATCTCAAGGCCTCATATTTCCTGGTTGGGCAACATTATTGTGAGATCAATTAGTCATGGTAGTGCTTAAACATATTCATAAGTTACTGGATGCAAAATGTAGTAATAGCAAAAAGTATATAAGTGTATTTTGTCATTTCTGATGAGCAAGAGTAATTGAATAAGTTGCCAACTGTAATAATGACAAATAAACCATGCAAATTACTTGACAAGCGTGTTTGACTGCTTGTTATTTGCATGAAAGTGTTTAAGTGTCAATTGTAAGCTTAAGTGGTCACCACTATAAATAGGAGGCCTTAGGCAAAGTATTATCATTCAAGTTGAATAAAGTGTTGTATGAAACATTTTGTCTTATGTTTTCTCTCTTCTTATGTATAGAGATATTTCTTTTCATAAAACAAACTATTTTTTGTTAGATCAACAATTATAACGAAGTCATATATGTTAAGCAATACGTGATATAATATATGTTAGAGGGGGGGGGGGGTGAATAAGGATTACTTCTCTTTTTGATACTTTTTCGATTTATGTATAATTACGACAAAAGTAAATGCTCACTATATTAATATAATTGAAATACAATTAAAGCGGAATATAATATAGCGATAAAACTGAACGATACGGAAATATAAATTAAATGCAATAAAGTAAATAGTTAAGGGATAGAGATGCTCAGAGATGTTTACTGTTTGAGTGTGTGTATAGTGGATCCCAACTAGGTACTACTACTACGTAAGACTTCATGTAATACTTTATTTGACTCTACTACCATTGAATTGAGAATACATTTGCTTAAGGTCCCCTATTTATAGTGGTGACCTCTTAGGCTTACAATTAACACCTAAACACTTTCATGCAAATAAATAACACACCCTTGTCAAGTACTTTGCATGGTTTTTATTACAAATGACACTTGTCAATTTTGTTCAATTACCTCAAATAAACCAAATTTTTAAATCGTTTCTCGTCTGGTCTAGAGTGAGCAAGTTCTAGCAATGTTCACTATATAAATTCTGCATTTTGACATGCAAGTGTAGACGTGTAGTCATTCACTAAAACATAGACCATTTGCTCTTCTCGTCCTAGTTTTTAGATTAACTTACTATTATTTTGATTTGATACCATTTACATATCTTCCCTTCTCCGTTGTATTTGTCTCGGTTTTCTTCTATGTAACTTGTATATACTTTTTACAGTTTTCCTCCCTTGGATCTCTAGATGAGAAGTGGATGACGGAACTAACAGCTTCCATGTCTGCTGGAGTTTCTGAGGATAAGAAGCCTCTAGGTTTGGGGCAGCCTTCAGTAATATGGCCAACTGTGGAGGATGTCAGATGTTCTATTGAGGTACTTTTTATTCTCACTCTAACATACAACAAAAAGTGCTAATCGATTCCTGTCTGTTTTTATTTTCTTTACTTTCTCTCTTCACAGTTCTTTGGAGATGCATTTCCTTTTTAATTCTAAAAGATAAATTCATCAGACTTTTAGGCTCTCCTTTCTTTTAGGAAGAAAATTGAATGGATAGAAGAAGGAGAGGCTTTTCTTTCATTATCTATATTTACTTTGGAGGTGTGGGGTGTGTTGGGTTGTTGATTGATTTGATCCACCGAAGGTTCAGATGTTATATCATTTGCCTTGTTCCATTTCCCAGGGGTATGCTGCTGGAAGTTGCATTCCAAGCGCTCAAAAGAATGTCGAGAAAGATTTCTTGAACAAGTATTGGGCAAAATGGAAAGCAGGCCACTCAGGTCGTTGGTAAGTGACTGCCAATTCACATGTACTTAAATTTCATAACTAATTTGTATTCCTTTTACAGTTTGTATCCCATATTACTATAATGATATTCCTTGTACACCCTTAGAGTTACTCATATTGTTTGGAAAATGTTGGGCCTCTTTGAGGTTCTAAGTAGATGTATGCTTTTCTTCATGGTATAATATGTATGGTAAATATTTTGCAGGTAGTTCCTAAATACTACACTTAACAATTTGCTCAATATTTTGACTTATTTGTTACCCTTTACTTTGTTTTCTTTTAGACACATCTCACTCTTGCAATATTACAGTCGTGCAATGCCTCACATAAAGACTTTCACACGCCACAGCGGTCAAAACATTGCGTGAGTAATTTATTGCTTTTGTACTATTAACTGTTCATTCTAGTAGTCTCATTCTGATGGATTCTCCTGATAATTCAATGTTTTTGTTCAAACAAATTGACTGTTGAAAGTTAATATAAACAAAACAGGTGGTTTTTGCTCACTTCCTCGAACCTCAGTAAAGCAGCATGGGGAGCGTTACAAAAGAACAATTCTCAGATAATGATCCGATCTTATGAGGTCGATAAGTGGAGATAATAAAGGAGTTCGATCTCTTAGATGGATTTAAATTTGATAGAGAATTTTAACATTATAATTTGAAATTATATAGAATATGTCTTGCATATGGGATCCCTGTAAAACATTTAAGCTGATCTTTGGATGTATTTGCAATTAGCTGAGTATGTTTTAATAGATGTCAAATTAAATTCCCATTTAGTCGCTAAGCATGTGAAGCTATGAAGCTTCTTCAAATAGGTTTGTTATGTGCACCACTGAAACTGATATTTATGTTGCTTCGCGTGCAGCTTGGAGTGCTATTTTTGCCTGCTTCTGTTAAATATGGTCCCAATTTCTCCTGTACGAACAGTGGGAAGCCCAATGCCAGTCTGGTGATTTATTTTGCTTATTTGTGGAACTTATTATGAATTTATTGATATACTCATGTTCAGAGATATTGAACCTTTTAATATCCAGGTTCAAACTGGAAATGCGCCGTCTGAAATAAAAAGAACGAAATTTGTTTCACTAGCTTGCCAAGTGAACTCAGATCCACGAGAGACTATTCAATTGCCTGTGCCATACGAGCTCCCACCGAAACCATACTCTTCTGGAGGTGTGCATTGTTGATTCGTTAATTATCTTCAGGCTATGGCCCTTAGTTTTAATCAAATTCTTAATGCACAATTTCTGTGCTGTTTCATTCTGACCCAGATGTTCCCTGGTCTTGGGATCGTCGCTATACAAGAAAGGATGTTTATGGTCAAGTTTGGCCCATGCAATGATAACTATGTTCCTCAGAAGTTTTAGTTATATGAAGGTCAGTTTCCTTTGCGATCAGTAGAACATACTGCTGATTCTGCAACTAAACAGGATCCAATATTTTAACTATCCTTTCGTTTTTGCAGATAGCTTGGACATTTAAATTCTATATATCAGTGCAGGAAGTGTGGGAATGTTCGAATTGCCATCCATCGTGCCAATGATCATTCTGTTTCAAATTATTATAAAGTGGATATTCGCTTTATTGTAGGCGGTTTAAGATAGGAACTCCTAGAGTAGTATCTTGATTTTATCAGTGTGTCTAGAGTTCCTGAAGCCGTCCGAGTAAATTTCCTGAAGCCGTCCGAGTAAATATCCGGAAGTTGCAGGATCCAGTAGCAGACAAGAGTAACTGTTTACAGTATTACTTCACTACTTTGTTCTAGCATTTCATATCTCTCTGCAGGGTTCTGTTGAAATATTAACCTTCAAACGATGTGAGTCGGAACCTTCAAACCATCATCTTCTCAGCCTCGTTACCAGAATGTGCAGTATTGATTCCATGAAAGCTCACACAAGATTCACAATAATGATTGATGGATATAAAGATTCATTTAACAGGAAATCAATCTTATTATATCATTAAATGAAATAAGTTAATAAAATGAATGAAGTTTCCAAATGCAATTGACCAAAATACAGCATATACACTGGAATAGAAATTACAAAATTTATATTTTTTGTATCATTACTCGCAAGTGAAATCTATTTCCACGGCTCAAGATCATGCGGGTTTGACCGTGTGTTCCATGCATTCGGCATTATATTTTCACTAGAAAACACCGAGCCAACGAAAAAGTGTGGTGCCGTGAAAATATGGTTTCCCTTACTCCCACGGGCTGAGAGAGCATTCCTCAGGCAAAGTTTTGAATCTTTCCTTATCCTTGCAATAATCATATATAACAAGGTTCCTTTCGACCCAAGCAAAATCATTCTTTTGATCTTGAGAAAGATGCCAAGAAGAATATTGATCCCACCAATTCTTGGTGGTTGTTGCAACACAAGCTGGGTAAGGATCTTCCCATTGGCAAGCTTCAACACTAAAATCTTTATAAGATGATACAAATGGCGCCCTTTTCCAATCTGTCTTCTCTAGGCCACCTCTTGTAGCCCAATCATCAGCATTCCATATGCTCGAAAATAAGTACATCGGCTTCTGATTTGGGAAGAAATTGTTCTCATAATTTGCGTTCTTGTACACCCTTACTGGGACTCTATCAACAAAAAACCTGTTCCAATATATAGCAACATTATCAGTAAATAAATCTTACCATTATTCGATTTAGTGATGAAACACAATTTTTTATGTAGGGTAGTGAATGAATTGATACAAAAACTATCAACATTTGGTCGAGCGAACCAAAGAGTTTAGTAAATAGTGAATTATTAATTTTAGGCATGGCCACTATAAAATCTCCCTTTCCCTATTTCCACTTCTCAAGTAACTCTCGCCATTAGAGTTGTTATCAAACCAGATCTGTCCTGATTTACTTCTCAAAAATGTGAAACGGTCACACTAACGATCCCCAAACACTCCATAATAAAAAGAATATAGATAAATGAAAAATAGATTGCCCCTCTCTTTTTATATTATGAACCAAATTCAAACTTGCAAAGGATCCTTCTTATTATCGAAGAATGAGGGACAAAGGGACTAGGAACCAAATTAAATTATTGGTGACACAAGGATTTTTAGTCCTCTACTCTACTAGCTTAGCTATCCCGACCACTCCCAATGTATCATTCCTTATTTTATTAGATGACTAGGGACATGTCAATTAAAAGTATGAACCTAAAGTACACGAAATAATAAACTGTTGGACGTGCCTCAACTGATCAGAGGACTAGAACTTTCATGTTAACCATTTCAACACAAAAAGTCGGTCCTTACGAGAGTCGAACCAATGTTGCGTGAAAAAACAAAGTTACAGGTAATTAACACTCTAGTTCTTTACCAATTGAATTATACTCGAGGTATCATAAATCTTGAAAAGAGTGTTGAATGATTGCTTACACAATTTGGTGGGAGTTCCAAAGAATGGAATATGTATGGAAGTCCTCAGTGGGGTCGAACCAAAGCATGTGCCTCATTTCACGATTCCCAGTACCATTTTTGTACACATTGGTCTGTATCAAATATGGCTCCCCTGTTCTGTTCCCCAAGAACTCAAAATCTAGCTCATCTCTCTCTGGCCCTGCCCCATCTTCCGAACACATCTACACCAAAAATCAACGAGAATCGAACACAGAACCTCTAAGTCATTAGAAGACCACTAACCACAAGATCATTCGATGTTCTCAACAATCAACGATACTTGGAAGGCACATGAGAAGATTTAATATGAATTGAACTTACATAATAAGCAGTGACAACACCAGCAGAGTCACCACCGACTAATTTGAGCTTCATGCTGAACCAACCAAATCTATATCTCTCCTTCGTCCCAAATCCACACCCTGCAAGAATCATGATTGTCCCAAAATCATTGTCCAATTATCATGCATGAGACCACCCAATATAACTCAAGTATTGCATGTTCGCTTATTTATTTATATAACTACACCAATGCCTTAAAGTCTGGTGATAGCTGACCCGAACTTCTACTATGAGGTGTTGAGTTCAATTCTCGTGCAATATTTACGAATTTTTGTATTCGTTATTTATAATAGTCGTACCTGCTTTCTTGTCCAATGAGAGATACCAGATCTGGCCATCTTCAGAGGTCTTGAAATTGGTTTCTGGACAAGTTTTACTGAAATTGTCATCAAATAAATCAGCTGAAACTTGAGATGAAGAATAGAATATTATAGCCAATAGGGTTGAAATGAAAATGTAGAAGGGAGGCAAAAGTAGAGAAGAAGAAGTCATTTTGTTCATCTTCTTCTTCTTCTTGTTTTGATGTTTTAGTATAGAGGTGGATCACATATGAGTATATAAGAAAGAAGAATGATTAATAGGAAGTGACATTAGCATATGCTTTGCTCATGGAAATGGCTGACCTGGCACTCTAATTAATTTTCTTCAAGTCAATTATTAGACTAGTGTGTTTTGACGATTTTAACCTTTCAAGCATTACACACAAAAAATGAGGCCAATTGTGTTTTGGCTTGTTTAGTATTGCTTCCTATGATGAAAGTTTTAAGTTACATTATTAAAATCTTTAAAGCGAGTTTAAAAAATAAGTGATATGTAAAAAAATTATCATTTAAATTATTTATTTTTATGTATGATATTCATATGAATAGTTTTGATGTTATATAGGTTCGTTCATGACTATATTTTTCGTTAATTAAATCATTTTTAATATTAAACATATAAAACACGTGTTTAAAGTACATATCGAACAGTATCGAAATATTACCTTAACTTGAAAGGTGATGGGTTAGTACAGTATATATGTAGAAAAGTTGAGATGAAATGAAAGTTTGGAAGGACAAATGAGGAATAAGTGAAGGGCAAAGAACATACACTTGGCATTCACATTGCCAGAATGTTGTTCAGAAGAGCCAGGCTGGCCATAACAGGAATTTAGCGGCAGAACATTAATAAAGATGGGGTCAACATGTTAGGCATCCAATAACGTGATTGCATCTCATCACTCTTTTAATTATGTCTCGTACTCCCTCCATCCCTAAATAGTTGACGTTTCTAACAATTTGCACATAGATTAAGAAAAATTAAAATTAGTTTAAAAATACATTGAAAAAGTATAAATACAATTATTTGGAACTATATCATTGGTTGGTTGCTAATTTCAATAGAAAAAGTAGTCAAAAAGTTTATTGAGAATGTAAAAGTACAATTTTCAATGTTAAAATGTCAACTATTTTGGGACAAAAGAATAGTACTAAAACGTTACTATTTTTGGACGGAGGGAATAATAAACTACTGTAATAATTTAAAGTTGTTAGATTTTACAAACGATGATATCCTTGTAGTAAGGTAAACTGTTGAATGTGTTCTAAATTAAAGGATGATGATAAGATATATTCGATCAAATCACACCGTACGAAGAAAAAAGACTATCAACACTTTAACATATAAATTCTTTACGGACTGAGCCATATCCGACCGAGGACAAGTTGTTGGATTTCACTACTCGTGCTCAAAACAGTCAAACACACACATTTAAAGCAGAATTTATATAACTTTTGACTTTTTATTACTTTAATTGGTGGGCTTTTGTTTAATCTGATGTTCACAGAAAACACAGAAGGGTGAAATTTGTTAAAATAGCTTAATAAACGAAGCAACATGTACCTTCTTAATTTATAATAGAGTATTCAACAATAATACATGCAATAATGGAAAGGGGGCAAGTAGCACACTAGCACTTGCCCATGTGAGAGTAAATGGGGCCTAAGTAAGTTTTTTCACTAAAGTTTTTTATATTCTCACGTAAATTACTTTTTATTTTTGAAACAAATTTTATATTAAATTAAATTATCGTTATTGACGAGTAAAGCGAAAGATTATCTGACAAAAAAGAAGAAGAAGAAGAAGAAGAAGTAGATTTTGGACCGGATCATCACCTTCCCGGTTAACTAGTTCAAAAATTCAGCTTGATTATCCATCCAACTAGGTCACCTGTCTATCTTATAGATGATAAAGTCGGCTTCAAGGCCCGTTCGAGTTTTAGAAATATAGCATAACCTTGATCCGGTTCATATCAAACCTTCAAACTTGGGACTCATACGAACAAACATAAGACACTTGGAATCGACATGCTCCTCCGTATGTTGCTGGTAGGCTTTGCAAGCACCAACAAGTGCATCTGCAACTGGCTTCATGAGAGAACTTTGTACAACACAGTCGATCCCATGCATCTTGAGAACACATTCATCTGATGCTACCCCTTGTACAGAGCCAAATAAGTACAACGATCTGCAGCTGTTGTCGTCTGGTTTTCTTGAGGAATCCTTATTGCAACAAATCAATGTCCGAACCATTCCGTTTACAACATATGTGGAAGCAAATATGGATGACCACTTGGTTAAAATCAAGTTGTTTGTATGACAATGAAAACTTATCAAGATAATTAAGTCAACTGATCAGTTTCAGTGTGACAGAATCAAACTAGAATCACAAGACTACAGTAGGAGATGTTCTTTGAGCCTTCTGAATTCCAATAAAAACGAAAAGAAGATTAGGCAAAACATCGATGAAACTCTGACATGGCATGCAATATAAGCAAGAACGAAAATAATTTGGAAATTCAATGCCAAAATAGGAAACACGAAAGATGCTTTTTTATGGTTATCACTTTTTACGAAACTGAGCATGCTTCTTGTTTAACAATAACTCCTACCTATGTGTACAATACATACAGTGTATAATCTATCCCTTCCTTCCATCACATCGTTCACTCAAATCACTAGGTGCAACGGAAATTGAAGGCGTCCTCCTAGATTTCCTCACCATCGAAAGAGGATGCTTTTCATGTTGCATAAGCAGTCGTGCCATATTCGTCAATTGCTCTCTCAAATTCTCCTCCAGCCCGACTGCTCAAGGTATAGGAGACCGACCTGATCTTATTAAGAACCTCCTTTCGCAAGTCGGATTCTAACAACTCCAAAGGGTCAGTATGCTCAAGATGTAAGAGAATGTAAAGAGGCTCAAGCAGATGTTGGAAGAGGACTTCTACGAAAACACAGAGAGATTAAGTTGTGTCTTACTTGGTCAGCTGGATGAAAGATTATACATGCCATGTCAATGCATTACTGCTAAGCAAGAAAACCCAAAATTGTCGGTGTCAAAGCCTTCGAAAAATTGCATGTTGTTGCACAAATCATTTTGTGAAGTTCTCTTGATTTAATTTTGTTGATCACTATGAAGTGCTGCCACATGAACCGATTGTAGTGTGGGTAATTCCTCCCAGAACTGCAACATTCCAACAGCACTGTACACTAGTACTGGGTTCTATCAACTGAGTACACCCTGATTTAATTTTCAACATTTTATCATTTACCATCTTACCCAAAATAAGCACACTATACATGTATTGCCAGAGTCAATAGTTTCTGTGAAGATTGACTTCATATGTTGGATTTGAAGTTTATCCAAACCCTCTTTCGCACTGTTGTGTAATTATACCAAATATTCTTCTCTATCCTCAAACGTGTACCTATACTTTGTTTTTCTAAAACTACATATGGCTTCTCGGAGAACGGAGGAAACAGGTCTGAAGATGTTCAAGGAAATTTCTTGATTTTTCTTAGTTGTTGCAGGGATATCAGAAGTTATGTGGCTCTAGCTTGGGAAGCTCTAAATTAAGGGAGAATTGTAAGACAACCCAAGATCTTAACCGAGTGAGATTCAGATATCTCATAAGTCATGATGTATTTGGTCCTCCAAGGTTATGATGATATACCATGAAGAAGACATAAGAAAGTCTGAAGTTCTATAACCTCAAAAATTATAAAACCTCGCATGAGAATTGCAGTGTTCGATAGCTGGACGGAGTGAGATCTCCTGAACTCTGAAAATAACATTATGAAAGGGGAGTCAGTTTGAAGCAAGAAGATCATTGAAAACCAGATATTAGGCGTCTATATGTTCTTTCATGGGGTTTAAGACCCAACTTCAACATCTCATCATGTAGTTTCATGGCTACTCTAAATTTTTTCTCCTGACATAGACCTTGGATCATCATTGCAAAACAGTCACAACTCAGCATGCTGTACTTTCTCATAAATTCGAATATTCTTTCAGCTTCTTCAACTCTTCTCTCTCGGAAGAGCCCCTTCAGAAGTGAAGTGTATGCTTTTATGTCAAAAGTAGTCTCTAGTTTTACCATCTTATGATGCAATTCTAACGCTAAATCAATCCGTCTGATAGAGCAGTATCGTTCTACCAATAAACTACAACAGTCGGAAGCTATTAAAAATCTTTTGTCCAGAACAATGTCCAAAAGCTCCTCTGCTTGATTCCACTTTTTTCCACTACAAAGAGAACTTATATATTTAGATAAGAGTTTTCCAGGGGGCCTGAACCCTCTTCGTATGACTTCTTTCAAGGACTCACTAACTTCCTCTGATGGACTTTCCTTGCAAAGAGACTCTAAGAAAGTCCTGTAACAACCTTCGTCAACAAAAATATTCTTACGGGACACAATCTGATGTATATCAATTGCTTCCTTTACCCTACCTCCCTTGGAAAATGCCTGAAGCATGCACCCATAGCTCATGCCTCGAACTTTCACCTTTTTATCACTTGCTTTCTTAAAAACAAACTCTGCCGCATATGACTTTCCCATGTCAGCAAGCTTCTGAATTAATAAATTACATTCCAAGTCCACCATATAATCTTTTGGGAAGAAGCGCTTTTCTACCATTACACTAATAACCTTCTGAATTAGCTCTTCATCTTCATATTTGCAAGCACTGTCTAAAATTGAACTATAAGTACTGAAACTTGGTTCCAGTTTCTTACCGACCATCTGATCTAAATAACGAAATGCAACATCAAATTTGCCTCGTCTGCAACAAAAATCAATCACCAGATTATACAACACAACACTACAAATTCCCAAACCAAGAATCCTCTCAATTCTCTCACACTTTCCATATTTACTTAGAACTTCAGCCACTAAAGACCATGTCAACTGATTCTCCACAGCCCCATTTCGTTTCATCGAACCATACAAACACCATACAAAATCCACCTCATTTTTATCACGCAACAAGCTGAGCAATGCATTACAACTACGTATGGAAACCAACACCCCACAATTCTTGGCACACATATAAACCTCTAAAGCTTGCAAGAACTTCTTTTTACTACAATAGCATTCAACAACACAACTCAAAACGCAACAAAACTCATTAAAACCCGTACCTTCATCACATGCTTGATTAATTGAACTGACAATTTCAGCTGGATGGTACGATTCGATTAACAAATACAAGATGGATTTTCCTTCACTTTTCAATCCAGACCCGAACAGAATATGCAGCAGCTTACATTGGGTTTTAAGGTCTGGTACAAATTCAAGATTCTTGACTGCCCAATTGAAGAAAATGAGTGAAATTTGTGGGTTTTGTTGGATTTTGTTGAATACTTGGAGGTAAAAATATGGAGTTTGTATTGGCTTAGAAGATTTTGATGAGGAGAGGTTGAGATTCTTGAAAAGTGGTTGCCAGATGTTTGTATGTCTTTGTAGGATGATGTTGGAAACTTGGTTGATTAGTTGGGTTTGTTTGGCTTGTTGTCTCCATCTATCATTGTGTGTTGATGCTGGAATTTTTGAAGTGGAAAAGTTTTTGATGAAGAATTTGTGAGATTTGTGCAGCATATGCATTTATTGGGTATAGATGATGAAATCAGAAAAACTTGCATTAGCTGAAACCTGAGTGGGAAAATAGTTGTTTGACGACTGTACATTTAAAAGGCTGATCTTTTATACCCATCAAAACACTCGATGAAAGGCCTCGATACAAATTGAGAGACTACTTGAAAGTTTTTATAAACTTTTCATCACACGATAGATGGAGCTCCAAGACAACCTATTTGTGTATCATCGAGACCATCAGCGAGACTAGACTTAAGAGGTCTTAATTGTCAATGAATCTTTTCTCAAGATTTATACAATTGATTCAGTTTTGATTCTTACTTAAATAACACAAAGTTATTTCAATAAGATTGATTAAATTGATGCAAAAGATAACAAGACTGTCAATCAAACTTAACTAAAATGACTTAAAGCATAATTTAACTCGAAAAGTCTTTTTATCACGGGCAAAAACCACTTAAAAGAGTTGGAAAATTCCTTACAGAGTTTGCAAGCATAATTCGTTACATAGAGTCTGCAAACATGGAATAGCATATAAATACAAGTCTGGTGTCATGACTTCAAATATGTGTTATTTAAGAAATGATTAGCGTTTAACTATAATTTGTTACTATCAAAACAAGTAGTAATGACGCTTAGTCAACAATCGACCATAAACAAAAAAAAAACAAAAAGCGTTCTTGTTCTGCAACAACCCAATGTTTACAGCACATAAGCACTTGGTAAAGATGATCCAGTGGGTGGTAGGTTCCTCTAGCATCTGTTGGGGTCGTCATTCTTCATGGATAAGCCAGACGCACGTTGTGCTCGAGTACCAGAGCTTGTTAAGGGATGTGCTTCCAGTCGACAACCGGTTAGGCATAGGATGTCTCTTCCTTTGCGTATCTTTATCACCAACTTGGAGAAAATCAAGGCATGAATAGCAACATAATTTAACCAGTTGAACCAAATAACAAGTGCAGATGTACAAGAATGTTGTATATTAAATTTTGCATAACATAACCGTTAAGAAATTAACTAATCGTTTCCTTTTATCATAATAAGTCTTGCGGACACATTATGGGTTAGTGTCCTTCATTTCCTTAGTGTCACACTATTACGGTTGCATCCATTTCTTAGGACTCAATGAAGCATATATATGTCAAACAGAGTGGCGCGACAGTTTGGGAGGTTGCACCAAATACTAACATCGCCTATTGAGCTCTTGGAAGGGACTCAACTGACAGCTTTACGACTGGACTTTCAAGGTGTGTGGCGATTACGATATGGTCCCACCACATGCAATTATCACAATGTGCCCACTATCATCATGCTAGGGATACATAGCTAGGCACACCACAGACAAATACATGGGTTTGCATCTACCGATAACCCGTGTTAAAATGCATAACCCAGACCGACATGAATGTCAGCAAGCACACAATGTATTCAGTTTCGCAACAAGTATGTTCTCTTTAAAGTGTGTTTGTCATTACATCATATTTATCAAGCCCGTAAACTAACATTTTGTTTTCTTCATTTCACAACAGCCCTTGCAGCCAATAGGCAAAGTCATGAAGCGCAATAAGCAGCTGGATATTTGTTAATCCTTGCTTCCAAATAATTCTTTATCTAGGATTGTAAGCTCAATGACTCTTCAAACTGCAGAGGATACGGATCAGTATGCTCTTTTGATGCTATTATATTAACTTTTCATGTATTCACTGATAAAATCTTTAGCTGATCCATTAAAATACTATGCTAATGCATGTTTCAAACATTTTAAAAACCAAGTGAAGTAATGGATTACCTTCAATGAGCCCAATGTTGTAGTTATTTGAGGATATAGGTCAGTAGTTTACCCTCCATTTATCTGATACCTTCCTTTATGGAAAGAGTAGCTACAGAGATTTGGCGGAGTAATACCGTTACAGCTCATGACATAATCCTATCACATGCAGACGCAGTTAATATTTAAAGAAACAAAATACTACATGGTTCATAAATTACATAGATCTCCAAAATATATGAAGAACCATGGTATGGTTAAATCTAGACCTTTTAAGCATATACATTATAAAACGGTATCTGACTTGAGGGAAAAACAACACGGGAGCATGAGAATCATAATGAACGCGTTACGGTTCTTACGATTCCAACGGTTCAGCATTTCCTCAGAGGGCAACTAAGCCGTTGATAAAGCTCGATCTTTCTATATTTACAAAGGTGTTCAAAGTTCCCAAATTTGATTCTATAATTGAATTGAATCGCTATTAAGATTTAACCGTGTCAACAGTGTTAAAGTTTAGCAAGTAAGTGTATAGGAAAAGGAAAGGCATAGACATTGAATAAGGGTCACCTTGAGATCAAGTCTCATACCTCAGAATTCCGTTAACGCAAACATGTCGGGTCAGAAGAGGGCATTGAATATGAACGCTTATCTCCACCAGGGGGATCCAGCCTCATACAGGTGCTCCCCATCATCCCATGAAATTTGACATGCTTGAAGTCCTATGGCAACACTGGGTTCCTTTCCATGCAATAGGACCCATTCTTCTATTGCCAGTGCTTCATCGTTTTCGGTAGAGTATGTCATTTCGTTTTTTACAAATGGGTTAACCCCAGGATTTACCATGTTAGCAATTGCGGCTGGCATATACATCGAATCACCCACTAGTGGAGCGCCACAAGCAGCTAACTGTGCTCTAATCTGAATATTATATAAAATGTTTGTCAAATCTTTTAACATAGTAAGGCCTTGGAAAGAGTGGATACTGAAGTTGATAAGTATTGCTGCTCTAGATACTTCACAAGGTGTATTTGGGAGGATATTTAATTAGGTATAACACTCGTCCTGAATGTTAAACCATATCAACTATTGTATGCACTCTAAAGATGGACGAAAAACAGCATCATTTAAAAATATATTAAAAAATCCATTGAGCCTGGAAGTACTACATATCAGTGTTGCAACTGTGGATGTTTTCGTTTCAGTTCAAACTTAATAACAAAAACGCCGAAATTTCACCGACCAGTTGGAACAAATATGAGACCAAACCGAATGATAAAAGAAAAATCAAAACTGACAAGAACTAATCGGTTTTTCGCATAAACCGACCGAACCAAGTCGAGTATACACATATTTGGTTTAACATATTGGGCGAATGGAGCCATCGATTACTCAGCTTAACTAAAATTTCCACTCGATCACCCTATTTCAAAGTACTAATATTCGATAACTTAAACGCAAAATTGTGTTGAAAATTAGTCATTGGGCGTCATTTTGATGTTTTGGTCCATTTTGTAAGTTTTCTAACGGGGTATTAGTATCTTTTCATAATTATATGCTTTTAAACCTTCTCTTCTTCCCTAACATATTTTAGTTAAATTGAGTGATCGATTGTTCCATTTGCCCTAACATATTTATATGTGTGAATTTTTTTGAATTGTTCATTTAATTTTTTAAAAATTCAAAGATTATTACAAAAAATTTGTTAGTAAAGAATAGTCCACTGCAAATCCAAATCAAAAGACTAAGTCCATCACTATAACCTAATCCTAATGAGTTAGTTTTTCCATTTTGTAATATGGAATGTACTATCAAACAGAGTACTCAAATTTTTGTTTTGAACCTTAGGTAGAAATGTGTTTTGTACCTTCAGTAAAAACTATGTGATGCATTTGTGCATGAGGTTGAATTTCATGACGACTCTATTTTACTTTGAAATCATGAACTTCTAATCTTTTTATTGTTATAAACCGACCAGACCGAACCGGCTAGGCATCAAAACCGACATCAACCGAAATCGATGAATCCAAATTAATTTTCAATTGAAATGGTTTGTGTATCTTAAAAGCCGATAGAATCAGTTTCACATGAAAAACTCAGAAAAAAAACGACCGAACTGAACCCAAAACATCCTTAGCTGCAACCTAGTATTTACGATCTTCTGATTTTTCAGCATTCAACTTAAACAAGGAATTTTAATCATTTTATAATTATGGATGATACCACAAGATTAGAACTCACAGTCTAAAGAACAGAAAGTCAAAAGATTCTTCCTGAACATTACCTGATGAGTACGACCTGTGACAAGGTTGATTTTACACTCATATGCAAAGTCTCTAGAAGGCCATCCACAATCCTCAATACCATAGGTCTCTTCAATTTCTCTTTTAGGCCAAGGGATCCGATTGCATTCGGTGATCTCTAGTTGGCACAGATACCATCCTTTAACAAAATCTGCATGCATTGCTAAGATTTTCATGAAGGGCTCCATCAAATGTTATAATCTAAGAAAGTTATCAATTGCATATATAATACAATAGAAAGTTTCAGTTGGATGTGCAAGTGTACAATTGTAAGGAAGATATCAAAATAACGAAACATAGCCGAATAATGACTCAGGCTTAAGTAATCCATGTCAAAGATAAACTGAAACAGACGGAAGAGTGAAGTTTCTATGTCTAAAAATATTTCAACAGGAGTTATGAAGACTCTAGAAGAAATATGTAATCTGCTTGCAATGCTATTACATTGCAATGCTATTACAAAACCAAGAATATATAGTAGATATCCTTCCGTTTACGGAAAACTTATCTAATATATATAGAAGCATTATTATAAAAGATGCAATATAATATAGCACAATTAAACAACAGTAACATTATTTCTTTCTACTCATCTGAGTTAAAAAAAATTATACTAATAAAGTTTTCGTCTCTTAAAAAGACCTGTCTAGCCAATAGAAACTATGTTAAGTTCTTATCTCAACCTACCTTCTTAGATTGAAGTAACAAATCCACCAAATAGAACAAAATGCACAGCAAAATAATTGAGGAAGGAGTTAGTGAGCTAATTTCATCAGAATACACATGGCATTAACTAAGTCGCTTTAGCTACTTTAAGTTCTGTTCAGCATAAATTGACAAATGTAACTTAAGACTTTTTGGATCTTATTTCGAGTTCAGACAAGGTCTGTGACTTTGAATATCTGTTATAAGTTACTCACTGTAAGACCCAAGCCTTCAAATGTAAGAATAATCTAACTGGTAAATGACAGCTGATGATTACGTTGCTTCATTCATGTTTCTACCAATGAAGCTTTTTATTACCAATGCCCACACATTTTCACCTGACATGGTAACTCCACTCACTGAATATTTTATAGAACGCCATATTTCAGTAACATGGCAATATGAATCCTATTGAGTTGGAATAACCTTTTCTATAAAGTGGGTAATTCAATTCAAAGACTAATTGGCAAGCGAGCGGCAATATGTATCATGTTTACCTTCACAGACAAGTCTTGGGGCCTTATTAATGGGGCGCATATAGTGAGTAATCATTCCAGTTGGCAAAGGAGCAGCAGCCAGAGCAAGATATCGTTTTGTCACCTTCTTTTCCTGAGGATTTTAATAATTGATGAGAAAAAATGAATAAGAAAAGTGAAATAGGTTCTGGAACAGTAATTAAAAGATCAATTTGGACCACAAAGTGTCTTGATGCCTTGTTAAGAGAATAGGTCTATAGGTTCTCATTCAGATGCATACATCTCCACATGCACTAGAAAAACTTGTACAAGTATGTAGGAAGCAACTCACTCTGATCTTTCCATGAAAAACAGAACAGTATTCTTTTGTCCTTGACAGCACAACGCTACAGGTCAAATGAAAAATAATCACTCTATTACTTTCTATATGAATAGACAAACAGATAACGAAATTGTATTTTAAACCCATACCAGCCTTCTGTACAATTATCTATCTGATGTGTCGTCCACAATGGTTCCGATAATCCTAGGGCCCGAGTGGCAAATGTTGCGCAGCTTTCTTCAATATTATCTGTAGTTCCACCAACCTAAACATATCAAAGAATAGGGACATACAGTGAGAAAGAAACCGAAGTGATTGATGCACCCGATAGCAGATTAATACTAGAATGACAGAAGAAAAAATGGATTACTGGATACATACTGATGTTCCTGCAGGCTTGTTGAGCACCACATACGATTCAGTTACAGCAATGATTCTCGACTTCCAATCAATTTCATAGCACCTAATATAAATCACGACATTATTCTTCTTTTCAATCCAACATTCTTAATAAGAATCCAAAAATTATCATTGATTACCTAGGGAAGCGTTTTGGGTGAACATGAACCCTCAGGTAAGTTCCAACTTCAAGAATCTCATCTACATGCATTATGCGGAAAGTTTTCTGAGCCTCCCTGACAGTTTTTCCTTTAATAGAACCTCTCTTTTTAAGAATCGATGGAGCTGTAAATTCTTCATACACCTCTATCTGCTCCTTTGTAGCACTTGGAGGTGGTTTCGGACATACAAGTGCATAATATACAGCTCCAAAATGAATGAGATCAGCAACAAACCTTTAGGAAAACACTACATCATTTAAATTTACTCCCTAGTTGATTCTAAACAGATAACAAGCGAAAGAACTCACAGTGGAGGAAGATCCAGAGATTTACAAATATAATCTAACACAGGCCCTTCTTCTTTAACAACGAGGTGTTCCACTCTTGGGGGGCCATTTTCTGATGGACATGGTAGCAAGCGTGTGTAATTCAGAGAACTGGAAGAAAGTTGAAGTGTGTAAGTATACATTTCCATGGAAGAACAAATAGAGATCGACAGAGATGTGTTTACAATTTGGCATGACTCATTGAAAAACATTTAGGTTCCAGATTTGCAGTTGGAACTGAAATTCTCAATAATGGGGCAGAAAAAATTCGCAAGTGTAAACAGATTACTAAACAAGACAAGAGTTATGCTCAGCCATGTTTGTTTCTAAACATACCAAAAGAAAGCATAAATATTGATACACTATTCAACTAGAAGTTTGTTAAGTAAATATGTTTAGTGTATCTATACATTAGTTCAGGATAAGGCTTTGTACTTCTACAAATACTACACATGTACTCTACATTAATTCTAACGGAGAAAATCCATTTGGGAAACTATATCCTGATTATGGTATCAGTTCGCTAAGGTTTCTCTTCCACCACTCTTGTGAAAACATCTCTTCTTCGCCCACCATATCTCTTGCTTTCAACATATCCATATACAATACCCTTGACCATCTCGAATATTGGTAAAATGATGTCTTCCTCTTCTACCCTCCTGATAATCCCTCTCGAAGAATTACCACATAAACAAAACTACAAGAAAAAGCTAACGTATAAAGCTTACATCATCTCTACATGATCTAACTGCAGAAGAAGCACAATATTGCAAAATGAAAAGGTTTACAACAATTGATGACACTAAATACATCCGAAGACGCTATCTGGAAAAGCACCAAACTTTTATCCTCAACAAATTTTGGTGGCATCTAAATAAAATCATGAATGAGCCTCTACCACATACCAAGAAACTTAATTCCTTCCATGTGTTCACAACGATTCAGCACACAAAAACATTGTACTAAGATACATAATAATTACGGCGGAAGAACGTTAAGTAAAATATATCTAACAATAATGTTGTAAATTCAGAATCAAAAGAGTAATGCAAATACTACTCCCACCGCAACAAGATAATCTCGTTTTAAATGGTCAAAACTAACAAACTTCGTAACGATAGGATAAATTAACTTATCTAAGTATTTGAAGAAGTAAAAATGTAGTCTTGATGATAATTATCGAGAAATATTCCTATCATTAGGAAAAATGCAGACCAAATATATTAAATTGCCAGATATAAAAAAAAAAGCATGAAACTTGAGAATAATTTAAAGAAAATAAGAGGTACCCATTTGAGGTAGAAGTGCAATAAGGTGAATTAACATCTGAAACAGCAATGGATTCACAACTAAAGCATCTGTTGGTGAATATCTTGGAAATTGGAGAAGGGAAAATGAAGTATTTATTATGATTATTGAGAAATGTTGAATGGGTGGAGGATAAGTTCTTGATGAGAGTTGTTGAGGTGATAAAGCTCCTGCGGCAGAGTGGAAGAGAATGAAGGAAGGTAGTCGTTAGCATTGAAGCCAAAGAGGAGCTGCTGCTTATCGTCATACTTTGTTTTTCGACAAGGTTTTGGGTTGTCTTGAGTGTTTAGTGTTTCTTTTTTGGTGCGTTTGGATTGGGGTGAATCTAGATGAGGGTAAACATTTAAAATTAACCTAGGTTAGGGGAATGTAGGTGAAACTATTATAATTCATGTTTGGATACAATTAACTTTCACTAGGTAAAACAAAATAATTAATAACTTGAAAAACAACATTATAAAATTATTAACTATTAAACTGACGTTTATATTCTTCTCTTTATTTCCACAGAATACCTTGTTTTTGTTTGCAAATTAAATGTTATTAAATAAAAAATTATTTTTTCAAGCGGAAAGAAAGAGTTGGCAATAATACCCAAGAAAGAAATGAAGCGGCAATTTATATGATGAGGGAAGTTATTTTTTTAGAGGCAAATAATATTTGGAGGAGAGTAATATTATTGATGGGTAGTTTAGTCTCATCTAATAATAAAAAAAAAAATTAATTCGTTAACCTTGCATTACCCACCGATTTGGGGGTGAACGATTTGAGGGTGAATGGAGGAGAATGTGTTAACCTACATTAACCTAGATTCAACTACATTAACCTTAAAAAAAACAAAAAACTGGTTCCAAACGGGGTGAATGATATATTTCACCTAGATTCACCCCAATCCAAACGGACCATTTATCTCTACCGAGCAAGTGCATTGTCTGCTCAAAAGTCTATCAAATGTACGCAATGTGTGCTCCAGTGTGCATCCAACAACCAACTTGACTTTTGAGCATACATTGCATGCGGTCGATTGACTTCTGATCACACACTGTATGTGGTATATAGACTTTTAAGTATGCATTGTGTGCGTTCGATAAACTATGGAGCATACATTACGTGCGCTCGATAAGAGTGAAAATCGTTAAGATTCTCTAGCGTGGAAAAATGCAGCTGGGAAATAGGTTTGGCAATTTATTAATGATATTTAGTCAACTGTTACACCCACTATACGGTAGATTTCGGCCGATGTAAGAGTGTCTTGTGATAGGCTCGATCAACAAAGTATTGATAAGGAATTGAACTCATGATCTTGCGGTCATAAATCCACCTACTCTACCAAAACTGAACCAATTGATACATAATTCAAAAAGTCAAAGTCAAAACTGAATCAAACATTTCCAAAGTTATCCTATCAAATTCGGTTTAAGTTGGTTCGGTTGGTTTGACTGCACAACCCTACCTGTTTGTATGTACTCTTATGGTGTACATACCTTAGACTGTCAAGAAATTGCAAATGTTGTTACAGAAATTTTAAAGACAACTCCATGTACAAAATATTCCACATTGTCCTGCTCTCTTTAAATTGCAAACCTGTTTACCCCTCAAACTGAGGACGACGATGGATTGGAGCTCATACACTCATCTGAAAACTCAATAATAAGTTTTGAAAAATAACAAAACCTCTTTGAATATGGACACAAACTGAGGTTGTAACTCAAGTGTTGATTTTCTTGTGATATATTCAACAAAATCTTGTCTGATTATGCTGCAACTGATACAGTTCCTCTTTTATCTATATCGCATGGTTAGCTTAGACGCGAATTCTTGAACTTCACAATGTATCAGTCCGCCATAGCTTTAATCTGTTCTAGACATTAGACTTCATTCACTTTTCCTCTTTACGATCCGTTCCCTTTTCAATTTTCCTCGCTTTTTACTTCAAGTTCCACCGATAAATATTCTAGTGCAGTAACTACGTCCCCAATCAAAGGTCGTGTGCAGGCTTCATCTTGGAGACACATACCTGCAACAGCAATGGCTTGATATAGACCTTTCTGTGGATACATCCCTTCTAGTAAGGGGTCTGCCAACTCGTTGAACTTGCTTTTGTCTCTGAAATATGGCATTGCCTGCAGAGAATATAAAATAGGCGTCGGAACCAAACAATATATGGAGTTTCTGTCATGAATGTTGAGGTAATATTTTGAACATACCCACTGCATGACTTAACTACTACTATATATTGGAAGTTTGTGAATGATAAACTGAAGGAAAATAGTGTCCAGGAACTAACCCAAGAAACAAGGTGCTGCTCTTCTGCAGTTCTTGTATTATCAATAGCTCTCCTACCGGTGATGATCTCTAGTAAGACAACTCCGAAACTGTAGACATCTGATTTTCGTGTTAGTTGCCCTGTCTGTGCATATTCTGGTGCACAATATCCATACGTTCCCATCACCCTCGTAGACACATAGTCATCATCATCTGTTGGCCCCAACTTTGCAAGTCCAAAATCCGAGAGCTTTGGGTTGAAATATTCGTCAAGTAAGATGTTTGAAGATTTGAAGTCACGATAGATGATTGGAGGGTTAGCTATATCATGCAGGTATTCGAGTCCTTGAGCAGCTCCTTTAGCTATCCTCATCCTTGTATACCAATCCAAAGGCTTCATTTCCGGAGCTAGATCTGAATAAGCATGCACCATCCTGAGAATTCATCTCATAATGGAACACTTGAAAGTTAGAATGAGAGATTCGGTGAGCTTACCGAAAAGATGATCCTCTAATGATCCATTTTGCATAAACTCATATACCAAAATTCTTTGGCGCCCATCAGCGCAGTAACCTATCAAGTTCACAAGGTTTGGGTGATCAACAAGGCTCAATGTCAGAACTTCCGCTAAGAATTCTCTGTTCCCTTGAACACCATTCATGTCTAACTGCTTCATAGCCACAATCTGAAAAGTAAACGAAGATCATGAGGACCGAAGCTTTATAACTGAAATGAGAATTTTTAAAAAAGGGACAAAAGATAATGATATGGACTTGATTAGTTTTCTTGAGACGTCCCTTGTAGACCCTCCCAAATCCTCCTTCACCTATTAGAAGATCAGGATTAAAATTGTTCGTGGCAGCCACCAATTCCTTGAACGTGAACACCTCTGCTGCTACTTTCACCTTCCCATAACGAAGGACATCTTCAGCTATCCTCTCCGGCTTCGAGTGACCTGCACATTTACTGACAGGTAATTCACAGTATACTTCACATTTCAGATCCCCATTTTTTGTTTTGTCATCAGTTAGTTAACCATAAACCACTACACATACAATACACATTCATATATCGAATTATCAAAGAATATAATGTAAAATCTGATATGGCTTCAGAATCATGGCAAAGGATATCCATATACAAAATTCATCTACATACGCTCAATCAACATTCCAGAGATGCGCGGTGAGAAACATTATCCTCGTAGACATAATATTACGCGGGAATTCTAACCTGAGCTCATAGAGACACTTCGGTCAATGGTGGACGACAATGCTTCGGAGTCATCATATGTCTCTTTGGCCTGAACAGTACTTTTGGAACTGTTCAAACTATTCTTCCTCACTGTGTTTGTACGCTGTAACTTACAACATACTAAAAAGATCATTTTCTTTTGAAGCCTTAGTTCTGGATTAATTAACACTGCCCTCAATAGTAGAAATAATTCATTCTTGACAAAAAAGAAAATATTATCCAAGCTGAGGAAGACAATTAATACAATGATCAAGAATTGATGTAACGACGTTACAAATTCAAGTTTAAATGTCAAATGTCATCAACCAAAACAGGCTACATTTCTGGCATATTGATGATGAAATAAAGATGCAGGACAAGCAATAACACACCAAAGTTTTATATTCTTTCCCCATATCAACATTTTCTTGGTCGAGTAGTTTGTCACACAGGGCCTGTCTAGTGTGTTTTTAGTGACTGACATGGTTTGCAACGTTTAACCCGAGGACCACTCAATGCGCACTCTACTAGTAGTGATTGCGGGTTCCTGTTGCAAACCCAATGACCAATCAATGCGCACTCGACTAGTAGTGATTCCCGATTCTTGTTAGGACACTAATGTTACTTTTTAAGTTGTTTCCTAAGAGTTTGTAATTTTAGTATATGAGATGACAATTGACAAGCCTTTAAGACTAACATTGTTGTATAACAGCCTAACTACTCTATGAAATTGTTGTATAACTCATCAAAACGTCTGAAAAAATGGACCTTTTAACATAAGTAAGTAGCAATTATTATTAATTGAACAGCTACCTTCATAAATGAATTAATAAGGGGAATCCATTTTACACTACTAGAGTCTTGAAAGCATTACTTAAATAATCTTGGTGATGGTTATCTTTCTCATTCAAAATGATGAACCATTAAAAGCTTATGGGTTTTAGTCTTTTAGACGTTCTCGTTTGCCGATACCTAAATTATTACTCCCTCCATGGCTCCATCCGATTTTACTTGTCGCTATAGTCATTTACACATACATTAATAAAAATAAAAATAGTCACAAAGTATATTTCAAGATCAATTAGTTGAAACTATATTGGTTGGTTGATAATTTAGTGAGAAAAACTAGTCAAAAGTTCATTGAAAGTATAAAAGTACAATTTACTAGGAGTATACAATAATGACATGTATTTTTGAACAAAAATTGTGTTGGAACGACAAGCAAAAATGACCGGAGGGAGTCTTATTTTTTATGAAAAGTTAATCTCCTCCACTTATGTTGAGAGGTCCTTTCGTCTGACCAGTTGTAAATTAAGGATGTGTTCTAGTAACAATCATGTAAAGAATGCATCTAACATGAATGAAATAAGAAGCAACTCTTAGTATATACAAATCGTCTTGCCACTTACAACTAAACTATGTCCCATGATCCGATAACTAAATTGTGGGTACCTATTTTTCAAATTCAGTTATTTCCAAGACAACAAATCCTTCATATTAATTCAATTACAATTTAACTCCTGACTTGGCTTAGTGGTTATCGATCCAGTGTCCACAATTGAAGGTCCCCTCCTCGGTATGTAAGATTTTCAGTATGATATCACTTGATAAAAAAGAAAAAAAATTCAATTACAATTTGAATGTTGCAGTCACACGTTTTAGTTTTGGAAATAATATTCACCATATAGCAAAATTAAAATTAAAATATTGTTTCTATAAGATTACTTTATTATATGAGGTACTAATATATTAAATATTTATTGATAACACTTTTTTTATTATCATATATCAAATATATAAAATAAATTATTCCATTGTTATAGCATACCAAACAAAATAATGAAATGATTCGAAACAATTTATTTCCCATGTGTATTCCTTTCATACCTTTACTCCATTACCTCTAAACCAAACACAACATAATTGTTTCACTGGTGTATTTATTAGGTTACTTTTGAGTCATGTCTTCAACACTCTCACTTACCTTTGAATGATTAATTAGTTGTAAGAATGCTTATTACGCCACGTGATTTCTAGCAGTCAAGCTTGATAAGATTTATGTCATCAAACTCTTGCAACCATATTTTTCTTGGACATATGGATCGATGTGATACTGATAAGTGTTAAATATGTAGCATTTTTAGAGTTTTACTTATTATATTATAATGATTTTGGAACTTAACTTTATTTGATTTGCACTTGTTTTCATCTAATGTTGATTTTAGACAATTATTGAATTAATTGAAGGTTTTGAGCATTAATTGATCACATGGATCAACCATCAACTCAACAATGGAGTACCCGACGGCCGACGAACCTAATACGATTTTAATGAAACATATATGTTTGGGCCAATAATGTTCGGAAGCCCGACAAACAAAACATAGAGAATTCTCAAACTAGAAATACGACTCTCTTACATGCATAAAAGAGGAGTTTTTGCACACACCAAAGTAGGGATATTATCGATTCGCTGCAAACCGACAAAACCGAACCGAAATTTTACCTATTTGGTTGGAAAAAGAATCACACGGAACCGAAGCGGTGTGAAAAACATTCAAAACCGACAAAAAAAATTCGATTTTAGTATAAACCGAGCGAACCGATTATTTATATATTCTTTAAAATATTTATATTTGAGATATTTCTTAATATTTGTACTTAATTTTGATTTTTTAAATTATTATATTATTTATATAATTTATTATATTAACTTTAATATTGACCCAATGGACCGTATGTGAAGTGTTCAAGACTCACTTTAAAAATCCATATCTATCATACCCACTTTAAAACCTGATAGTCTAATGAGTACTAAAAGAAACTCAGTAGGCGGCACCTTCAATTCAGCTATGCGCCTCTGCCGTTTCCATCTTGCTGCCTCCATATGAAACAATCTTACAATTAACACCCGCAATTTATCTCATTTGTTTTCTGTCTTTATTTGTATAGATAATGCGGATGGCGATGAACCCGATTTATAGAGTTTGGAATCTAAGCATGGGAGCAAATGAGCTAATTTCTATTTGTGTTACATTGTCATGAACAATTTCTATTTTGTTTTTTAACTTCCTATGGACTTGTAGACTCAATTTAATTAGAAAATCGTGGACTTTAATTTTTTTTTTTTGTTTAAAAACCTAAAAACCAACCGAACGGACCTCCATTCACAAGCCCCCGTCCACAAAATCTTTCGCTCGGATTGTTAATCGTCTCGATCATAATCCGTTTTCCATTCACAACTCGCATAGTTAGGCTATGTTTACTATATATTTTTTAAATAAAAACGAATATTATGAGCGAACGATAACGAGCGATTTGCAACGAATTATGAATGAATCGTAACCGGTTCGAATGAAAACTATATTTTAATAAAATTAATTCTATAAACGATTTTAACGAGCGAGTGCAATTTGTATTTCTATTTTGTTTTTTTGATTAAACCGGGTCTGGCGAACGGCCTGGAGGTCCAGACCCGCTTTCCCAGTTTGAAATTTGCCCAAGCCCCCGTCCGCATACGAACGGGTCTTAAATTTGGCATTAAGCCTGGTTCGAGTCGACCTTAGATTCAATAGGTATTCGGCCTAGGCACATATATTGACAAATGACAAGGGCAATTTATGCCACTTTAAACCCAACTTTTGTGATATAAAATTAAGATAAGGGCAAATGACTTCTTACATTAGTTATCTTTGGAAAAAAATTATTTAGATCACTTATATTTCATACTGACCAAATATGATCATTAATGTTTTAAAAGTGTCTCATTGGACTTGAATTATGTGTAAATAAGAGTTAAATTGAGGGCTTATGAAAGGGAAAAAAATTGTTTGGATGAAAATACCCTTCAAAAAATCGACGGAGTGACCCGAATGAGGCACTTTAAAAATATTAGTTATCATATTTGGTCGGTCTGAAACATGAGTAATCTAACTAGTCTTTTTTTCAAACGTAAGTGATGTCAAAAGCAATTTACCATTAAAATATGCTTGATTGAGATTTGAACCATGTTTAAAGTAATCCAAAGATCTTAGCCTAGTGGTACCGGGCATGAGCTTCCTTCCAAGACATCTCAGATTCAATATATTACTCTTTAAACAATAGAAATTTTTTTATTGTTATGTAGTAGATTTATGAAAAATAACCGATTGTTCAATAGCTTAATAAAATATATCCTAACCTTCCACCGATAGGTATTGCCGTATTGGGTTCAAACGTTATTGAAGAGAACTTGTCTCATATTTTACTCTAGTTGTATACTAGTTATTAGAATTTATGTATCCGTTATTTATAATACTATTAAATCCATACTTTCATTGCTAATTTTAAAAAAGAGATATATATGTAAAGAACAAAAGTATGATATTAAATTTGAGCATTCTTATAGTTTTTGGATGTATACATATCAAAATCTAGGAAAGGTTTCAAAATATTCTACGTTTTTAATTGTTATTAATTTTGGGTATGGTTAAAATAAATTTGTCCATAGTACAATAATGTGTCAACAATTTTGTACATAGTACAAAAATATAACACAAGATTTATTCTAAATACAAAATATGTCATTAAATTTATACAAAGTACAAAATATTGTATACACATTCATACAAATACATAGGTAAAAATCTGCACAAAATCATAACATATACATACTCATAGAAATACACAGATAAAAATCTACATAGAATCAAAACTTTTTATTACGAAAGATGTCAATTATAACTCTATGCGTCACGTATAATTTTATAAGACTACATTAATAAGTTCTTCTGTTAACGGGCCCACATAAAAAATCTACCATAGAAAGTCGCATCGAATATAAGCTCCCCTCCAACATTGAGAATTGTTCAAGGTGAAGTAATTGACATTTACGTTTAATGACACCTGAAATTTTAATTCACAAAATTATCTTTTATTAAAACATATTAAAATGAATAATAAAATATTATTTGTGAAAAATTGCATATAAGAGACTCTCCATCGAGGACCGGCCCTTGAGGAGGCGGGGTGGGCGATCGCTCAGGGCCCAGGACTTTAGGCGATCTCAAATATTTAAAATCTATAGATATATAATAAACATATATATTAGAACAATTTTTTTAACTGTCAAAGTGGTTAAGTCTAGTGTAGTCGATTTGAATCCCTTGAAGTACGTCATTTTTACACTCCAACACTTCACACTTTTGTGCAATTTATCTCTATGAGTATATGTAATAAGCCCCTTCCAAGTTGCAACTAAACACTCTAAGCTGCAACTAATCTCTAATGAGTATATGTCCTAAGCCCTATGTGTATATACTAATAAGTCCGTTATGATTAATGTACTTAATTTATATTCCTCCGTTTCAAAATAAATGATTGTTTAATGAATTTTTTTTTATAATAATTGGTTTATGAAATTCAATGTACTTTTGAACTTTAACCTTTTAGTTATAATAATTATTTTGGGAAGATTAATTAAATAATATAAATTCATATTTTGAAAAATAATTACTTTGACACTTTGAATAAATTGAGTATTGAGAAATAAAAGTGTATGTAATGTCAAATGTGTTATATCTATATCCGAATAATCCAGTTACAATAAATGTGTACTTAATTTATAGTAATTATTTTACTTCTTTATATGTTGTAGTCTTCATTTTATTTTATTTTTTAGATTCGCAACCTTTAACCATTTAGTTATAATAATTATTTTGGATAGATTAATTAAATTACATTATTTATCATACTCAATTTATTCAAAAAGTCAAAGTACTTATTTTTGAAGGTATCATTTTTACATCATTTTGTTGTTATACTTGAAAACCCACTGATATTTCCTTTTATTTAGTATTTTGCAAGTTACTCTATTTTAAATTTCATTTATTTAGTTATATATTTTATACTTTTGTTATCTTTATCTATTTATTTATTTCATAAAATGCCATCATTTATCTAATAGATAATTAATGCCCCACGCACCCTTGCCCTAGATGAGTATACGAAGCAAATGAATCGCGTGATATGCCTCAATTTAAGCAATGCTCGGATAATCTTTTTTGTACTTTATAATAGGGGCCCCTTTTTCAATTTTCACACAGGGCCCCAAAGATGTCAAGACCGGCCCTGTCACCATCCAAACAAATATTTGAAGGTGAAAAATGTGGTTAGGTTGTCAATTGTCAAATATATTGTATTCCTCCAATCCTTTTATTCAAGGATTTTTTTATTTATCGAGTCAAACTTTGAAAAAATTTGATTATGAATTTCCATCTCCGCTAATAAAAAATAGTATATATTTTTAAAATATCAACTTTTTTTACGTATGTAAAATTAGATATTTATATCTAAATCGTGTTTGAATGACCGTGAAAGTCAAACGAGCCTAACTACTAACATAAAAACATCTTCTTTCGCTCTCATTTCTTGACTCGAGTCGGCTTCATTCCATTTCTTGATATCAACCCCACATTTTTCTTTAAGCCCATCATAAATCATTCTGCTTCAACTGATTCCTTCCAAAAATTCATAATCATAATGTCTGATCATAACAAACGTGTAAATGGAGATGTGACAAAGTTGTAATGCTCTTATCTATACACTAATTCATTCAAGTTCATTATTTGATGTAATTGTGAATATATTTGCTGCATCAGATATATATGTTCTAATTTATTGCATGATGAATTAATAATTATGTTGGTTTTTAATTTTGGGTTCTTGAATGAAAATAGGATGATGCAAGACTTCAAAGTGGAGTTGACCATGGAAGATAACATGCATGAATTCGTTCTCCAGTTTCATGGACCCGAAGGCAGTAATGCCCATTTCTTGATTTTCTTTTTTCATCACTTTTTCAGTCAACAAATGTGAATTTGATGTTTCTTGGATTGTTGTTTTCTTAGCTGCTGAACAGATGAACTGCATCCATAATTACCCCCCCCCCCCCCCCCCCCCCCCAATGCCCTGCCCGTCTTAGTTACAGTTGTTATCTAGTTATCTTGATATTGATGTCGATTTCTGGGATTTTTACGTTTGTGGTTTTTGAATCGAAAGATGTGAATGTCCTTAGGTTCACTGTAATGTTATGGGAAATTTCTCTTGGTTTTTCTTTTGTTGCATGTCGAAGTGATCTGCATTCTGTTCTAGTTTGATGTTGTAAGGATTCTTGAATTTGAATTAATTGTTTGTTATTAGTTCAGTAGTTTGCATGCTTCTGCTTCAATTTCATTTAGTTTACAGCATCTAAACATATCCAGAAATTCGATCTTGCATTCATTTGTTCTTTTTCTTCCCCTCCCCTTTTAAATAAATGTTTACTATATATTGTTGGCAGGTCTTTATCATGGTTATATGTGGTCAATGAAGGTGGTGATCCCAGCTGAATATCCATTTAAACCCCCACAAGTGCAATTTGTTGAGTCCATTTATCATCCCAATATTCATGAACTGTGAGTTTGTTAATCGAATGAGTGTGTTTATCTCTGTTTATATGGCTAACTGTCAGATCCTCTAAGTTGGTCATCTGATTTTTCAGTAATGGCACAATTTGCGTCGATGTTCTTAACGAGACATGGACTCCCGTGGCAGGTAACTCATTCATTCTTTAGCTCTTTACACTATTTACACTTCTTATCCATTATGCAGTAGTGTTTTAGCATTTCAAATTCGAGTCAATTCTCAAAACGGCCTCTCTGTTACCTCAGGGGAGGGGTGAGGCCACACACTGCTGAACCACCCCCCCCCCCCCCCCCCCCCCCCATATTCCCCTGTATAGGCCGAAGTCTCTTCCTAGGCATTGGGACATGTTGATGTTCATGTATGTTTTTGAGAAGTAATTGTTGTATGTCATCTCAGTTAATCATCTTCATGGCTGCTAGTACAGTTTTGGACTTAGGTGGGAGCCTCTTCGTAGTCATTGGGATATGTTGATGTGTGTATTAGAGAAGTAACAGTGTATTAAATGTCAGTTTATCATCCTCATGGCCTCTAATTCAGTTTTGGAAATCGTTTCTTCATATGTAGTAACCTTGAGGGCTTGAACTCCTTTATTACACCGACAAAACTGTACTCAGTAGTTTCCGATTTCTTTGAGTAGTAACTCTCGCATTCCATTTCAGTAGTTGTGGCTTCCTTTTATTTTTGCAAGACCTCGTAGCTGTGTTTGAGTTCTTCATACCACAACTTCTGAAGTATCCGAACCCAGAGGATCCACTGAATACGGACGCTGCTCATCTGCTGATGACTGATGAACCTACTTATGAAGCAAGAGTGAGAGGTAAAACAGAAATAAGATTCCAATTTATTTACAGAACGACGAATCTACTATGCCTTGAACTTACTGTTTTTATATGTTTGCTGGAGTTGATCACATAAAGTGTTGTCCAAATCAGCATAACGCCAAATGCATTAAGCTTTGCATCATTGTTCTTCCTTAAATTAGATACATGGCTTGTTTGGCAATGCATTAGCGCGTTGATGAGTATAAATATTAGTAGCAGACTGACCTGAATTAGAGAGGATTTCTTCTTCTGTTTTCCAATCACTTTAAGTTGTAGTAATCAGCAAACCAGTATTGGTATTTATGTAGGTTCCTATTGCCCTTAAAAGCAAGGTGGTGAGAATTGAGAAACATTTCCTATGTTTGTCGTCTTGCGCTTAAGCATGCCCAAGATTCTTATATCAACTGACGTTTATTTTTATCAGAGTATTGTGAAAGGTATGCCACACTGGAGGAAACGCCTGAAGAGGAGATGAGTGATGGTGAAGATGAAATCGAGGAGATGAGTGTTGACGAAGATGAAACGCTTGCTGCAATGGATGAGATTGAAAATCTTTCCCTTGAAGAAACGAAAAACGACATTGCTTCGGGGCAAGGTGATGATCCATGAGGATAGAACAGAATCGATGATCATCCTTCTCAATTTTTTGTAAAGCTGATCTAATGATAGTGTAAACTGATGTCTGCAATTGCTAGTAATGGTACATATGTTACTTTCACTTGTTGCTGCTTTTATAGTCTTAGAACTGAATTGTAATAACAAATTGCATGATGAAAAAAATAGTTTGTGGATTTGGTGATCTAGTTTCATTTGACTATGTTTGGGAATAGTATTTTATATCTTTATATTTTGTAGTACTACACATAAAACATTGACATATTGATGAGTTGATTTAATAAATGGGCAAATGGCTTCTGACATCACTCACGTTTGGAAAAAAAAGCCAGTTAGATCACTCATGTTTCAAAAATGCCAGATAGATCACTGATGTTTAAAAAGTCACTCATTCGGGTCACTCCATCAAATTTTTGAAGGGTATTTCTGTCCAAACACATTTTTTCCTCTCATAAGCACCCAATTTAACTCTTATTAACATATTGACCCCAATCTCGAGAATACAATTTTTTTCGATTTCTTTTTTGATATTTTTCGATTTTTTCTCGATTTCTTTTTTGATATTTTTCGATTTTTTCTCGATTTTTTTTTCGGTTTTTATTTTATTTTTTCTCGATTTCATTTTTTATTTCTGTTTCGATTTTTTCTCGATTTTTTAATTTATTTTTTGATTTTTTCACGATTTCTTTTTTGAGTTATTATAGAAAAAAGAAATCAAAAAATAAAACAAAAAAAGAAATCGAGAAAAAACTTAAAAATAAATTAAAAAAATTGAGAAAAATAGAAAAAGAAATCGAGAAAAATTGAAAAAGAAATTAAAAAAAATGGAGAAGAAATCGAAAAAATCAAAAAATAAATCGAGAAAAAATTGTAATCTCAGGATTGGGGTCAATGTGTTAATAAGAGTTAAATTGGGTGTTTATGAGAGGAAATAATGTGTTAGGACATAAATACCCTTCAAAAAGCTGATGGAGTGACCAGAATGAGTGACTTTTTAAACATGAGTGATCTAACCGGCGCTTTTGAAACATGAGTGATCTAACTGGCTTTTTTTCCAAACGTGAGTGATGTCAGAAGCCATTTGCCCTTAATAAATTCATATAGAAAATTATATTTTGTAACTTGATAGTTTGAGATGCATGGTTGCCACAAGTGCTAGTTGAACGGATTTTCTCATGTGGTGCTTTTTTTATAGTTAAGTTTAATTTGTCATATATAGTACTCCCTTCGTCCCTAAAAGATTGTCACATTTTGACTTTTGTTAGTCAAACATTACAAAATTTGATCATGAATTTCCATTAAACGATAAGAAATAATATAGTCTTGTGATACCTTGTTAGATTCGTCTCAATATATATTTTTGAAATATTAACTTTTTATAATTTTGTCAAATGTATAATAATAGATATTTATGTTTTAAATTGTGTTTTATTGACCACCAAAAGTCAAAATGTGACAATCTTTTAGGGACGGAGGGAGTATAATATATTTTATTTTTTTCATGATATTAAAGTGTAATCGCTAAATTACATTATCTATGACTTTTTCATTAGTTGTCAAATTTCATTAAGTAAACGATTAGTAATATATTTAATAGAAAATTATAGTAATATGGGTAAATAGCTTTAATGAATAAAAATATATTTTATGACTTTATAGGTCAGACCCATAGTTTGTCATAATTGCTCGTTCAACGGATCTTTGTATATATGTTAATAGACATGCTCTGTTTACTTTTGTCGAAACATCAAAGTGTGATTGCTTATTTATATCAACCATAAAATATCGATTATCTGACAAATTTTGTTCAATCTTATTTTTCAATTTTCATTTGATCGTTGTCAAAGAGATGGCGTGTAAAGAGGTATAGGAGTACTTTTTTTTAACTAGGGACTTATCTATAAGGTGTTCCTAGTAAGATTTTAACATGACATGTTCACGATTATTAGACATTCAAAGGGAGAGTTATGAATGAATGTCTTTTAGGAATAAATATTGATTACTAATAAGTATTCTCTTATGTCCATAAGTTCTCTATCAAATGATGTACTCGAAAGAGAAACCTTATAAATAATATTCAGTATATTGTATTTGAAACTCACAACGAAAGGAATAGAAAGGTACTCATATTTTCCTCTTATTTTTCATTCGCTATTCTATTACTATATTTTATGACGACTTAGTTGATTTTAGAGAATTTTCTTAGATAACCTGCTCCAAATGTTGTACAGTAACTTATTAAGTGGTAACAGTAACATGAGTCAATCGAATAGTCTAATAGAAAAGGCTATTGCTAGTGATGAGAAGGTCCTGATTCGAAACTCACATCATCGCTAATTTTTTTTAAAAAAAAAAAAGTGGTAACAGTAACAAGTTACAAGTGAAGCCCACCTCAGTAATTATTGGGCCTAAGCCCCTTGAGGCTGCTAATATTGAACTTGTAGGCTGTAGGCTGTAGCTTCTTTCGACTCTCATCAACCTGCGCCTTCTTCATATGCTTCAATTTCAAAAAGATCGTCTGTTTTAATTTTCACTCAGGTATTTTTCTATAGATGTTGTTAGTAAATTTAATTTTAATCAAATTAATTTGTGTCAATTTTGACTACTGAAAATCAAGTAAATGTATCGATTATTTTTGTGTAACAAATGTTGTCATTTTTCCGAAATTGATGTTATTTGAGAATTTCAATGCATTGCAGATAAGGGATGAAAGTCAAGAAGCAAAAACGACATCGCCGAGCTGTGCGATTTTACACTGCTTGCTTTGGGTTTAGAGAGCCCTTTAAAGTTCTATGTGATGGTACATTTGTTCACCACCTTTTGGTGAACAAAATCGTTCCTGCTGATACTGCTATAGCTAATATTTTAGGGGCTCAAGTTAAGCTTTTTACGACCAGGTCCGATGGTTATTATGCTTCGATATTTGGTGTAATTTCTACTTATTTATATTGTGCTCACGTTGTTTCAAATTACTATGTCATAGATGTGTCCTGGAAGAGTTGAGGAGCCTCGGTAAAGCTTACGCGGACAGTCATAATGCTGCAGGGAATCTATTAACTGCAAGGTTATATAAACGCGTGAAGAAGTGATTGATAAAAGAATGGTATACCAAATATAGTAGAGTAAATGTAGCTATGTGGTTCTTATATGGTGATTTGTCTATTGATCAGATGTGATCACGAACAACGGAAGAGTGCTGTCAATTGTTTAACCGATGTTATTGGTGAAAACAATGAGGAACACTTCTATGTTGCTACTCAGGATGCTGAACTACGGCGCAAGTTTCATGAGGTCTAGTACTTACGTAGTTACGTTTCACCCAGATTACACTATGGAAACATATTGCTTAATTTTCGTCCGTCCTGACAGTAACTAGTTAAAAGCATCATTAGATTTCCATTTCATCCTATACGTGACTTTATTGATGTGTGGCTAATGATCTCTCCCGCCCTTTATTGTCTTATGACCTTATCCGTTGTATTTTAAGATGTTCTGGTTAAGTATTTATACCTTTCTAAGTTAATGTGCAGCAAGAACTTCTCATTTTATGCTAAATGTGATTCTGATCATTTTAGGTGTTATGAACGTTACGTTTACTGTTAAAAAGGGAATATCTCATTTAAAAGAAGTGATAAATTGAAACAAGTTTTTCATTTTTACTAGAAGGTTGCAGAACGCTACATAAAACCAAACATGCTGGACAACTTGGTTTGTAACTTCTTTTTCTAGAGTCCCAAGTTTCTCAATTTGACTCATCTTAGAATATCATGGTCACAGATACCAGGGGTGCCCTTAATATATGCTCTTCGGAATTCCTTATTCATGGAAAAACCATCAGCAACACAACAACAGTTTGCTAAAGCATTTGAAGAAGGACGCTCACATATGACTGAGCAGGAATATAAGTTATTGAAGATGAAGAAGCCGGCGACTCTTGAGGGGGAAAGTATTTCTTCTGATGTCAATGCAAGTAGTGGCGATGACAGGGTAAATTCAATAGCCAAAAGGAGGAGTGGTTTAGCTGTGAAGAATACAGTTCAATTCAAGAAAAAGAGAGCAAAGGTTTGATTCCGTCTGATTGATGTTACCGTGTTATTATTTGTTGTAGTAGTATCCTCAGTATGATTTGAAGTACTGAAGGTCATCTTGAGTAATTAGGTGTTTAATTCAATGGTCAGTCATGTTTTCTATAAGAAACTGTTACTTCTTCAATATATATGTAAACCGACTGAAATACTTAAAACATAGTGGTGACTGCTTGATTTAGTGTAAATGTGGTAATGAGAGTATTAAGGAATATATATATATATATATATATATATATGCATAAACAAATAATAGAAAAATTAGTAATACTATACTAGTTTGAAAGAGGTAACTATGGAACATATTGTTAAACGTAAGGAAGTACTTAATTTATTCTTTCACAAATCAAGTCGATCAAATAATAATGGAGGAAGTACATAATACTGCCTACATTGTGTTTAAACAAGATGTGCATATATGCCATGCGATAAATCAATATTAAAAGTAAATATATATTCTGGAGTGACAGCATTTGCAGGAACAGTGGATGGAGTTGGCAATCTCTTGATACGACTTCAATTATTTCCCATTGTATATTAACTGTATATCAGCTATGATTTAAACAATTGTGTTTTCTGTACACTGTTGGTTCCTTTGTTATTGGATGAATCCATGTCTTCAAGATTATGAACAAATTAGGCCGAAAATGACCCTTTGTTCAAAGGATAGACTCATACAAACTGGGATGTCTCAGAAGTAACTGGTTTGGATTAATGCTGATCAGCAAAGTATTATTTATTTATGATCTTTGTATATTGCAGGGCCCAAATCCTCTTTCATGCTTACCAAAAAAGATGCATAGTAAAAAGGATAATGCTTCAGAAAAGGTTGGTTTTCACTATTGTTCATGACTTGGGTTTGAAACTAGGCAAGAGTGTGTGGATTATAGTCAGTACTTGAGATCTCTTGGTTGCCTAAACATTTTTAGAAATCGCACAAACAAAATTGAGGCTGCCTCCCGACAAACAATTGGGATTGGATTCTTAACGATTCGTCAATCTAACCATTAGCTGGATAATACTGCTGAGAGCTTTGTCCTACTCTGAGTTGTTCCTTGTTCAATTTTTTGTTTGCTTACATATCTAAGAAACACTATTTCCTCCTTGCTCAGAGCTATTGCGCATGGTGTGTCGAATACTTATTTAAAGTCAATTTCCTTGGACTCATTTATGTGAGAAGCATATTAATGTTATAAAGGATGGATGTAACCTGATACCCCTTAGTGTTAGAAGCCTCTAAAAGTACAGAGCTATAAAAAGGTTTTTTCTGGGTTATATTGATTCGATTAAACTTTGATGTTTAACTGGATCGTTTCTTCATATATTCAGGGTAGCGATAGTGCTGATAAAGCCAGTGGCACTAGGAGCAGGAAAAAGAAGAGGTCACGCAAAAAGAAAAGTGTAACACAGCCAACGAGTCAAGTGGCCTAATTCCACTCATGTCAGAGCAAGACATCCAAGATTTTGAGATTCCAAGACCTGAAATGATTACAACCCCGAGTCTGCGTTTATATGACTGAACAAGATATCAACCTATAAATTCACGAGCATTCAGCGATAAGAAATATGGGTTTTCATTGGTTAGTAGTTGTATTACATGCCCCGCGGTGTACTGTTACCGTCCTTAACCGAACTATTGAAGGAACCTCTAGCTTTTCTTACTAGTCTGTTTCAATAGTTGCAACTATTAGCTAGTGGTACTTGGTAGAGTTCTTTAACTGGGGTCAGAGTTTCATAAGATGGGTATGGTTGGAAATATAGCTGCCCCTTGAATTGCTGAGCTGATATACACACACCAAAACAATAAAATATAGATGTGAAATGCCAAAAATGACCCAACGAGTAGGAGTTTGTCAATAGCCATATTAGGGACTAGGGATACTAACGTGTATAAAAGCTGTTCCGATGAACGCGTTCACCACTCGTTCGTAACACTAGGAACGAGCTTATCACCCATTTATTACTACATAGACGTGCAGAAAAGTCGTTGGCAACACTATTAGACCATCAGCAGGAGTGCAAAATAGGGTTTAAATGAGAATTATTCAATACAGCAGGGGTGCAAGTGGGGATTAATGATCGGGTGCAAAATCTGAGGTTCAAATTTTAATTCACAAAAAGTTGGGTTTCATTCTGACATTTGGCCCATAATGGGGCCCGCAACAAAACTTGAAATGGGTTTCAACTCCTGCAGTTTGGGTTTCATTTCGTACGGCAGGGGTGCAATTGGTTCTTTTTTTTCTTTTTTGCTTTTACTAATTATTAAATGTATTATTTGTTCAATAATTAATCAAAATAAAAATATAAAATATATCATTATTTTTTAATTTTTGAGATCTATAAATAAAGTCTCGATTTGTTTCATTTGAACACAAAAAAACGAGTTTTATACATCCTTTCTTCATTTCTTCTTTGTAAAGATTATAACTTTAATTTTAAAGATTATAATTTTAATAATTATATATGTACAAATAAAATAGATAAATAAAAAATATGGTGAGATATAGGATAAAGTGATGTGGAAGAAAGTGAATAAAACTTTGAATAACACTCTGTTGTGGAAGCTGAATGCAAATGACGGTGTAAGGAGTGTTAAGCTGATATGATACTGAATAAATTCAATAATTTGATGTCCTGCTGTGAATGGTCTTAACGAGCGCCTAGCTCGTTAGTTGCACTAAAAACGGCTGCAAGGTGCAGCTTTTCCACCTCATCCACCTAGGACTGTCTTGTCCCATCCACCTGCCCTGTAGTGTCTTGTCCCATACCATTTTTTACATTTTTTTGTTTTTATAAAAATTTATGAATATAATTTTAATATAAAAATTTATTATTATTATTATTTTTAATTATACTTTTTAACTAACATTATAATTTTATATAAATAGAATTAGAAATATCTTTTTATCTGAATCGTGGTTAGATGATCGAGAAAATTCAAACAAAAATTAAAAAATCGTTATTGTTATCAAATAATCAACAACTATCTCTTCAATTATTGCATGACCTTTTGTTATTGTTACTTCGAAAATGAAGAAGCTTGGTATTCTCTATTAGACCATCTCCATTTGGAGATAATTCATCTCCACAATATTTCATACCACCTCACTTTATTCCTTCTCCACATCATCAAATATCCTCAATTATTTTTCAAATATCCTCACACTCTACAATAGCAGATATTTCAAAAAGTTATTCCATTTTCTCTCACTTCCACATTATTTTCTCTTCCTTCCACATCATTAACATATACCCCACTATATATTCATTCTCTCTTCTTATTTTATTTATATTATTATAATCCTATAGTTTTTATTATTAATTATATTATATATAAAAATCTTTATTTATTTTTAAAACTAACTAATAATTTTCTTTTTGTTATTTCTTATTATTAAATAATAGTGTTTGATATTTTATTATTAAATTAAAAATAACATTAAAATCACAAACAATACATGATAATATTAAAAAATACAAAATAAACTTACACAAATTATTTGAGGGGGTACACACTTATTCAAAGCACACAAAATCAAACACGCTCAAACATTTTAAGAAGTTAACAATGCAAATAACTTGAAATCTAATTTTGGTTGCCACCAAACTTTTGCCAAATGTGCTCGACGAGATCTTCCTTCAATTGAATATGTTTGGCCCTATCGCGAAGTTCAAATCTACTATGAATGTCTGATTCGGATCTAGCTTGAACATGGACTTGAAACTCTGGGAGTACATGATCTGGTCTCACATATGATGAGCTCGGGCCAGCAGAGCTTGATTGTTCGGACTCGGGGTGTTCCCAACTCCTGTTATACGTATCGCGTTCATCTTCCACAATCATATTGTGTAATATAATGCACGCCCTCATAATTTTTGACAAGGCATTCAAATCCCACAATCTTGCTCGTTCTCGAATGATGCTGAATCGTGCTTGAAGAACTCCGAAAGCACGTTCCACATCCTTTCGACAAGATTCTTGAGCTTTAACAAACAGTTTAGCTTTCTCGGATTGAGGATAGTGAATTGATTGGACAAACACGGGCCATTTAGGATAGATTCCATCGGCGAGATAATATGCCATATTATATTTGCGACCATTGACAGTGTAGTTTACCCTTGGAGCTTCCCCTGTCTTAATATCGTCGAAGACAGGGGACCTATCTAATACATTGATATCGTTTAATGTACCTGGCAACCCAAAGAAAGCATGCCATATCCATAGATCGTAAGATGCAACTGCTTCGAGGATTACTGTTGCCGTGCCCTTGTGTCCACTAGTGAACTGGCCTTGCCAAGCTTTGGGACAATTTTTCCACTGCCAATGCATACAATCAATACTACCAATCATTCCAGGAAAACCACGATCTTGACCAACTTGCATGAGTCTCTCCAGATCAGCCTCATTGGGCCTTCTCAAATAAGTGTTGGGATTTTATACATGTTTTGCATATCAAATTATACAAAAACGTATAAACGATCGAATACAAAGTTCTAAATTCACATTTAACTACGAGTTTCGAGTATACCTCTTGAAGCGTGATCGAGTGCGTAGCGGAAGAGCAACGTCCGTTCCTCTCTCTAGTTAGTCCACACCAATGCGTGATTGATTCCTCCCTTGAAGCAACTAGAGCTTGAAGCGTATATGTCAAGAATGAACCAAGAGAAAAACGATTTCTTCTCTTGGTTTGTGTGTATATTTTCGGCCAAAAACTAGAGGAAGGAGGGAGTATTTTTTTGCTTTTTTTTCTTGTCTTACAAAGTGTGCAAAAAGGATGAAAAACATTGTCATCAAATGTGGTCTTAATATAGTGTTAATCACATTAACATCCATATGTAACCTCCCCCTTTTTCAAGCTCCCATTCAAGACTAGCATTAGTGCATTTGAATTCAAAAAGTCAAATGCATTCTTATGCATCATTTTTGGACGGTTAATGGGGTGGAAATTCCACTTTGGAATTTCCTCCCCTTTATTCTTTGACGTTTACACTTTTAACCCGGAAGTTTCAATCGTATTGAAAATCAAGCGCATTGTTTGTGTGTGACCTTCTAGGATCGAAATAACATTAGCCATATGTTAATAAAATATCGACAAGTATTTTACTATCATATAAATCATGAGCGGGTCCTAGTAAAACCATCAAGACCCCTAATGTATTTCGAATTCATTCCCAGCTCGTATATTATTGTCAAACAAATAATATACGTATGAACTTAACCTTAAATAAGTAATCACTTCGAACAATCAAATTGTTCAATGGGCACTAATTATGACGTGTCAAACATCTCATAATTCCAACAATAAGTGGTCTCAAATATGGCTATGACCCCTTCACAAAATTTTAAAAGGCACTCAAGTGCCGTAGATTCTCCAATCTTGACATATTCATCACAAGCATCTGCAGCTACACCATATGCTAACATGCGTATGGCAGTTGTACACTTTTGAAGTGGGGATAGACCAAGTTTGCCACAATTATTGCGCCTTTGAGTGAAGTAGGTATCATAATTAGAAAGGGACTCAACAATTCGTAGAAATAGTGACCTTTGCATCCGGTATCTCCGTCGAAATTGCGGATCCGTGTAAGTTGGAGATTCTGCGAAGTAGTCTTCTACAAGCCTTTTATGTGCAGCTCCATGATCCCTATTTATGTAAGCCCTTTTTTTTGTTCGATTACTTGAAGCTTGCCATTCTTCAAGTAATAGTGCTTGTTGTTCAAGTAATGACTCTTCTAACTCATATTTTTGTTGGAGCTCTAAAAAGTTTAACTCGAAATGTGAATCCATAAGAGGAGAAGATTCGAGTATGTTTTGTATTTTGCTTTAGTCTATTTATAATGTTGGATTGACGGACTTCAAACATCCAAGTTAACCAAATTTGATCAAAAGATAAGATCTGAAGAGATATTATTGTCATTGCATTATTATATTCAACTTTGTATTATTGCTCTGTCATGTGCTCCACTTGCTACTACTTTTTGTCAAGTCTGATATGTATAGTCGTGTCTTGTCCTCCACTAGCTACTATTTTTGTCAAGTCTGATATGTATAGTCGAGTCTTGTCCTCCACTAGCTACTATTTTTGTCAAGTCTGATATGTATAGTCGAGTCTTGTCCTCCACTAGCTACTATTTTTGTCAAGTCTGATATGTATAGTCGTGTCTTGTCTTGTCCTCCACTTGCTATTATTTTTTATAAAGGTTAAATGTCTATAGTAAACACACAACACACTTTTATTAAAACACATAGTTTCAAACATACAACAACATTGGCTAAAGTAAACACACAACACAAATTATTTCAGAACATTACACCTACATCGAAAAGTAAACACTACATCGGAAAAGTAAACACACAACATATACTCTAACATAAAATTAATTATCAAACAATTCACTCGTAAGCATGTTAAACATTTTTTGTTGCAGCTCATCACGATTATCATTTTGGTGTAGGTTGCACCACAACTCCATTTTCTTAGCACGAGCTTGCTCTTTGTTTGATGAAGCTAATGTTTCCATTGCTACAATTTCACGCTCTCTATCTTGCTTAAGAACCTGACGCTCGTGAGATATCTTCTCGAACCTTTCCTCAAAAAATGCGTTCGATTTTCTTGATTTGGATCCAGATGCCTTAGCCTTCTTCTTCGTTGCTTCCCTTCCTTCCGGGCGCTCCAGAGAAGGAATGGAGGAAGAGATATCAGTATCATCACCACTACTCTTCCTTTTGTAGCCACTACTTCCAGATGCACCAGATCCAACCATGTACTTTGGTTCATTGCGAACCAACTTCCACTCATCGATTAAGGTAAACCTCTTATGAGTTTTCTCAATGAACACCTCTTGAGCTCTTGATATATAATCGTCATCAGACCAACCACTTCGCCCCTCTGACATTGCTTTTCTATATGCACCCACCCAAATATTGATTCGTTTGTTAAGATCACGATAATGACTTACACACTGTGTTTGAGTCCTGTGAGGACCAGTTGTAGAATTATCGTTCACATATGCAGTTATTTTCCCCCAAAAAGTGTCTCCCTTTTGTCCATTGCCCAATTCACTATCATTACTGCAGTGAAAAAAACCAGATAGAAGAACTTTGTTTTGTTCGGTACTCCAAACTTCATATTTCGAGTTTTTTCGAGGTACAAAACTGGTTGGAGTGTCGTCATCAGGCTCACCGAGAGATATTTGAGTCTGAAATTCAGGAATTTCTGTAGATCCACTACTAAAACGTGGAGTTAATTGTTCAGGTGACGGCTGTGAGCCTTGGTTTTGCATATTAGGATACCCATATTGCATATACTGATAATTATAGGGATATTGCATACCGAAAACAGAATTTGATGTCATCGAACTTGGAATTGGTGGCATAAAATTTGGATTTGGTGGCAACATAAACTGATTTGGATTGGGTGGCATCATAAATTGTGCTTGTAAATTTGATTGCATACTCGCATTTTGTAAATTTTCTGGGTGTTGATTATTGGGGTTTTGAGATGGTTGATTATGAAACATAAAATTTGAAGGATAATTATAATTTTGGTTTGGATCCATTGAAGGGTTGGAGAAATTAGCAAAAAACTAGAGAAAAGAAAGAAAATTGTGAAAATAAATTGTTGTCCAAATCAAACAAACCTAGTCTCTATTTATAGATCTTGAAAAATTAAAAATATTGATGTAAAAAAAAAAATTTAAAAAAATTATTTATATATTAAAAAATCATTTTTAAGATAAGATAGAACTAAAATCCAATTGTCCAATGATATAGTGCCACCTCAAACAACCCACATGGGCTTAGAATCCCTCTCTCCCTTCTCTCTCCCCCACCTCACGCCTATCTCCTCCTTTTGTCAGAATAATTTGGGAATTATTCAATAATTTGGCAAAAATGGGCAAAAAGATCATCATTTGAATCCTCTCCCAATGGACCAAATAATTTTCTCAATTACTTCTCAATCCTCTCCCATTGGAGATGGTCTTAGGAGTGTTGGTATTTTAGTGAAATTTCAAATATTCATTTTTGTTGTGTTCCTAGATAGGCTTATAAATCGACGTTCTTACATCATAATGGATGCCAAGTAATGCTACAAATGAGTCCCTAATCATCATATTCATCTCATTTTTTTTTATTTGGAAAACTTCTAATGTTAAATTATCACAAGAGATAACATAGTCATTAATCAATGGATGCCAAGTAATGCTTCAACTATTGCATGACCTTTCTATATTATTATTTCAAAAATGAAGAGGCTTGATATTTTATATGAGTAGTATTAACATTTGAGTGAAATTTCAAATATTCATTTGTGTTGTGTTTCTAGATAGGCTTATAAATCGAAGTTCTTACATCATAATAGATGCCAATTAATACTACAAGTAAGTCCTTAATCATCTCATTCTTTTTTTATTTGTGGAACTTCTAAGTGTTGAATTATCACTAAACAGAACACACTCATAGTCAATGGATGTGTGTTTGAAGGATAATACTAATAATAAGGCTGACGATATTGCCAGAGCAATTTTGATTCTGCCAGAGCAAAATTTAATGATCTACCTATTTTAGCCTTTCAAGTCAACTATTCAATTATATCACTAGGATTTTTATTTAATTAATATATTTACTTGCAATTAGAATTATTTTTTAAAATCAGTAATAAATGAGCATATTCCCTGTTTACATCCTTAATATTAGCATATTAATGATAACAAATATTGTGAATCTGTCAAATTTATTAAGTTCAACAAATAGATCACCATGATCTGCGAGATTAAAATAGAGAATGTGATCAACTTCCAACTAATACATATATCTCTTCTTATCTTCAAAAAAAATGACAAATCTTGGAGGAAGCAAAAAATGTTTTGACGATCTATTTCATTGACCAAGATACTTTATATGAACAGATCGAAATTCTGAACCAATTTATCAAAGTAATTTCCTTGCAACATTCATTAAATTAAAGCAAAAACTACTATGTTTAAATTAACAATTTTTTAACTATGAGGATGAGAACATTTGTCGAGCTTTTCTACGATTTCGAATTGTGAAGATTTCTTTTCGTTGAACTTTTATTTTTCTTCTTCGGTCGTCCTTTGCTCCGTTGAATATTGGGTTCATAAAGAGATATGGAGTAGATATAAGACATATGGATTAGTTGAACTTGATCACCACTTCTATGGTGATTCACTAATATTAAGGATGTAAATATGGAATATGCTCATTTATTATCGGTTTTAAAAATTAATTCTAGGTGCAAGGGAATATATTAATTAAATACCAAATCCTAGTGATATAATTGAATAGTTGATTTGAAAGGCTAAAATAGGTAGATCATCAAATTTTGCTCTGGCAGAATCAAAATTGCTCTGGCAATATCGCCAATAATAATAGTAACTCTTTAATAAATTATAACCATAATTAATAAATATAAGAGTAATAATAATAATTATTATTATAATAGAAATAGAAACGCTAATAATAAAATTTATAGAAATAATAATTAGAATTATTAATAATAGTAACAATAACATTAAAAATTAATATTAATAATACTAATAAAAATATATAAGAATTAATAATCATAACACGAGAAGTAGTAATAATAACAATTTTAATAGATTATAATATTAATAGTAATAATCATAAATACTACTAATAATAAAACCAGAAGTTAGAAATTATTTCTTAGTAATAGTTAAATTTGCCGTCATTATTGAAATTAATGTATCTATAAGTTAATTGTATACTCCGTATTAGATTAGTTCAACTTTAGCAAGTATTGTTGTGAGATACTCGAATAGCCTAGTGGAAAAGGCTCTCGCTAGTGACCAAAAGGTCCTGGGTGCGAATCTCACCTCATCGCTAATTTACAAAAAAAAAAAAAAAAACAAGTATTATTGCTTATTAATGTGCATTTTTTTTACTTTCGACGGACTTTTTATGTTAATTCTCCCTCTGTTTTTTTAGTTGTCTTTTTAGCTATACTTTTGTGTTTCTAAATAGTTGTCTTTTTAGCATAATTAATTATAATTTTACATTTTGAATGTATTTTTTATTATTTTTTCTTATGAAGTTATCAACCAATGAATTACATAGTTTTTAATTATTAATTATTAGTTTACATTTTCAATATGTTTTTTGACTTCTTTTTAATTTCCCTTAATTTATGTGCTAACGGCTAAAAGCTCAACTAATAAAGAATGGAGGGATTATTAATTTTAGACATTTTATTAAGATCAGTACAAGTGTTTTGTTTTTGTTTATATAAAACAAAAATATAAGGGTTTTCTATAAATATTTTATCATTTAACCTACATGTTATAATTCTTCCTATAAAATATTCATAATTGAATTTCATATTTAGTTATTTTGTTCTAAAATAATTGTAATTAGACCAAATAATATTGCACAATAGAAATAAATTATAAATTTTATTAGTTGAATTGTGAATAGTATAAATATAATGAATATGATTGAAAAATAATAGTGATAGTAATAATAATAACAGCAATAGTAATAAGAATGATAATGATAATAATAGTAATAATAATAATAACAAACAACAATAGTCATATTAATGATAAAACAATTCTACACCAATCCATTGGCATAATTTCAACAAAAAAAATTCAACAAGTCATAAATTAAATTTAAGTAGTTGAATTATTTTTGTAAATGGCCTTAATGAACAATCAATAATTACTTTAATTCTTAGAGGCTATCAAGGTCTCGGGACAGAAGAATCTTTTAGTTCATGCATTCATGAATTGTATTCGAGCTAAAATACGTACTCCCTCCATCCCTAAATAATAGACCCATTTATTTTTTCACGGTCTCCGAGACACAACTTAAAATGTAAATATTTTTAATTTTACATGTATAAAAATTATAAAAACTTGATATTTAAAAAATATACATTGAGACGAATCTAACAAGATCTCATATGACTATTTTATCTCTTATCGATTAATAACAATTTACGGTCAAAACTTTCAAAGTTTGACCCAAAAAGTCAAAATGGGTCTATTAAATAGGGATGGAGGTAGTATTATATTAAACTGGAACAAATAACTATATTATAACAAGATCAAAACAATTAATACTCAGAGTAGCACTATAAAATTGAAAGCGCCATTATCCAATATTTAATGAGAATTCAAAAATCATATTAATTTGTTATTAATAACTTAAAAATAAATGTTTTTATATTGAATCTATAAATAAATTCAAATAAGATTGAACAAACAGACAAATCATAATGAACTCAGTCGTGTATTATAATATGTTCAAGATAGATTTTAGTAAGTAAATTATCAACTGTTAATACCTTATATGAAACTTTTAATAATTTATAGCTTGATTTTATATATCTCTCTGAACTATAGTCAACATTTCAAATTGACCTTACACTTTTAAACATTTTAAATTGCCCCAATCAATAAAAAAGCACATTAAAAACTCAAAAAATATTGATTTTGGGCAACTTCTAAAAAAATGCGAGTCGATTTAAAGGAATTAAACAAAACATTTTATATATCAAAACCCTCCCGTATATCCCACCGACCTAATATCGCAACCCATATCCCACCTTCCACGATGAGATCCACCCCACACTCCTACGTCCACCCGTTGTCACCTTAAACTTTGACAAATCAACCACTCAAATGGAACTATAAAGTGAAAGGTGTCGTGGGTTGACTTTACATAATGAATTATCAAACATTGTTAAATTTTTTCTCGATCTCACGTCAAATTAATGTTTCCTAAATTGTACCAATCTTGTGAAACAAAAAATCCTTCCGGATTGATGGGGTTGAGGATCTTCAATTACACTCCTTATAACACTTCTATTTTTGCAATTTCCAAGTAAAATATCTGATATAATTTTGTTTCCATTTGATATACACTGCTATAATCTAATTTGAATCACTAGCACTTATATATCTCGAGGCGAATATTTAACTGTTCATCACTTTAACCTTTAAAATTCAAAAACCCCAAATATTTGTCATGAGAAAGCAAAAGTAAAAGTTTTTGAATCAGAATTAATCATATATAACATTAGGAAGATGATTTGCTAAGCTAGAGTGCTTGGAAGATTCAAAACATATAAACATTATAGAAGCGTAACACACAATCTTGTAAAAAAGTACAACATGTAATTTAAAATCGATCGATAAAAACGAATTAAAAAATTTAATTATTTAGAGTAAATTCGAAATATTGGTGATAGTTCAAGCGTCAAATTCCCCATATGAAATGAACAAGTTTGGTTCCAATTAGTTTTTCGCGGGTACTACTTATCAAACGGCACCGTTCGTCCTCTGAGTCACATTCACTCTTCTACTTTCCTTTCTTTTCATCTTCCCCCCCCCCCACACACACACAAAAGCTCTCTTTGATAATTGTATTGGTGTTGTGGTAATTTAATTAAATTAAACCTAAATGAATGAAGACGAAGCAGATCACATGGAAACCGACATTGCGGCCACGTCACCGTCGTCGGAGTCCTTCGTCGACGACGAAGAAGAAGAAGAACAACCCGACGATGAAGTACAACAGTTCAAGCGAGAGGTACATGTAAATAATGCTGCATCTATTTCCGCACAATAATTTTTCGGACTTCATATTATGTCCAATTTTACATTATACGTGAGGCTTTCGTTATTAAGAAGTGGAGTTTTGTTATTGAGAAGTGGAGTGTAAAAATTGTTGGACAGTTTCTTTTAAACAAAGAGTTTGGGCAATTAACAGTGGCGCCGTTGGGCACCGTGAGAAGGAGGCTGTGTTAGGCCCCAACCACGAGCTAAACATTGTTGGAACCCTAATATTAAATGAATTAGCTGAATGAAGACGTTGTATCTATATAACCAAGCCTTGTTGGTGGCATAAGGCTTAGTTTGTTTTTTGAGTAGAATCTGGTGGTGTTAGTGGTTATTCTCATTGTAGAATTTTCTTATTTGTTTGGATTTTTGGGGTTTAGGAGCCTTTGACGGAAGAAGAAATTGATGAACTGGTTGCGGAGCTTGTTGAAGTCGAGAGAAAGGTAATCATTTCACCAAATTTTAATGTTTGAGGCTTGTTTGCGCAATTATGGAAACATTGTTGCTACTTTGTACTTGTAAATTTTGAACTCATATTTTCTAATATACGGTATAGTGTAATATTTGGTTAGAAATATATAAAAGGACAATGTTTTCAAAATTATATAGTATTAACATTATAATTTGATTCAAATCAATTATATATGTGTCAATTAAGGTCACACAGTTCATTAGGGACTACTTACAATTATTTGAGCTGATTCCTAATATATTGAACATATAACTAATAAATTCAAATTTGAACTAGGCTGCTGAAGCTCAAGAAGCACTTGAGGAAGATTCGATAACTGGAATAGAAGAAGAAGTTAGAGAGGAGTTAGCGCAGACTCTCAGCGGCATGGAGGTAGGTATTTAGTGTTGTTTTAATGTTTATTCAACAGTCATTTTGGTGTTTCACCGTGGAGGTAAAGCGTTACAATTTTTATTGAGAATGGATAATTTAACTTTGCTTAATGTTCTCTGAAGTTGGAGAAGGCAGTGGAAGAAGAAATGGCTACTTATAAGGAACAGTGGGATGCAACACTTGATGAACTTGAAACAGAGTGTGCTGAGTTGTTGGTAAGTTTGTTTTACTGATAGCGTTATTGTTAAGATGCACACCCACATCGGAGTCCTCCCGGGTCAATATATAAGATCTTGGGCTACTCCCTCTATTGCCAATTGGTTTTAGAGTGGAACCCATAGACTCTATCATGGTATCATGAGCCAACCCGAGTTATTGAGGCACGTGTAACCCTGCCGATGTTGTTCCGGCAATTAATACCGGCATGGAAAAATTCCGCCAATGATTGGGTTACACGTGAGGGGGAGTGTTAAGATGCACACCCACATCGGATATCGGTGTCCTCCAGGGTCAATATATAAGATCTTGGGCTACTCCCTCTATTGCCAATTGGTTTTAGAGTGGAACCCATAGACTCTTATTTTGTCAAAGATAGGACTTTTTATTAAAATATTAGTAGACAGTCCTCTTGTTAGGAGATGTTTAGATGTGGACACTATTAAATTGACTAGATAGCTGATTCATTCCTGGTAATTTATTGTCACACTCTCCTTTGAATATCTTTCGATCTGCGTGATAATATATGGTAAATTATCGTTTTGCGCAAGGTTTTCAGAACTGGATGACCTTTGTCTATATCTGTGGTAAAATGCAAGAACATTTAGTATATTTCCCTAACTGTTATCTTATGTTGTGCATTAATGTTAACAGGAACAACTTGATGGAGCTGGTATTGATCTCACTGGTCTCTATAAGTTGATCGAAAGTCAGATTCCAAAAGGTTGCTGTACTGAAGCATGGAAGAATAGGGCACACTGGGTTGGGTCTGAGCTCTCCAGTGATGTTACTGAATCAATTGCTCAAGCTGAAAAGTTTCTCCAGATTCACAGGCCTGTAAGAAGGCATGTTGTTAACTTTGTTCGCATGTTTTTTTATGATTAGAGATGAAACCTTGAATGCTTATTTGGGGTGTCTTACAGAAAGCATGGAAAGATACTTGAGGAAGGTGCTAGTGGCTTTCTGCAGAAGAAACTAAACGATGGAAATGAGGCTGTTACACAGAATCCTGAAGTAGACTGGAATTCTTTCTCCAAAATGTGCTCGGATAGTTCATCTATGGAAAAAGTAGGGTTTGGCAGCAAGCAATGGGCATCTGTCTACTTGGCTAGTACTCCACAGCAAGCTGCTGAACTGGGCCTGAAATTTCCTGGAGTTGATGAGGTCTGTTACCTTTTTTCTTTAGGAACAAACACAGTTATGCCACCACTTATCATCTGTTCATCATTAGTTATGACTTACAGGACAACACAGCGTTACGTTTATCTAAATGATGTTTACATGGTGAAGTTTATATAGGACTTCCTCAGTTTTAGATTGTTCAACTGCTTATGATTGTCATCTCATGTCCTGCTTCATTGTCTTCACTTTTACATGACTTTCTTAATATTTTACTTTATTCTTTATAATGTCCTGCTTCATTGTCTTTATGATCTGCCTTTACGTGAGACTTCCCTGGCAAGGCAAATCAACTGTTGAACTGTGATGAAAAATATTAAGAGTTGTTATGTTTTGACATTAAGGGGTTGTTGATTTTGCTATGTGTCGCCATTTTCTCTATGACTGCTCTATGTTATGGGCTAATCATATTTAATAAAAAATAGTAGTGTAGGTTGAGCTAGGATTCGGATGAGTTATTTGAATTTGTTGTAAAGAAGTCATTTTCACAATAATTATTACGCTGCTTAAGATCTTATTAAAAGTTATGAGCATTATCTTTCCACTGTTTTTGGATTCCAGCAGTGCTATGGGCATAACAGCCTGCCCTATATATTCTTATGTTGAAGGAATCTTGTTTACATGTTTTCTTTGCTATGTTTAGATACTTGCTGTTTGGAACCCAACAGTCTTGTACTCTTGCTCATATTTAAATATATTATTGGACTTCGTATATATTCCACTCAGGTTGAGGAGATTGATGATATTGAAGGAAGCTCTAGTGATCCTTTCTTGGCAGACGCGCTAGCAAATGAAGCTGATCCAGATCTCTCTGAGGAGCAGAAGAGAAAATTTAGGAAGGTCGGTCTATGGGTTTTCTTTTTCATCTTATATACTAGCATGCAGTAATATAGAATTGATAACCATTTAATCTTTCACTTGTTTCTTTTATCGAGAATGCCATTATCTCTCTACGTCACTGAGGCTATTTGTTCCTCCGTGTGGCAAAATGTCTGTTTAATTTATGGTAGCATCCATGAAAAAAATGTCAAGAAAAAGGCACGAATCATCACTGATGTTTTATCATGGCCCCTTTCTCTCACTCATGTTTTAAATGTATCTGTTCGCTCACCTATGAACAAAAAAGTGGATCTCTTAGTACTATAGTATATTTCATAGTTAATATTGTCGTTAACTTGGCCATGTGCTAATCACGTGATTATTGTAGAGGTAATTATATAATTTCATAATTAATAGAACCTCAAAAGAATACAAAAATTGACCCTCGGATGAAGTCACGCGCACATCATTCGACCAAATTAACGGAGGAACTAACGACAGAATGACTGAACAGGGACTTTGAAAACATGGGTGAACGAATGAGAACATTTAAAATATTAGTGAGCGAAAGAGGCTTAGGATGAAACATAAGAGATGATCCTTGCCTTTTGCCCTAATATCTATCTGCTATATATATAAAGAAAAAGAATTGTTTGATTGCTGGATTGTGTTTCAGTTAAGCTTGGGGCACATCTTTTATCCGCATGAGATCACTGCTCCCAAGTTCTGTCCTAATTCCTGACACAAGAACACATGTCGAAGTGTTATACAAAGTTGAGATAGTAGTAGGACCCTAATTTTTTTGAAAAACAGCAGACTTGTCATGTTCCCATTGGTGTGTCAAGAATTGGGACACCAAATGGGAAGGGATCTGATCTCATTTTTATTGAGTACTCTGATTACAAGGATCTTTTACCAAACAAAGCCTCTTAAACAAATGTCAAGAAGAAGTGCCCAGATGATAGGGGACTTCCATTTCCTTTACCCGGTAAAGTTCTGCATGCATCTATAGATCTTTTGTACTTAATGCCTATAGATGTTGAGATTAAAAGCCTAATACAATGGTTCTTCTGAGTATCATTGTCTTCAGCCCCTCTCTGTTTATGATAAGCTTTAAACTAAAGAAAGCAAGTAAGGTAAGGAAAGAAAGTCTCATTAAGATATGATGTCTTGGGGTGGGCGATGTGTTAAGTTGTTAAAAATACTCTTCTTTCTCATTCTCATCTTAACTAATGCACAGTTTTAGATGTACAATGATACAACTCCTGTAAATGAGGTTGTATGATAGAACAATTTGTTTTGCCTAGCCTATCTATTTTGTTGGATGGAGTAAAATATTTAAACACTGTATTTCGGACTTATCACAAAGTGAGAAATGCTTATATATAACTTGCATTGAATTATGTTCTATAATTTACTGATCATTCTTACATAATTCTCTATTGAGTTGTGTATTTCTTACCTTAGTTATCTTATCGGAGTTGCTGTTATAGTATTGTGTTATGGTGGTGTGATGATGTCTTTGTAATTTGGCAATGATTAGGGTGCCAATGGACATGTTTCTTATTATTTGATGTTACATATACTGACAGGTAAAAGAGGAGGATGATGCAAGCATTGATGAAAAACTTCTACAGCGATTGAAACGGAGAAGACGCAGAAATAAAGACAAGGTATACTTATTCACATAAATTGATATTGTAGAAACTATTTGGTGCTAGAAGCATTCATTCAAAAAATCTTTTATGCAGCTAAGAGTTGTCAATTATCTCATCATGGATAATAATAATAGAGTCTGATGTTACAGTTTGAGTTTGCCAAAAGTGCCTAAGTATGGTAGTAGTAGTCATAAATATCATTTAAGATGACAGTGAAATCTGTGTTCTTCCATATAGAAACATCTTATAGTTTTTTTCAGCTAATGTTTATTCTCGTGTTAACTATTAGACCAAATTTTATGGTGTTTGGTTGGTTCATTCTCTTCTCATAAGAGAAAAACGAAACAAAATTGCAACAAACCAACTCTCTAGTTTTGAAAGTTCTTTTCACGACATGATTTATAGGTTAAGCTTAAGTAATAGCATCCAAACTTCCCTTAGTTTTTGGGATTTATCGTCTTTCCTCCTTTCACTTGTTGAGTCAATTGCCTCTTTGTATGCCACTTTGGCGGGAGCCTCTTCAGAGAAATTGGGGCATATTAATGTTGATGTTTATGTTGATCAAAACTCGAGTCTAGGTTAATTTAAAAATATCTATTGTCTCTCTCTTTCTTTGTTTGTCTTCTGCAGTTCCATGTTTTGCTATTGCTCATTTAGAAAAAGAATTCTTCAATTTTGTTTGCTTGCAGACGGTTATTTTGGACGACGTTTCTTCTGTTGATATGTCAGATGATTGTGAATCTGATGATTTAAAGGACTCTTCTGAATATTTGGAGAAAAGAGAGTGTGAAGCTGTAACAATTGTTAGTGATGATGAAGCTAATGTTCAGGATGAATCTTTATCAGTGCCCAATGAAAGTGAGAATAAGAATCGAGCCAATTTAATTGACCATACACATAAACAGCAAGATGCATATTATCAGTGTACTGCTTGTGACAGACTGAGTAATGAGGTTCACAGGCACCCCCTTCTAAAAGTTATAATTTGTGTTGACTGCAAAAAGATTTTGGAATCCAAGAACCAATCTTTGGATAATGATTGCCTCGAGTGCTATTGTGGATGGTGCGGAAGAAATAGTGATCTAATTAATTGTACATCATGTAATACATTATTTTGTTCGATTTGTGTGAAAAGGAACTTTGGTGAAGAATTTTGCAACCAAGTTAAGTCCAGTGGCTGGCAGTGTTGCTGTTGCTCGCCTAATGTTTTGCAAGATTTGTCTTTTCAACTGGAAAAGCTTATGGCTACTAAAGGACTGTCAGTTTCTAGCTCGGACTCTGAGTCGGACTCTGAGTCAGATTCTGGCTCTGATGATTCAGATGCAGATCTTACCGAAAAGATAAAGTATTTTGTGATTACCTTTATCCTTTATGGTTTCTATTCTCATTTTTTGATGTCATAGTGGTTCTGTTATTGAAACTTAAAACGACTGACAGACATGGAATTATGTAAAAAGGGTTTGTTTAATACCAACAATTTAATGACTTACTAAGAGAGCAGCTTTGGCTAAAAATAATTGGACATCCAGAATTGCACAAGATGATTTCTATTACTTAGTGCATCTCTTGACCAGCCTATAAGAAGGTCGTGTTATTAATGATGACATAGTTAATTTCGCTAATGGTTAGCTGCCACCTACTATTCTATTTTTTTTCAAATAATAATTTTGGTGTAAATTTCTAGAGTTTTGTTTACTGACAAACCTGTGTACTGACTTCCTTTTTGGCAGTTCGAAAAGAACTCATAAAAAGAAAATCCGTAGAATTCTTGATGATGCTGAGTTAGGGGAGGAGACCAAAAGAAAGATTGCCATGGAAAAGGTAGTTGAAGGTGGTACAGGGTGATTATTATATTTTCCTTGTGCAGGTGATGATTTTCTCATCAGCTTATTTCTTTTAGGAGCGGCAAGAACGGCTCAAATCCTTAGGGGCACAATTTTCACATAAGTCTGTTGGGTTGAGTTCTGCTACAGTCAGTGTGACTTCACACGATGGTGATAATGTTGATGTGCTAGGTGATGCATCAACAGGCTACATAGTCAATGTGGTAAGGGAGGAGGGCGAAGCAGCTGTGAGGATTCCCTCCAGCATCTCAAGAAAACTGAAACCTCACCAGGTTCGCATTTGAATCTAGCTCTGTATTCATGTTTACTTGGATGAACTTTTATGCAGACCTATTGCGATTCTTCACCCAGTGTAGTTCAATTTCACGGGGTTCAATATTCTATTCCTAGTCATCAGTCATTAAAATGAGCTCGTAACGAATTTTTTAAGTGCTCTGCATTCTGATCAATGTCCTGTACTGTTGCATTATATGTCAGAATTACACCAACATGATTATGCTAGGCCCATCTGAAGTAAGATCATCTCATAGCTGCATATTCTTTTATTCTGACCATATTCTATTTTATCTTTCACTTGTGGAAATTGTTTAATATCTTCTAAGCCTTCAGAAGTCTCTGAATATTTGATGGATTTAGTAGCACCAGAAATGTTATGATTTGGTTCGAAAGAATGTGGACAGCGCCATAAAACGGTATGAAGAGAGTCAAGAGACTGAACATATTATTTCAGAAACCGTATTTAGTTGGTAGGAACTAGGAAGTTAGCCATATTGCTTACAGTGGTGTAGCTTATTTTTTAGTTATTGTTCTGTGGCATTAGATTTTTTACCTTGAGAATGAGTCAGGCTTCAGTTATCTTATGGAGTCTAGTTTGTTCATAAGTTTTGTCATGCTAAATAAAGTCGTCATGTCTTTTATGTAAAGTTGTGTTTTGTGTCAGTATCAGTACACCAAGTATGAGATAAGTATCATGTCACCTGTGTTGACTATGGATATGGAGCACATCTGCAAATCTCTCGATTGTTCAAGTCATGACTAATCTCTTGGTTGCAGTTTTTTATTCTAAAATGTCTAGAACAGAACATTAAGCGATTAGGTATACATTCAAACTCTGTATCTTTTGGTTAATTTTTTTGAAACCAAATTTAAGTACTAGGCTACTATATATAATAAGCCATATTTCAAATGCTTGGACATGTAGGTTCCATGTTTATGCTTATGTGGAGGTAAAAGTAACTTAAGGCTAACAGTACCATATTTCTCAGTTAGTAAATATTAAAATTATAAAAGTCATTAAGTTGTGTGATAATGGATGTGAAACTGTAATTATCAGTCAAGATTACAAAATGCAAAGCATAGAGTAGCACAACAGTTGGTCAAGGTACCGTGCCCCACATATCTCATTTAGATGCTTGCATTCTAGTGGGTAGAAGCAGAAAAGTCCTATTTGCAACTAAGTAGTGATGCTTAGGATTTCCTAGGACATTGAGTTCTCTAGTATTTGAATATTATAACTATGTTCTCTGGATTCAGGCACTCAAAGCTTGGAGCACAAAAGCTGTGTCACGTAGTATTTTTTCACTACTTACGAAGCATGCCAAAAAACGATCATAATATATTTTATTTTCTAAAATTTGAACTCAAATTTATGATTTATACAGCAAAAATGGCAGAATATGAACAAATAATGTTGATGTGTTCATGAATGAAACAAATGAAAACTTCTTAATTGATGAAACTATCTATCAAACAATATAATTAAATTTAACACTTAACAATGTGAATTCCTGCAAGAATCCAGTATCTAATAGCAACAATAGTCCATCATTCTTTTTTGTACACAAGATATTACCATTTTTGTGTCAATCAGTCTTGGATGAGTATTTTGGAATTAGCTTATTAGCATATGTCAGCTTTGATGCATACATATCTTTTTGGCTCAATTATAGACTTGACAGCCATGTTAACACTATAACATTCCGCTGCTCGATAAACAATGAAGATGTTTCCTCCTATTAAAAGAGAAGGTATGTGAGGAAGTACCGAGAGGGGGATGGATGAAATGGGAAAAAAATATGAGAAGCAGGGGGATGCAGGGAAAAATAGGAGAAATGAGGTGAAAAAGGATGGAAAGATACAAGTATATGGTTGTCTATTACCTCTTCTGGCCTCAAAATATTGTTGTATTATATAGGAAGAATATGGAGCAATCAAAGTTAATGCTTAACTTTGAACTTCTTAACACAATATATATATTCAATATATCAATGTTAGCTTGGCTTACTCATTGTGGATTTTTTTTTAATCGTTAGGGTGCTAATATATCTGCCTTGAAGAGTGTTTTGTGTCTCCAAGTTGTTTGCCCATTCCTTTGTATCATTCTTTGATTATTTGTTATTTTGTTAGTAATGTTGTGTATATTTCTTATTTTCATGTCCTATGTAGTCAAAGATTGTATATTCGTTGGCTCTTGGATATAATGTAATATATCCAAGAGACTCATTACACTACCTACGCTTTTCATGCATCGTGATTCATGAAGTAATAGTTAGTGTTTTCACTTTATGCATGCGTCAATTCCGAAACAGTTACCACATGGGTAAGTTTGCCTACTATCCAAGCTCCCCCTTACACCGCTTCGGTGAGGGCTTCTTCAAAGGCATTGGGGCATGTTAATGATGGTGCATATATTGCCTTATTGGTTGAAAGATTATATGTTTTTCCTCTTTTATGTTAACTGTCTGCTTATCTCAATCACTTTGTTCCTCCCGTTTGCCTTTACTACCATGGTGTGTGCATATTTGAGGCACCTTATCTACTTGTTTCAACAGATTGCAGGTATTCGATTTATGTGGGAGAATATTATTCAATCTGTTAGAAAGGTTAAATCTGGAGATAATGGTTTAGGCTGCATTCTAGCTCATACTATGGGTTTGGGGAAGACGTTTCAGGTACAAGGTTTTACTATAAAATTCGTTTTCCTTTTCAATGCATTTATGCTTTTCTTTCGTATGAAATTTATTTGTTTAAGATAGTTCCTCGCCCTTCATACCAGAAGTCCTCATGATCATGTAGATTTCCTTTGTCGATAATACATATTTGATTCGCAAAAACTGGGAGTTAACCCAATGAAGCTGTTGTTAGTTATAGCTAGCATCTTGAGTTATTATTATCTTCTTGTTGAATATTTAGAGCTCAAATACTTAAGGATACTTTAGATCTTTGGTGGCCTAGTGCTGAAATGATACATCTCAAAGTTGGAAGACAGAGCAACTTAATGTAGTATCTAAGGTTTTCTGATCTAATGGTTTGAACTTTAAGTCATTTTAGTTTATCATGTTTGTTTATGTTGGCGATTGGTTGAACGAAGTGATGGTTCGCTGTAAAGGTAATAACTGTATTTCCATCTTCTTTCAAAAGTGTCCTCCTTTATTCTATCTAAGCATTTTTAGTGCTTTTAACTTAGCTTTATGCTTCATTTTTGAGAAATATTTCTGGAATAAATATGCAAGTTGTGAGATATCGAACCATGTTGCAGGTCATAGCTTTTCTGTATACTGCCATGAGAAGTGTGGATCTGGGATTAAGAACTGCACTTATTGTTACACCTGTAAGTGTTCTTCATAATTGGAGGCAAGAGTTTACTAAATGGAGGCCCTCTGAACTTAAGTCTCTTCGTGTCTTTATGCTTCAAGATGTTACAAGGTTTGTTTTGTTTTCCGATCTTTAAGCATTATCAATTCTTAAGATGATATAATTTTATAAGTCTCTTGTTTTCTTCATTGTGACTGTCTTAAAAATCCACTATCGCGTCCTTTAGGCTACCACATTTGAGCTAGCTTTTAAGCCGTTTTTGGTAAGTTTAATCTATTTGTTTAACTGGTTTCTATATTTAGTCTGCTTACTATATAAAGATATTACTATTCAACCTCTGGGGTCTGGAATGACCTCCAGGACCATCCATTTCAACACAACAATCCCTTGTTTTCCATTTCTAAAGCACTATTTACACACATAATTTTGATTTGTTTGAGATTACCATATTCACATTAAAGTACATTACAAAGTATCTATTGATATATTTAATCAAATATTATATACCACATGGAAACAAATTTAAAGGTCGAAATATGAAAATTCAACTCTCAAAAAGTTAAGCTTAACCATCTTTTTGTGATGGAGTATCATTTTTAATATATTCTACAATTACAGGATACATTCATTTATTTGTAATTATAACATTTTCAAATAAATCGTTATTAGAAAATAATAATGAATAGTTTATTCTCTTAGTTTTACGATTCAAGTAGAAGTCACCTAAATCATACTACTCTTTAAGTATTTATTAAAATATTTTGCACCCCCAAAGAATTGGGCCTTGGGCCATCACCTCTTCAGCCCCCTCCTTGACTATAATAGTGATGCCTCTCTTTCAACTTCCGTACATTACAACTTTACTTGGTGAAGATTGTTTCTTAAAATGACTAGTATAATGAGAAATGGGTGAAGAGTTACTAGCTGGGCCAACAATTGTTGGGTCATCACCCTATTGAGTTGTTAAATTTAACTTGCTAGGTTTTAGATGCAATGTTCAAGGCTTGTAGATTTACTCAGTGAGTACTTCTTTTTGCCTTATTTGTTATGTATCTCCAGGGGTACATTGTTCTGGACAAGTTCTATTATATTCAATGCATTTGTGAATTAATTTTGCTTGAATAATTGTAAAAGAATTCTCATCAAACATTTGGCTTGCTCACATGCATGCCACATTTGACCTGGATTATGCCACACGCTTTCTCAATTCAGGATTTCATTTATCATCTTTAACTATTCAAGCGAGTTCATTTATTGATTCATATTTTATTCAGGGAAAGGAGAGGTGAGCTGCTCATGAAATGGAGATCCAAAGGTGGTGTATTCTTAATTGGGTACACGGCTTTCAGGAACTTGACTCTTGAGAAAAATGTAAAAGATCACAAGATGGCAAGGGAAATTACCATCTGTCTTCAGGTGAGGCACATCTGATCACTGGGAACCCCAGGAGACAAACCTTTTTCTTGATATTTGTTTGCAACAATATGTGTTGGTTCATTTCTCCAAATTTGTCGTAGAAATATGAGATCTAGTTCAATAGATTGGACACATTTTCAGTTCTCGTTGTTCTTCGTCTATTGTTTATATCTACTTATGAAACTAAACATGAAGGTGGAATCAACCGATATTATTCTTGTCAAGTATGTACTATCTAGTCACTTTGGGGTGTTAACGTTGCCTCCCTCCTTCCTTCTGTAAATGGCTTTGAAGAGTCTTTGATATGTGAAGAGAAGCTTCCAAAATAAGTTTTATTACTTGGTTGAAATCTCTTCTTGAAGGGGCAGTACTGATAATTAATCCCTAGCCTGCTCTAGTTATCACTATTAAACTTCAGAAATATTTACAAATGTATTAAACATTTCTTTAAACATATTCTCCCTCATATCTTTTTTATTTTGATCATCTTCTAATAAGTACATTGTTTGACTTGGTTAATTGTAAACTGAAATGGGCTTATAAAATTGGATGTCCCAAATAGAGAAAGTCTTCCCAAAGTAAGAGATTTAGAGTAGCTGTTATTGGGCAGAGGGAGAATCTGTTTCCGTGTTCATTTAAGTTGTAGTCGTAATTCTTTAGGGATTAATTTGCTGGTTATGTTTCCTCTGGGAATGTTCTTCGTTTTATTGTTGGGTTAATTTTATAGGACTACAACTAAATGAATATGTATCATCTTACTTCATGCATCCCTGTTCTTTTCCTGTTATATTTAGGCATGAAAAGTAATTACCAATGAGGCATGTCTCTGAATGATTCAATTATTGTATATCGTAGATTCAAAAAGTGTCCCATGGACTTGACAACAAAACAATTCAATTTCTCATGTCTTCATTTTTATGCAGCTCTCTCTAGTAATGTTTTGCAAGCCAACCCTTACACATCTATTCTATTGAACTTTTCAACTCAAGTATGTACTCACTGTTTGTGGCAAGCTATTTAGTTTCCCTAAAAATTATTTTCTATGTGTCAGGAGGGGCCAGATATACTTGTTTGTGATGAGGCCCACATAATTAAGAATACCACGGCTGACGTGACACATGCACTAAAACAAGTGAAATGTCAGAGACGGATTGCATTGACTGGCTCTCCTCTTCAGAATAATCTGATGGAGTATTACTGTGTAAGTGACTAAGACAAAACCTTTCTGCTGATAGCTGATGACTACTTATGTTACCTCATCTGGGTCTCTGGATAATTCTGTTTTCTTTTCCTGATTTCTAGATGGTTGATTTTGTGAGAGAAGGGTTTCTTGGGAGCAGTCATGAATTTAGGAACCGGCACGTCTTCTTAACTTTATTATATGGTTCGTTCGGATTGGGGTGAATCTGGGTGAAGTTCCAAGTTCACCCTGTTCGGGAACCAATTTTTTGTGTTTGTATTATAGGATAATTGAGGTTAAATGATTAAACTCCGTTCACCTAGATTCACCTCATTTCTTACTAACCCCCAAATTGAGGTGTAATGTAGGTAAATGGTGCTTTTAGTAATATTTCACCTGAATAAATTGGATAATATCCAAACAACAGTTAAACATATTCACCTAGATTTACCTCAATTACCCTCACCTAGGTACTCTTTTATGTTTTACCCTCACCTAGATTCACCCGATCTAAACGGACCAATAATAATCTGCTGTCCCAATATGCCTCCATGTCATTCTTGCTCTGTTATGCAGCTTCCAGAATCCAATTGAAAACGGTCAACATACCAACTCTACTGCAGAAGATGTAAAGGTGATGAATCAAAGATCTCACATACTCTATGAACAACTCAAAGGGTTTGTTCAGCGAATGGATATGAATGTGGTAAAGAAAGACTTACCTTCGAAAACTGTTTTTGTAATGAGTGTAAAGCTCTCTACATTACAAAGAAAGTTGTACAAACGGTTTCTTGATGCGCATGGCTTCACAACTTCTCGAGAAAATATACGAAGTAAGGCATCTTTTTGGGCTGGATACCAGTCCCTAGCTCAGGTATGTTTTTGTTTTAGCAAAGTTTATTGTTCGATTATGTGCACGGCCAAGAGTACTTGTCCCCTTGTTATTGAGGTTCATTTTGGCTAAAACTATGAGTTATGACTCTTTATGTTATTTCTATTCACTTTGAAATTTGACTCCGTAGTATTGTTAGATGTATTTCTTATTTAATGATATAAAACACATTAAATGCATCTTCCTAAATCAGGCGCTACACTAGTGTATGTCTTGCCTTTAAATTAGGAGATAAAGAGTGTGGTATGCAACACTTCTTGTACGAAAACATATATTGCTTTGTGGAGACTGGGAAATCCAATTCTGCTGATAATTGAAATGATATATGTTGGTATCAGATTCCTTTTAGTTTGTTCAAGTTGTGCAATATCAATTTATGTTGCTCATTTTAAAATATTCAGACATCAGGAGATTTAATACAGGTACCTTGTGTACTCAATCTCATGGCATAGTCTTGGCTTTGCGAAGTTAAACTTAGGACTCAAATTTATTCTTACTCGAAGCTCTAAAATGATGGCATACTAAAATAGTAAAATCTTTATATTTTCAGAAACTAGGAAGTAATATAAGATAACATACTCCCTCCATCACAATTTGTTTGTCTCGTTTCCTTCTGCACAAAGTTTTAGAAAAACTCAAATTCATCTCACGTTATCTATTTTCCCTCCATAATTTTGAAATAAAAGAGACTCAATTTTGGGATTTCCAAAAAAGGAAAAAGGGACAAACAATTTGGGATGGAGGGAGTATTAATTTTGATGTGTTGAGATCTAATAGATGTATCTTACCATTGGGATAGAAATTATATGTGAAGGAAATCTGTTTAGCAGTCTGGAATTTTGCAAATTCTTCAACTTGGATTTTTATATTATTGATATATTCAATCTATGAACATTGCAACTGTTGAATCTCTTGTAGATCTGGAACCACCCTGGGGTTCTGCAACTGATTAAAAACCGCAAAGTCTCTGCTAAACATGAAGATGTTCTTGAAGCAGATGATAGTTCCAGTGAGGAGAACATGGATTACAATGTGATTCCTGGAGGTAGTTCTTCTTTGGACAATGATTTTGTACATGACTGGTCAGCTGTTATTGGCTGATTGGTATTTAAGATACATAATCATTTAAGTTGCCTTTGTACATGGCCATGTCTGGTCTGGGGTCTGATACGAGTTTAGAAATTATTTTCTAGGGCAAAACATAAGCATCATTACCTTTGTTTCATCCTAAGCCTTTTCGGTCACAATGTCCTCATTTGCTCACCCATGTTTTAGAGTCCTTATTCACTTACGATGTCATCGGTTCCTCCATTAATTTGGTTACGTGATATGGACGTTGTTGTTTCGTCCGGGGGTCGAATTTTGTATTTTTTTTAGTTTCTATTAATCATGAAATTATATATTTACCCCTACAATAGACTGTTGTACTGAAGGATCCACTTTTTGATTCATGAGCGAGCGAATGGGGATATTTAAAACATGAGTGAGTGAAAAACGCCCAGGGTAAAACATAGTTGATGATCGGTCCCTTTTGCCCTATTTTCTATGCTAAAGGCGATCAATAATGAAGCCTCCAACATGCGACCTCTCATTTATAGGTGAAGCATATTAAAACTAGTCTATAGTACCTTGTAGGATATTATTATGTTGATGTTTAATGATAGCTATCATGTGCCTCCTAGATTTTGGACCATGAGAATGGAAAATACAGAACGTGTAACTTTAATATGGTGATTTTCTGTACTCTCTTCAACTTGAAGCTTTCGATTTATGAGGTGAATCTTTTACCATGATTAAAGTCCTTAATGAAAAATTGCAAGAAAAATAATACTATACCGAAAAATAAGGAATAAAAACTAATGTGTTGAAGTTTTGACTCATAAACCAAGAAAATCAATTAAATTGAGTCAGAATCCCTTATAATATTTAAATTTGTTAACTCTATATAGTAGTATTTATGCATTTTTTTTTTCTTTTTGGAAAATTCTATAATATTTCCTCCATCTTGATATCAATTACTTCATGTTTTAATTTGATCACATTTCCGCAATTTTGAGCTATCTCCTTATATTTAATCCATTTACTTATGTTGATTCTTTATTCTAGTCTAGCATCTCATTATTGCCACCTTTTTTATTTGTGAAGATATATGTTTACTGATACTTTTATTCTATTTTCGAAATAATCATATAGTAGAGTTAACAATACGTTGATGAAGTAATAGTTTTATTTATCTGTGTGTTCAGTAACTATTCTTTCATTTCAAATGCATCAGTGAGCTGTGATGCCTTGTAGACTTTCCAGATTATCTGCCCCTCTAGAACGAGTTTGTAATTTTCTAAGCAGACTTAATTATCATTCTTGCCTGCAACACTAAGATACATATTCAATCTTTTGGCAGAAAAACCAATCAACCCCAGTGTATTCCCATCCAAGAAAAATGATAATGGCTTTCATCTTGAGGTTTGTGAAATCTTTATCTTTTGTTTGTACCAGTGCATTATATTTGAGTTGCTTTAAGCTAGTGCTATGCAAATGGTCTCACAGTCCATGAAAGATGTAGATATGCATAACCTACGTTAAATGAAATTTCATTCCGTATCCCTCACCTATCGACTTTGTTGTGCTAGGATTGGTGGACTGATATTCTTCGAGATAGTACATGTACAGAGGTAGAACATGGTGGGAAAATGGTTATGCTACTAGACATACTGACAATGTGCTGTAAGTTGGGCGATAAAGCACTGGTATTCAGTCAAAGTCTAGCGACTTTGGACTTGATTGAAACTTATCTTGCAAAATTACCTCGGTTGGGGAAAAAGAGAAAATACTGGAAACGAGGAAAAGACTGGTACAGGTAATCAATTGAAGTTTCTTCGATTAAAACTGAGATGCGAGTAGTTCTACTTTCATTTAAAATTATTGATTACTACCATCATATGGTTCAATGTTTCCTGACAATGAAATCTCTGAATAACTATATTTCCTACACAATGTTTCGGTGTGTAATGTTCATGTCTCTGATCATGTGCCACCCTGAAATTTGTAACTCCACATACTGATAATTAGTTGAGATTTACTTGTATTTGCTATGAAAACCTCGAATGTAACTATTTAGCAGAGAATGATTATTGGTTTATGGCCCTTCAACACAGACTGGATGGGAGAACCGAAAGCTCTGAGAGGCAGAAACTAGTTGAGCGTTTTAATGAGCCCTTGAACAGTAGGGTCAAGTGCTCGTTGATGTCAACTAAAGCTGGATCTCTGGGTATAAATCTTCCTGCTGCTAACCGTGTCATTATAGTTGATGGTTCCTGGAATCCAACTCATGACCTTCAGGCAATATTCCGTGTTTGGAGGTTGATTTTGCTTAAAATTCCATCTTTGGTTAAATATGTGCATCTTTTAAGTACAAGATGAACATGACCGTCTTTTATTATGTTAGATATGGCCAAAAGAAGCCTGTATTTGCATACCGGTTGCTTGCTCATGGAACAATGGAAGAAAAAATCTACAAGCGCCAGGTAATGACAATTTATAATCCATTTCAAAACTATACACCGAAATTATATAAACTGATGCTGAAAGAAATTTTGCGAACAGGTTACAAAGGAAAGTCTAGCAGCAAGGGTTGTTGATAGGCAACAAGTACATAGAACCATATCCAAAGAAGAGATGTTGCATTTGTTTGACCTTGGTGATGATGAAAACCCTGATGTAGTGCCTGGGATGGGCCAAGTACCTCTAGATGCTCATGCTGGAATCTCGTCTAAGGCAAAACATTCTATTCCACACGGAAATACATCGTCAGACATGTTAATGCAGCATTTACTTGATCGTCATCATCCTAGGTAGATCGTTTCTCATCCTTAGAAATTATCTGCAGAAAGTAATATTGAATGATATATTTTGGTTATAACCCTGAATTGCTCGACATAAAATTGAAAGAAATGTGGAACTTAACTTAAACATACAACCTGGTGATATCAGTCAAAAGCATGAAACATTAAAATGGGCTTAAGTTCTTCCTGCCCCCTAAACTAAGACGATTGGTTTGTTTGCCACCTGAAATTTTAAAATCGGTCAGCTTTTTGTCCCCTGAACCCATCATTTTGGGGTTCCGCCCCTCTTTGAAGTTAAAGTTGAAAGATTTTAAGCTGTAATGAAGGGCAAAACTGGAATTCAACATATACTAGCCTTTTGTGATCGATTTTAATAGACAAAATATATTACGGCCTCAAACAAATAGAGTTATTATGGGGAAACCCCTGCCCCCCCTATGATAGGTGGTCTGGTTGTGTGTATGTGGAAAAGTTGTGAATGGCGTTTAACAGTCCATAGCGCTGAAACTCCGAACTTTAGCTATGATGCAGCTATTTTTCGCAACTGCGCTGCCATTCGGCACTATTCACAACTTAGGTGTGTGTGGGGGAGGGGGGAGGTGGTCTGTAATATGGCTTCTGCAAGGAATCGAGTTTGGGGGAGCAAGAATGGGGCTTGTTTCCCCAGAGGGGGTTGGTCGTTGGTCTTGTGGATTCTAGGCTGTGCTCGAGGTCGAGGGAAGGGTGTGGCTGGAGCTGGAAGGCTTCAGGGGAAGGGGGGGAGTGTCCGAAGAAGAGGGTTGCAGAGGTAGGGAGGGGTTATTATTTTTTATTTGTCTATAATAGATTTATTTGTTTTATAAGGTCTCAATATATTTTGTCTATTAAATTTGATCCAATAGCCTTATATATGTTGAATTCGGTGTTGCCCTTCATTAAAATTAAAACTCTGTTAACTTTAATGTTAAAAGTGGACGACATCCCCAAAATGACTGGTTCGAATAGTTCTGTTGGCAAAATGTCCGATTTTAGAAAGCTACGGGGGGACTGACCAGTTTTCTCGTTCAGGGGGCAGGAGGCCAAAAAAATGATGATTACATGTATGCGATCCTTATTGTGTTACCCATGCAAGGCTAGATCTCCCGGAAGGATTTAGAATACACATTATTTTCTCCTTTTCAATTTGCTTAATCACCCAAACTTTGTGTAAGTTGTGGACTTAATTTAAATATTATAGTTTTACTCTAAGTAAGTATTATCTAACATAGTAGTTAATTAAACAACGTCCTCATATTTATAATGCTTCCTCCATCCCTACATTAGGACTTTCTCATTTTATATAATCCAAATATATGTTCATGTTTTGATCAATATGTGATATAATAAATCTGATGGAATTGGTTCTGATTGATAATTTTTTAGATGATTCCTAAATTTTGAGCAAAGACAGCTCCCATTCAAATTGGGATGTAGGGAGTATTGGATTAGGGTGAAGCGGTAAAGGGGGACAATGTTTTCTACCTCAATCCTAAAGCATTTTACTTGGGCCATGATATTTGATACATTACACAAACATATTTAGTGATATATCATCTCTCCATGTTGGCATCCTTGTATTTCCTAGTGTTCTCTTTAGCTGATCTTAGGTAGGATCTAAGCAAGTTGCTACACCTGGCATGCTTCTTCTCCAACCCCCCACCCTGTGTGATTGTATGCTTGCGTCCGTGATGACTGATGATCAATAATCATGTATTAAGCATTTGTGGTTCATTCAGATGGATAGCGAATTACCACGAGCATGAAACTCTGTTGCAAGAAAATGAAGATGAAAAGCTCTCCAAAGAAGAACAAGATATGGCGTGGGAGGTTTACCGTAGAACTTTTGAGTGGGAGGAGGTACAGAGAGTTGCTCCGGTAGCAAGCACATTAGATCAATCAATGAAGCTTAATGGGGCCGTGCCTAATCAGATGCCCGTCGTAACCAACTCAACACCCCCGCCACGTGAGAGCTGTGAGGTTCCTCGTTTATTTGGGAGGGCACGAGATCGAGTACTTCAGCGAACATGCACCAAACTTTCTCACTTGCTTACACTAAGGAGCCAAGGTACCAAAACAGGTTGCAGTACTGTGTGTGGAGAATGCGCTCGAGAGATCAGTTGGGAGAGCCTTCAAAGAGATGGAAGGTCTCTTAAAATATGATCTCGTCTGTTCACCACCTACTCTTTTGGGCACAACTACTCTGAAATCGGCCAACTTTTGAGGATTAACAAAACACATACACACAAGATCAATCCTTTTTGTAAGTATAATTCTACATGTGATCCTAAAAATATTTGTAGCAATATACAATTGCATACAGAGAATGTGATCCTAAAATATGTGTCGTCCCTATACCATTATTCTATTATTCTTATCTGAGATGCCGTGACCCGTTTTGAGCATTAAAATATGCATAAGTTCATTTAAATACAAAACAAAGAAGAAATTACACAATTATTAGAATTGTTATCATACACATTTAAAATCGTCCAACATGAGGAGCCTTTTTAAAGTAATCAAAGTATTACACAATTTTCAATTTTGCCTCTTTTCTACTGCTCTATTCTCACTCCTAACCTTTGTCCTTACCTTCATCACCTCCCATGTATCTGCTCAATAGTTTGATGGACATGACCCAAGCTTCCAATTGGGCGATTTTGGTTGTGATTTTTTTTCATCACCTCCCATGTATCTGCTCAATAGTGATAGATATGTTTTTCATATTAATTGTAAATACAATATAAGTGTGGCAAATGATTTTCTATATTGATTACATGTACAATACTCCCTCCAATTTAAATTATGTCTTTTTTGTTTTTCTGTGTCCAACTTTGATTACCAATAACTAATTAGTTCTATTATAAAAATTATAAAAATTTACTTTTGTGAAAATACTCTTAATTATAAATTTATTGATAGTAATTTTATATTTTTTGGACTAAAGAATAATAAGTATTGATAGTCAAAATTGGCACTCAAAAACGAAAAATGTCAAAAAATTTGAATTAGAGGGAGTATAAGAACGACAAATGATTTTTTTATATTGATTATAAATACACGATAAGAGTGGCATGACTTCTAATGTTGACTGTAAGTATACTATAAGAGTGGTAAATAATTTTTTTTCATATTGATTGCAAATATATTTTATGGTATTTCCTGTTACTACTAAAATGCCATCTACATATTTGATATTCAACCTAATAATTTAAAAATATTTAATTTGATGAAACAATTATGATCAAACAAGTGTTTTGTATGACTGCGCTCTTTAGATCCAGTTGACATGATTATATATGTTTAATATACATGTTCTATAAGTAAATATGTTTTTTATTTTTAACGTAAAATATAATTAACATGAAGACATTTGCCGTTTAATTGTAACAATAAAATGTCATGGAAATGTACTTATTGTATTTTAGCCATCCTGTGTGATAAAGTAATAATGCTTAATGTACATTGTATTTAAAAATACAATAAATACACATCCTATTCGGGTGGAGATCTTTTGCTTCCCCCACCCCAAAATATAGCAATCTGTATAGTATTTATGAGTTTTCAATTTAGGAATCTTAATTAATGTTGATTCATGTATGCGTGAAAGTGAAGTATGATGGAATCTTTTTTTTTGCCTGAAAATGATGGTGAAAGAGTGAGGGTGGAATTGATTATTTTGCCCAAATTATCACCATGCTAACTATTTTAATTTAGCACATAAAACAACTTAAAATTTTCCACCATACAATAAATAGCTAATAGTAAAATGTAGGCAAACTTTGTAGTATTAATAGCCATGCATGTAGAGGCAAAACATACCCAAAAAAGTTGAGCATTCTTACTTGAATGAAATAGAGAAGAAGCAGAAGGTGTTTTAGCTAGTGAAATTGAGTGCTTCATATAAAAAAAGAAAAATAAGAGTGATGTTGTATTTATGAAATTACTCAAATATTGTCATATATTGTGTTGTGAATTTTTACCAGAAATATAAGTTTGGGAATATTATTCTTTGTCCTCATTATTTTATAGTTGTATATAATATATCAACTATATTTTAATCATCGATTCTCAATAATTGGTATGAGAGCCCATGTTAGCTTACGAGTATTGTTTATAACTTTATATTATAATCATGGCCGGTGTTGTGATTGTATATGTCTAGGAAAGTTTCGGCCGGTTCATGTATATATTAAAAGTAGATCGGTTTTGTTTGGGAAAAAATCGCATCCAATCTGATCGGTTTTAAAAACCCAAAAACCCAGTGATTTTGGACTTGTTCGATTTTAAATCCACATCCAAACATACTATATACATATTCTCAATAGTAAAAAAAATAATTAATTATATTTAGTTCCTAGGGATATAAAGGTGTATAAAAATGTAAAGTGACAATTTAATAGGTATAACTGAGACTAAACTTAAATAATATAATTGAAGAAATTCTAGTGATTTCTGATATGTACTGACCAATTGATTGAAGAATAGTTGATTGTGATTAAATTGCCCAATTATCGATTTAGGGTTCATCGGGTTTGAATCAATTTGGGGGAATCAGATTACAGCACGTGCCGAGCACATGAAGGAGCCAACGGCTAATTCCAGCTCTTATCCAATTATGATGTGACAGCTCATGAGTGGTCCATCTCGCTTAGTTAGTTAAAAAATTTTAGTTTGTTAGTTAAACAACTAACTTATCTTGGTCGAATCAAGCTAATTTCAATCTTCTATATATACCCACTTGATTGGATTCATCAGTTAAGAAGTTAGAAATTAGTAAACAAGATTAAGATTGCATTCTTGATTAATCCAAAAGTTCATCAATAAAGAATCTATATTTTTTCCTCCATTTTTCTTGCTTTTTCATTTTTTCATATTCGACTTCTTCTTCAATTGTGTTAATTAGATTGAAATTCATATTCTGAATTTTTATATGGTATCAGAGCCTATGGTTAAGTGACTTGTATATTCAATTAAAAAACTGGTCTTATGTGCCAATTGGGGAAGAAAAAAATACCCCAGTATGTGATTTGAAATAAGCCAAATGAGTTGTACATGTCAACTCGAAAAAAAATCCCGGTCTGTGATTTGAAAGAGATTTCAAATGTGAGGAATGAGCCCAAATTATCACATGTGAAAGTCACACATTGAAATATAAGAGAGAGTTCACCACTTAATAAACTAGGGAGCAACTCCACTTATCACCAATTGGTTTTAAGTTGGTGCCTCTTTGGGTTATGAACAGGGGCGGATCCAGGAAATAATTTCAGGGGGGTCCTTAATAATTTAATAAAAAATAAAAATAAGCATCGACAAAAGTATACGAATATTTCAAACAGAATACAAGGATAGTTTAAACACGAACGAAAAAGTACATTAAGAACGGGATTTTAATTCTCCTTACCACTACCAAAGAAATGCTTGAAGGGTGTTTGAAGAAATGCCTCAAAGACTCAAACTTGAGAGTATCTCGAGAAACGGTATTTTTAATATCTCTGATTGGGTCTTTGGTGGGTTTTGAAGAAGTTGGAGGCAGAAATAAAACATTGGGTCGAACTCTTCTTTGGTGTCAAGGTAATAGCTATGAAGAGTCATCGACTTCCGGTAAAGGGTAGAAGAAAGGAAATTGATTATTGATTAGATTTAGGGTTTTGGAAATTAAAAAAAAAAGTGAAGAGAAAAAACGTTAGTTTGGTGTGTTAGCTTTGGAAACAGAGAGAAAAAAAGGTGTAGGCTAGTTTTAGTTGCTTTCTGGAAACAGTGGGAAAAATAGGTGATTGTTAGTTTTAGTTGGTACGAAAGCTAACAAAATTAATAAAGTGAGGCAAGGGGGGGTTCGAACAATATTTCTTTGATTAGGGGGTCCTGTGCACCCTTTGACCCCTCCGTAAATCCGCCCCTGGTAAGGATGTTATCGGTTCGGTCGGTTTTTCCCAACTTTTTTGTGTGAAACCGATTCTATCGGTTTTTTAACTACACAAACCAAGTCGGTTAAAAAAATTTTCTGTTTAAATCGGTTCGGTTGATGTCGGTTTTGAGGCAAAATCGGTTCGGTTGGTTTTTCGGTTTTTAAACAAAAAAAAAAGTCCACGATTTCAAACTAAATAGAGTCTACACATCCACATGAAGTTCAAAAAGAAAATAGAAATAGTTCATGTCAATGTAACACATATTGAGAAATAGAAAGCTTGGGTGTTAATTGTTAGGTTGTTTGACATGGACGCCGTAAGATCAAAAATGCAAAAGCGTATAGTTGAATTGAAGATGTTGCGTATTAGTTTCTTTTAGTATTAGACTATTAGGTTTTAAAGTGGGTATATTAGATATCTATACTATTAGGTCACATAGAATTTATTATTGAGGCCTCATGATTTTTTATAATCAATCAACAACTGACACTTGTTTAAATTGAAAATAACTTCTATTTATTTTTTAACTTCCCGTTTAAATAATTCTATGTTTTTTAATATCATAGTGGTTTACTTATATTTCTTCAAATTTATTTTTCAATTGTATATAATATTTTTGTTTACTTTCATATATATGTTACATAATTTTGAGAATATCTAACTAATTATACAAAAAAAATTATAAGAAAAACGAATCATACAGGTTGGACTGTACACAAACGGCTAGTGGATTTTTAAAGTGGATTTTGGACACTTTACACTTGGTCCACTGGGTCAATATTAAAATATAATCTAATAAATTATACAAATGATATAATATTTAAAAAATAAAATCAAAACTAAGTACAACTACAAAGAAATATCACAAATATAAATATTTTAAGCAATATATATATAAATAGTCGGTTCGGTTTATACTAAAACCGAAAACCAAAATATTTTGGTCGGTTTTGAATTCTTTTGCACCGCTTCGGTTCGTTGTGATTTTTTTCCCAACCAAGTCGGTAAAATTCCGGTTCGGTTCGGTCGGTTTTGTCGGTTTACAGCGAACCGATAACATCCCTAGCCCCTGGTTATGAAGTGTGCTCTCTCCTCATATGGGTGTAGCCCAGACCCGACTAATGAAAATTCTACAATAATTCAAGCAAGTAATTATTTGATACTCCCTCCGTCCCCAAAAGATTGTCACATTTTGACTTTTGTGTCAAACTTAACAAAAGTTGACCATGAATTCTTATTAAACGATAAGAAATAATATAATCTTATCAGATTTTGTTAGGTTCGTCTCAATATATATTTTTGAAATATCAACTTTATATAATATTTTCGCATGTAGAATAAGAGATATTTACATTTTAAATTGTGTTTTATTGACTACGAAAAATTAAAATATGACAATGATGTAGGGATAGAGGGAGTACTATATATTAGTTTTATGATTTTTAATTAGCGGCTACAGTAATTATTAGGACTACAACGACTTACTAGAACTAATCATAATCTGTCTTATGTCCTATTCTTGTCTATCTAATGGATGTCTATAAATTTCTTCTCAACTCCCTTCATGAAATTGACAAAAAAATTTGCAAATTTCTTGTGGTGAAGTCCCAAGGACAAAAGATTCACCAGATCAACTAGGAATTCCTTCATTTCAATGAAAATAAAGGGGGACTTGGATTCAAACACCTTCACCACTTCAACATCTCTCTTCTAGCTGAAAATAGCTGGAGAGTCATAAGCCAACCCAACCTATCCATGACCGGACTGCTTAAATCCAAATACTTTCCCAACTACATCCTTCCTTTCACCCCGTAAGCCTTCGCCCTCTTGGACTTGAAAAAGTCTTGTTGTTGTCATATCATACATTAGAGAATTTTCACCCTAGAAAGTTGGTAATGGATCCTCAATCAATATTTAGAACGACATTTAGATACCTTGCTGTAAAGATAAGGGTAACAGTTACCATCCACCCTTTCCTCAATCAATATTTTCCCCCTGATAATAACCAACTCTCTTTGGTCTTTAGTCTACTAACTAGTGGCAACCATTAGAACCGATATCTTGTCGATTTTCATTTCTCTCATGCAATTGCTAAGGACATTATGGCTCTTTCTCTTGCCCTTAATGAAGAGGCCAGGTTTTGGCCTGATAACACCTTCAACATTAAAAGTCTCTACACCAAGCTTACATCTTCTCACCATGAAGAAATTCACTGTGAAATCTATATCACATTCCCACTAGTTCTGAAAGAAACTCTATAAAACCCCTTTTCCTGAAAAAATTCACACATTCTTGTGGAGGCTGATACTGAATAGACTCCGCGCTATGAATCTCCTCAGTAGCAAAAAAAAATCTGAAGAATTTTTGCTCTGAAATTTCCACATCCTTGATTATCGCTGGAAGTATTTACAACCATAGTATTTTTATTATCACTGACAACTTTATTTCTCAGGTTTGATTTAGGTACTTCTATTTTTTGCACCAGGAGGATGAATTAAAGCTTTTGCTCGACAATAGCTTAAGGAATGTTGCAACATCTTTTGGAAACCAACAAGTGCATGATGCTTCCATACTCTTAAGGATATTGTTGTTAGTAATTTCAATGAAACAAAAATGTTATTATGTTGGATTCAGTTTGTAATGGCTTCTTTAGCCACAACAATGTTTTAATTATGTTATCAATCACTTACAAAAAAAAAATATCTAATCATAATCTATATAATAATTGAATTGGTGACAAATGATTATTGTCTTTTTTTCTTAATTATGGAGGCCCACAAAGACAATATATTAATCGGTCTCATTAATAGAATTGAAAGGAACTTGTCAACCTTATCAAATTTCATATGAAGCTCGAGCCAAATCTAAACCTAATAGTAGTGGTGGATCTAGGAATTTTTCAAAGTGTCTATTTAAAATTGATATAATTTTTAAAGTGCATGTTCAAAACATTTAAATATAATCAAATATAAATTTTAAATGCTAATTTTTACATTAAAAAAAAGTACATGTTCGACTGAACATGCACGAACCAAAAGGAGTCCGCCACTTCCTAAGGGTGTAATTAGAAAGGAGGAGTGCAAAGAAGTCCCCCCCCCCTTTTAAGGCCATTCAATTCACAATGTGATAAGTTTGATATGATTGATAACACTAATACCACCAAGATGCATATTCTTTTCGGAAATTCATCTCATAAGGTTTTCAACTTAAACATGCTTGACTTCTAGTAGTTCTGAAGCAGGTCCCAATGAGTACGTGCATGAGGACAAAACACCTCAAAAAAACATGTGTTAATTTGCGGGATCAATATGTGATATCTAACAGAGTGTCGATTAGTGTTTTATACAAATCTTGAAATTGGGTTAAAATTTTATAAGTTGAGCTTACTAAATATTTTAAAAAAGTAGGGCAATCATAGTTGTCGATATGCTCGTGAATGAAGACAAAACACAATAGACTCCGCTTATAAAATTTTAATCCACATAAAAAAAACATGGGTTAATATGCGGGACCAATATGTGACATCTAACAGAGTGCCGATTGGTGTTTTATTCAAATCTTGAAATTGGGTTAAAATTTTGTAAGTTGAGCTTACTAAATATTTAAAAAATTAGGCCAATCATAGTCGTCGATATGCTCGTGAATGAAGACAAAACAGAATAGACTTCGCTTATAAGACGCGTTAGTTTGTGAGATTTATGACATATGATAGTGTCCGGTCATAATTTAGAGGACGAGACTTTACAAATTTTGAAAATAGGTTAAATTTTGTATAAAATTGGGCTTACTAAATGTTCGAAAAATGTGGGCCTAAACCCTTTATTATTTACTACTTTTTAAGTTTTACCGTCACTTAAAAGAATCTAAACTTTTATAAAGAAGTGAAGAATAATAAAATACAATCAGAATCAGTCACCCCAACCCTCCTCCTCCTCCTCCTCCTCCTCCTCCTCTGTGTGGGTTCACTCTGAAATCGATCGTTTCGTTGTTTGCATAAACTCCTTCACACACTAAAACAGACCAGGTAATGTACTTCGATTTTCCATTTTCTATATATGCATGTGTATATATATGCATACATTCATACATATCAACAAAATTGTATCTTTTACTGTAAAACTTTAGAAATTCTGGTTCATCATCCCCTCTATTTGTTTATTTTTTTAATAATTTCGATAATCTTTTTGTGGTCATTTTGTGTTCTATATTATTACTGTTATTTATTTTTTATTTTATGGGACATATGTGTGTTGAAGGTAGGTACGATCATTCATGCAGTATGTGCTACTTTTCTAATCTGGTCTTGTACCATTTGATATTGCAGAGATTTTACTTAATGGTCAAATAAGTTATATTCGTTGCTATTTTTGGCTAAAAGGTTATTTTTTGAGCTACTTTTATTTTTGGACGTAATAGAGAGTATATGGTTGTATGAAAAGGAAAGGGGGTGGGGGAGGAATAGTGGAAATATTTGATGGGTCATTTGGTATTTCATGGCAATAGTGCTGAAGGAAAATTTTCGAAGTAAATTGCAAAATTTTATTAGCTAATTGGTACCTATGATCCAACGTAGGGGTGATATTCGATATAGCAGAGCCCAATTTGTGATATAATACTTGGTTTGCTTGTATTGTTAAGCAGACTTGCTGATATGTATTGTTATGTTTTCAAATTGATGTGGGTGTAATATACTTGTCGTACATTGAGTTTCACATTTAATTTCGAATTTGTTGACTTTAAATGGCAGATACTCCCTTCTTTCATTTTACTTGTCATTCTGCGTATGCATTAAGAAAAATAAAATGTAGTAAAAAAATATACTCTCTATTGAAGATGTGTAAGGACACTACATTGTTGGTTGGTTGATAGTTTCATGTGAAAGAAGAGTTAAGAAGTTATTGAGAATGTAAAAGTAAAATTTCTTATGCTAGAATGACAACTATTTTTTATCAAAAAAATTGGGCTAAGACGACAAGTAAAAATGGATGGAGGTAGTATTTTGGAAGAGGGATTGGAAAGAGGAATAGGTAAGGGTAGGATGATCACTGTGATACGTGGTATTATGATCTCAGTGCATAGGGGTGGGATTCATATCCATTTTTTATGTTAATTGTTGGAGAAAAGCTTTATAATTATGAAAGGGAATATCCAATACTGGCTCACTCATCTCATTTTTACTTTAGGCGAAGCTTTGATGTGAAAGTTTCATGCGTCACTACCCCTTCCGTTTTGACTAAGTGAAAAAAAAAAATCAATATTTTTACTCATGCAATTTTTAGTCTTTGGGGAAAATCTCCCTGTTTTCACTTTTCAAAACATAAGGATAACGTGAAGGATGTGTACAATCCGAACAGCCTTATCCCGCTTGGGGGGAACTTATGTAGAGCCAATGGAATGTTATTGTGTGTAATCTTAGTGAGAGGAGGTAGCTGAGGGTTTCCTTGAGGTATTTGAAAATGACTTATGGGTGACTTTCAAATTACAATAAAACTTCTGTCAAACACCCGCTAAGTCTTTTGTAAGGTTAAACTTCATCTTCATGTGGAAATTGTCCCAAAAGATGGTAAATGATGTGTTGGTAAGGAATGAAACATTATGAGTATGTTTTCACTAGTTAAAGCTTTCTTATAAGTTGATTTCTAATTTTCATATCTAAGATAAATATTCAGACAAGCACCATCTGATCTATGATCTAAGATCAAACAGCCAAACTCAGAATGATGTCAAATGAATCGGAGCCAAACTCTGGCTAATGCTATTTTCTTATTATTTTATTTAAGTGTCCTAAAAGGAGCGTGTACCAAAAATGAATTTGGAAGAGCAAAAATGGTTGAGAGGATTACAGTTAAGTGCGAAACATCTTCTTCTACTAAAAGTTAAGCCATGATTAGCAATGGCAACTGGGAAGGAGCTTTCTCTCCCTCTTTTGTTTCGGTAGAAAAGTCAATATTAAACACTTACCTATTCCTACTCATAAAAGTGAACCTCCATATTTCATTACCTTGCTTGAATACCAAGTATTAGTTTTACGGTTGATCATTGATTTAATTATGAGGACTGACATGAAGATTCTAAACAGTTAGTATCGTAGAGAAGGATAGGACATCACATCTATTCCCATATTTTTCATTGTAATGATTTGTCTATAATTCATTTGTCTTGTTATTACATTCAAGCTGCAAATCTAAAAAATTATTATTAACTTATAAGTTGGAGGTCAGTTAAACGTTTGAGTCACTTCTGTTGACATTCGGGGTAATAGCCCAAGCTACTTAGTTATTAATGATGGAATAATTCTAAGTTTTGTACTATATATTCCAACACTGAGCTATGAGAATATGGGAACCTTGATGACAAAACATTTAGCATGTCAAGAATGACTAAAGCTGTACAAGTTAAAGTGATGGAAGAGTTCGTTAATTTGTAATTATCTTTCAGTATATATCATCTATCTATTTACTTCATATACATAATTTTCCACTTCGTGTGTCGAATGTAGTATTACTAACTTTTCAATTTTTTTGTATGTTAGACAGGTCACGAGAGGCTCATCTTAGGTTACGAGGTTCCAACTCTATTCCTATTAAATCATGTCACGACAATCTAACCCTGAAGTTGTGAACGCCTATAAACAGATGAAGAAATTAGGCATCCAACCCGAGAGATTCAAACCAGTTCTCAAAAGACTTCTAAAACTATTTGACAAAAATTGGGAATTCATCAAAGAAGATAATTATCGTGTCCTAGTTGACGCTATATTTGAAAACGATGAGGAAAAGGTACGCCCTCAAAATAGATTTTGTACTTTCCTGCGAAATAGTTTTGATACATATTTTAACAGAGGTTTGCCTTTTTTCCATCCTACACAACATTAGTCATAATCCAGTAAAACATTGAAAGGATAAACTTGATCTGTATATTCTTCTAGAGCTCATAGGTATAACCGATTCCTCCTCAGATGTAGAACATTTATATTTGAAACGGTATTCCTAAATGAAAATGTTTCAGCTTAAGCTGGTCATAAGAAACACCATTTTACAGTAACTGGGGTTCCAAGTTTTGTTTGTGTTTTATCTCATGGTGGACTTATCCCCAATCTTATAAATATAGTTTGGAGACATATTGGTTTTGGCTTGGTGATTTCTTTAGTTTTTCAGTGTTTGAAACTTCCACTATGAGTTTGATGGAGGTTGACATGGATATATATGTAGAACATTTATATTTGAAACGGTATTCCTAAATGAAAATGTTTCAGCTTAAGCTGGATACAAGAAACACCATTTTACGTAATGGTACTAACCAAAGGCTATATTTCAGTAACTAGGATTCCAAGTTTTGTTTGTGTTTCATCTCATGGTGGGCTTATCCCCGATCTTATAAAAATAGTTTGGAGACATATTGGTTTTGGCTTGATGATTCCTTTAGTTTTTCAGTGTTATATATAATGAAACTTCCACTATGAGTTTGATGGAGGTTGACATGGATATATATGTGCTAATGCCTTTGTTTATAGTAGTAATGTAATTTTAGTAACTGGAACATATGAATTTACTTGAAACTATCTAGAGTATAGGGGTTCTTATTAGAATGTTGCGTTCTTTTTAAATGCTTATTGTGTTTTCAAAAAACATCAACAATTAAAGGAGTTTGTTCACATGTCCAGTTTCCAAAGTTCACTCTCTTGTTGATTAATTCTAATGTTTGCTCATGGAAATTGTAAATTAATATTTCCGAATAGGAAAAGGCCGAAATTGAACATCCATTGAAGAACCATCCTGGCATAGACCAACTTTCTGTTGAACATGATCCTCCTGAACCCCCACTAAAGAAGCATCATGCCGTGAAAGATGACGATGAGGCTTCATCAACAATGGACAACGGGGACATGCTCGATATGAGAAATGGTGAAATACCCCAGAGTTCCTCTACTGGACCAACTCCTAGAGCACAAAAAATTGAGGCTAGTAGTAGTCCAGGTTGCGAACCACGAAACAACGGAAAGGATCCGATAACAGTAAACTTCAGTCCAATGGATCGACATATGGCTACAAGGTGGGAAGCAAGCACAGATCCACGTCAGGTATCAAATGGACATGTCAAGGGTGTTGATAATTCCGTTGTTACTGGTCATGCTGAAAATTCTCCTGTCACAGGATCAGGTAATAGTATGTTCTAGATTTATCACTCAAATTAAAGGTCGAATTTCTTCTCTTGCCTTTTGGTAAAGAAGTTCAGGGTTGATGTGCTGTTGGGTGGATAACTTTTTTAATTTAAAACAAGATTCTGAATATCTAACACACATGACCTGCTAACAGTTATTCGTTAACATTATCAGGTAACAGAGTACGCATCTCAAGTACCTATGAGTTAGCATCTTCAGCATGTGGATTGGTGAAAATTGATTTGAAATGCAATCGTGCATGCGAACAATTAGAAGTTGAGCCTCCAAGCCTAGATTCTGTTGTTGCATTTGTCGAACGTAAATATAGATGTTCATATGATAATGTAGGACCTAACTTTTCTCTGCATGAGTGCTTGAAAGAATTATGTCAAAGATTTGTACAGCATGTTTCCAATCCTGCTGGCCCTATTCAATTCAGGAAACCCCCTCGTGGTCACATTGGTCCAATTAGGAAACCTAAGAACGAGTTCTCAACGAGCGGACACACAGAACAGCATGTAAAGAAAAGGGCGTCAAGTGGTTCAGGATCATCTTCTTTTGTGGCCTCTCACCAACAGCCTACATCTCTGTCTCTTTGTATACCAGATATATCAAAAGAAACAGAGGCAGTTAGGATCTCGTTAGTTGATGACATAAGTGGAGAGAAAGAGCCACTACCAAATTTTGTCTATATTCCCAGTAATATAGTTTACCAATCTGGATATGTGCATGTATCTTTGGCCAGGATTGCAGATGAGGATTGTTGTTCCAGTTGCAGTGGGGATTGTCTTTCGTCCACTGTTCCTTGTGCATGTGCTCGTGATACTGGAGGAGAATTTGCATATACCCCAGAAGGCCTAGTGAAAGAAGAATTTTTGAATAAGTGTATTTTGATGAATGACAACCCTCAAAAGGATCACTTCTATTACTGCCGAGATTGCCCACTTGAGAGAGCCAAAAAGAACTATAGGCTTAAAAACTGCAAGGGCCACTTGATTAGAAGATTTATTAAAGAGTGCTGGAGAAAATGTGGCTGTAACATGAGTTGTGGAAACCGAGTTGTGCAGCGTGGCATATCCCGGAAATTGCAGGTTAGTGAATGAGGTAAATAAATCTCGACCTAGTCCTACTTTTAGAATTGAATATAGAGAAGATAAATATCTGGACCCCTATAACTAAGTTTCAATGGTTTTGTCTGGAAGTGAAGTAATTGAGGAATTTCTTCTTTCTTGGAAATTAGGATCCGAGCTTTACTTCTCCGCAAGTGGATCCTTAAATTGTTTAATTCACAGCTAATTCTATTTTTCTCCTTTGGTAGTTCATTTATTTTTTGGAAACGTTTTTGTTTCTAATTAACATTGTATATGGACTCGCAAGTGGTCCTTATCACATATCATTTAAATTTAGGTGAGGCTTATCGTATCATGAACCTATGTCTTCATGCCAGGTGTTCTTGACATCTGATGGTAAAGGCTGGGGTGTTCGGACACTTGAGGTGTTACCAAAAGGTGCTTTTGTTTGTGAATATGTTGGTGAAGTTCTAACTAACTTAGAACTTTTTGAGAGGAATAAGCAGAACAGCAAAGACCGCCACACCTATCCTGTTTTACTTGATGCGGATTGGGGTTCAGAAAGCGTTTTGAAGGATGAAGATGCACTTTGCTTGGATGGGACACATTTTGGAAATGTTGCGAGGTTTATAAACCACAGGTACATCTCTTTTCAATTAAATTTTTGTAGGCTAGAACCTATCAAAATATTTATTTATATTGTTACCTATAACTTATTCTTCTAATCTTTTTCACAATATTTATTTTTCATATAAATATTATTTTGATATTACTTTTGTTGATACTTTTTGGCTGGGTATTTCTAGTTGTTCATATCTGAAGATAGTGTTCAGTTTTGCACTTATCATTTTTTTACTTGCACAAATGCAGATGTTGTGATGCAAATTTGATTGAGATTCCAGTTGAGGTGGAGAATCCTGACCACCACTATTATCACGTATGGGTTCTCAAAGACTCGTTTGAACATTATTGCATCAGTGCTAATATTATTGATTATTTGAAGTACGTAACAGCTATATTTAAATGCCTTTTTGTTTTATCTCAAATTACAGCTTGCATTTTTCACTAAGAAGGAAGTGGATGCATTAGAAGAGTTGACATGGGTAAGTCAATTCATTTTCTTCGTCTTCATCGTGGAAACATGTAGTTAGTTTTTATCAATTGTTATGGCTAATAAATTTGTTCTTATGTGGAACGCACTTAAAAAACAGTTTAATAATTGATTATGCATTGTTATCAAGTTGTTCAGGTGATGTGGATGACCAAAGCACATAAACTTTAATGTACTTTTTGGAGTATGTTATGAAATTTCAGTTACGCCTTTATGGAGGGCATACATATTTCTGAGGCAAACTCTTTTTCCCATTTTATCCCTAGCGAATGGAGCATGCGTTTGAGGGGCACTTCGAACGCATGCTTCATGCGTTCGAAATTTTTGAAAAATAGTGTCTGATAAATCGAACGCATGTAATATGCGTTGAAAATGCGTAAAGACGTATGTTTCATGCGTTCAATACATTTGATTCAACAAATCGTTCTTTTAATATTATCAAATGCAAAAGATTTGCTTTCGAAATGCAATCCAATGCATATCGCATGTGTGCGCTAGGGATTAAACTGGAATAATTTTGTGCCTTGGAAATTATTGCAGTGGAAAATAGGTTCCACCCTTCATGGAGAAGCAACTCCACTAATTTAAATCCCTCCTTGGACTGTTTTTAACTTTATAAGTCCAAATTATCAATCTTCACTTTAAAAAATAAAAGAACTTGCACGTGCAGCCATTAGAAATCATTTTGACAATATAACTCGTTCGGAAAAGATCACATTATTTTGCTTTTGAAGTATTTATGGTTTTAACTAACTAATCTATTAATATAATTGTATAGCATTTTACTAACTAATCGATAAGATACGCGTCATAGGATGTTGTTAAAATAGTGGTCCACTGATTCCATGCATGTTCCCCTGTAACTTATGAAGTTCTCCCAGTGTCAAAGTGCTTCTATAGGATTTTGATATAAAATGACAGAACAGAAAGAAGTATAAACCATTGAAGCCTTAAATTTATAGTTCTGGCCACTTAGTTCTTGCGTTAGTGCATAATTATATTCAAACTGATACTTTTCTGTAAAGCTAAGGTTCCTGTTATTAAGGTCAACCTTTATCAAAGTTGGTCCAGCAACTGATATTCTTTGAGAATTATGCGATTATCTGATCTCAAGGGATTAATTGCAGGATTATCAGATTGACTTTGCTGATCAAAATCATCCTGTCAAAGCATTTAAGTGTAGCTGCGGAAGTAAAAAATGTCGCGATAGGAAAGGAAAAGGTAATTCGCAACATTTTGGCTAAAATGCATGTTTGCACCCTCAACTATGGTAATCAATTGTAGCACCAAAATTATGTTCTAGTAAAATTGAGCTCCGGATATGTAATACCCGGCCCAAAATGGGCGATGTGATATGATTTGATTGGTACTATTCATATCGTCAAGATGCATCTTATTTTCGGTAGCCCAACTCATAAGAACTCTAAAGTTACGCGTGCTTGACCTTAGGGTAATTCTGGGATGGGTGACCCACTGAGAAGTGTCCCGGTGAGCACGTGAGTGAGGACAAAACGTGCTGGAAAGACCCGTAGTGGTTTGTGAGGCCAATCCGTCAAATCAAATAATGTTCCAACCCTGTTTCGGGGGTGGGCGTTACTGATGATATCGGAGCTGAGCCGTCCGAAATTGTGAGAGCTAGAGTCTCACACGGATGGTACGGTCTTGGATGTGGATGTGGCTCAACGAAGACGTTGAATATTTAAGTGGGACAGATTGTACTACCCGGCCCACTCGTACGGTCAATATGCATCTTCTTTTCGGTAGCCCAACTCATAAGAACTCTAAAGTTAAGCGTGCGTTAAGGTGCACACCCACATCGGATATCGATGTCCTCCCGGGTTAATATATAAGATCTTGGGCTACTCCCTCTATGGCCAATTGGTTTTAAAGTGGAACCTCATAAACTATTTACATGGTATCACGAGCCAACCTGAGTTAATGAGGCACGTGTAACACCGCCGATGTTGTTCCGGCGATTAATACCGGTGATGAAAATTTCGTCGATGATTGGGTTACACGTGAGTGGGAGTGTTAAGTGTTAGGTGCACACCCACATCGGATATTGGTGTCCTCCGTGTTAATATATAAGATCTTGGACTACTCCCTCTATGACCAATTGGTTTTAGAGTGGAACCCCATAGACTCAGGATAATTCTGGGATTGGTGACCCACTGGGAAGTGTCCTAGTGAGAGCGTGAGTGAGGACAAAACGTGCTAGAAAGACCCGTGGTGGTTTGTGAGTCCAGTCCGTTAAATCAAATAACGTTCCAACCCTGTTTCGTGACGAGGCGTATTTTCTGTCAATTTGAATATTCAATTTACTTCAATATAGCTCTAGCTAAGTGAAGAACCTCAAAGGTAAGAAATTTGTCGTATGAAAGAGAGCATCTATGGCTCTATACTAAAACGTTGGAATAATTTGGAGCACATTCGCCTTTTTGAACAAGGTATATCCGTCTGTCATGCTCGACTTCATGCATTGATGTTTGTTTTGACTACCCATGGCAGGAGTTGAAGCAAATACCTCGAAGCTCACTAGGCAACCTTCGTCAGTAAAGATAGTTATGCTCGATGAAGTCGAATAATCTGCTCGATGAAGTCGAATAATCTGCTCTTGCTTTGATGATTGTTTCAAGTCTTCATGAAGCTCATTTTCGTTCATTGGAGCTACAATGCCTTAGCCATGAATGTTTATGATCTCAGTCGGGACATAGTTACAACTTCTTAGAAGAACTATTCTTATAGGAGTATTATATTGATAACAAGCCTGTCTTGAATCTTTAGGTCTTACCGTTTCTTAAATACTAGGGCAATTGAGTGGTTATTTTAAAGGGTTGATGGCACAATCGATCATTCATGTTTTATAACGTTCACCATTCGATCAACTCATGTTTCATTTTGACCTTTTTTATCACTCATGTTTCAATATCATGTCTCAATTAGTTTGTGGATTGATTTTTATCGTGTTGACTAAGAATGTGCGAGGGTGTGTACTTTTGTTGCAATTGGTTTTGCTACCCTTACTTCATCAAATATATATTGCAACTATTCTGTACTCCTTAACTTAAACACAACATGAAAAACATCATAACATTATATCAATTCCATTATGAAAGTAAAACATTAGAAAATAAATTATATCGAATATAATATTGTTATTGTATTAGTTAGGCTAACGTGCTAACACGTCACTGTGAGCTTGTTCTGCTAATGTTAACCACAACTACTCATGGGCTCATGGCTACAAATTACTAAAGTAATCATCCCTTCTTTCAAATTTCAATAAACGTTTATTCCATGGAAAATAGTTATTCTTTTAATATTCACTTCGCTTTCTTTAATTGTCGTTTTAGTTATAATTTTTGTTTGAAATTAGTTATCATTCTAACATAATAACTTGTAATTTTACATTTTCAATATATTTTTTGTTTATTTTTGCTAGAGTCCGGATCTTTAGTAAAATTTTGTGCGACACTTTATGTTACAATTCTATTATTTGGCTCTTTTTTTTTGAATTTTTAAGCATCATATCTTATCCAATCATATTGTCATAGGCATATACTACTGTATCTTGTTCGTACAATTCTCATTTATATTTTCAAAGGCAAATATTTGATTATTCATCATTTTTATCATTAAAAGTTACAAATGACAGTTTTATCATAAAAATCGAAAACAACCATTTTTTTTAATTGGAGGTAGTAGTAAATAACGTTATGAAGATTATTTGTTAAGGTGATGTGTTTAAAAAAAATGAAAAAACAATCAAATAATAAAAATGGCTAAATTTCACAATGCCCCCTGAACTATTGTCAACTGATCAAATAAGGGACTAAATTTATGAGTTAGTCAATGTGCTTCCTAAACTTTTAAATAGGTCGCCCCATGAACTATGATGAACTGGTCAGTTTATGAATTTTCGCCATAAAATTGATAGCAAAGTGTGGTAACAACCAATGGTCATTTTATATTTTAATGTATTTTCTAATTATTTTTGTTTTTCCTTAAATTTATATCAAAATAACTAAAACGAAACGAGAAGAAAGAAGTACTACACCTACCAAACAATCAATGATGTAAGTCTTGATTTCTTGAAACCACTGTATCGGTTGTTATGTGACTATGTCATGATGACGTGTACTTCGTATGATATATAGGTTGGACCATGTGGCCATAGCCCATATGTGGTCATATAATGGTAACTAAAATAAATTTTGTAAAAATGTATGATCAAATGCGATAAAATAAAACTTGTGTAATCAAAAGACGATGCTGTGTAGGGCTGTGAATGAGCCGAATCGACCCGAGTATCTGAAGGTTCGATTCGACTTGGGCGTTTTAGAATTCGAGGCTCGGCTCGGCTCAATTCGGCCGAAACACCGAAAATGAAGGTTGGCTCTACGTTTGATTTCTTGAATCGAACCCAGAGCGGAGCTTTTCCGAGCCGAATATCCCGAGCCGCCGAGCTTTCGGGTACCTAATTGAACAAAACAATTAATTAAATACATAACTGAATGAAAATTCATCAACATCAAATCTTCAATTGAATACAAGCATCAAATCTTCAATTGAAAACAAGCAAGAGGATGAGTAGATGAGCGGGAATTAGAGTTTGAGGTTCTTGTTTTCACCGTTTCACGGCATGGGATTACACTCATGATTAATGAAGATATGATTGGTGCTGCTTCCAAGAATTTATAATATAAATATATAAGGGAAGGCCGAGAGCGAGCTATTTGGCTCGATTTGTCAAATACTGAAAATGAAGCTTTCATTCTATGTTTGATTTCTCGAATCGTGCTATGAGCCGAGCTTTTCGAATCGAATACGACCAAGCTTTTTGAGCTTTCGGGTTCATTTACAGGCCTAGCTGTGACAAACATATGTGATTTAATGTGACTTTAACTCAAAAGAATATATCTTCAATAAAAGTTAAATAATCCAAAACTTTCTAGTAAAGACTGGAATCAAATATCGAAAGTGAGTTATACATGTTATACACATCTCAATCTAGAATGTCGAGTCCGGTAGTTACATTATTCTTTTAAAAAAAAGAGTCAAAATGGAACAATTCTACTAAGTATTATTATAACCACCACCATGAAATGTCCGAAAACTGAAGTCGTTATTACATTGAGTTTTTCTACGTTTTTTTTTGTCAAAGATCAACTGTTCTTACACCCTCACCATAACCCCTTCTCTTTCTTTACGTTTCGTTCACTTAATTAATTCTCTAAATTTGTGCATGCTAACCACTCTTTTCATTCTTCTTTTCTTAGTTTAATAACCTAAAACAATCTGAACCCATACTTGTTTTCATACCTTACATAATCTCTTCAGGTAGAGCTTGTATGGATATTTTCTATGTGTTTTGTTGTTGATCGTCGATGCTATATGTATATCGATGAATATCTCTCTTGGGTTTTTGCTAAAACGTCGATTTTTTGTGTGTGTGAAGTTTGTATGACGTTGTTGGATTTTTTCAGTTTTTCTATATGTTCTGGCAGTTAACTTTGGTAATTGATTTGTTCTCTGGTGTAACACCTTAAAATGACTTTGTTTTGATACCTTTAATTTTCCAAGTGTTGTTTCCCTAATAGATAGAACATGTTAGTCCTGCCAAAATGGCAAACTCAAGTTTGTTTTCTATAAGTTTTAAGCAGGTTCGAGTGGAGAGCGAATCTGGTTTAAGGAAATTGTGTTCATACAGACCTTGGTTAATGTTTCACGTTCTTGATTTCTTAGCCGAATTTCTATTATTTTCTTATGTATTCAACGGTAGTGTCTTGTACTAAATAATAACTCATATCTCAGAATTTGCAGGAAATAGAAATTTATAAGAAGTAGAAAGTATAAGTGTATTGTTTGCACAAGAGAAATCGATCAAGAAATGGCGAGGAAGGGGAGCTGTTTTTCTGGAATGAAGAGAGTTATAAATCTTAAATCCAAAGAGAAGAAAGAAAAGGTCTGCATCTGTCTTTGATTAAGATTTGTCATTGGTATGATACGGATTTTGTCATGGAAGCAATAAACTATGTAGTACTTCGTATTATTTCAAAATTTTCTCAAAATTGATATAGTAGCAACATCTGCTAAAGATATTGATAAAATATATATACAAAATTGATGTCAAAGAGTATGTGTTTTGATAAATGTCGACTAGAGCGTTGAAAAAAAATGGAGGGACCATATGGAAACATAGAAATCTTATGATTTATTGCCTTTCATATCAGAAAACCCTTAAATTGAAAGGATGGTATTGGAAAAAGAAGAGCAAGGGATTAAATTCTATTGAGGAAGCAATTGCAACAATGAGTGCTGCACCTAATTCTACTGTTCCAGAGGTTGATTTGGTGGGTGCAGAGAGCGAGAATGTTAAGTATGTTGATTCTGTCATAGAAGCTGCGAATGATCAGGAGTCGCAAGCCTATTCTATGATGGAAACAGAGATTGAGGAGGAAAATCATGCAAGTTCGGCGATGGATGCTGCGAGTGTTGCTCCTGCCACTTCTGTTGCTGTAGCAGCTTCTGAGGTTGTTGGTCGCGCTGCTGCTCGCCCCCGTGCTAAATCAAAGGAAGAGATTTCTGCTCTCAAAATTCAAGCAGTTTTTAGAGGATACATGGTGAGACTTATATTCTTGAGTATTTCATTTTTTGAATTCGATGTGATATAATTTTTTTTCAGTAATTGGTTTTACAATATTCATTGTTTAAAATCTAAAATTTCCCTCTGTTGCTCGGGGGATCCAGTTTTCAAGAATTCCTTTCGTGTAAGTTCGGCATAATTTATCAAATCATGCTATCTTGAAAAAATATTCAAGTGAACCTTGTGTTTTTAGTCCTCAAAGTTCCATTTTTCCTACACACATCTAAGAGAACGATCCATTTTGATATATAATTGAGCATTGGAGGATGCGATAGGCTCTGCAATATGAGTGCAATTGTTATCTTCGTAAATTTGCTTACACCTAGAATACATGGTTTGTATCAGGCGAGGAGGGCTTTCTGGTCTATTAAAGGATTGGTAAGGTTGAAGACATTGATCCAAGGTCAATCTGTGAAACGTCAAGCAATTACAACCTTAAGATGCATGCAGACTATGGCTCGTATCCAAGCCGAAGTACGTGCTGGGAGAATTAGAATGTCAGAGCAGAACAGTGCCTTCCAGAGACACTTGCAACTGAAACTTGAAAAGGAACTTCAAAAATCTAGACCATCTGTGAGTTTCCCCCTTAAATGTTACTCAGTTTGAAACTGCAATGATTATGATTATTAAAAGATATTACCAATTTAAGAATCCCAAGATTTATATGAAGTTGTGCCTTCAATTTTATCTGCTTTACCAACAGATCGGTGAAAGTTGGAACGGCAGTGCACAGTCGAAGGAGCAAATTGAAGCGAAGAAACAGAAAAAGTTGGAGGCTGCGGTAAAAAGAGAAAGAACAATGGCTTATGCATATGCCCATCAGGTAATTAGTACTCCCTCCGTCCCTTTACACTCGTCCTGATTTTCTTTTTTGGTTAATTCAAGTATGGTATTGAAACTGGTAGTCTTGTATTGTTGATTAGTCTTAACAAGACATAGTTTCGGGAAGAGGAAGGTTGTAGTAGTTTAGCCAATCATGAATGTAAGAAGTTATATTGGAATTTAAGGTTCAGCTTTAAATTCTTTCCAACAGCAAACATGGAGGAACTCATCAGAACCAACAACTTTTACATTCATGGATCCGGAAAATCCACAATGGGGCTGGAATTGGTTAGAGCGATGGATGGCTGTGCGGCCATGGGAAAATCGTGCTGTTGAGAAAGAAAACATCAATGATACTATTCCTGCACATAGTGTAACTATTCTTGCTCAAGCTCGTCGGGATTTAGATCTCGTGACCAAACCTTTCACTCAGATAAAAGTCAAAAGGCAAATCTTAGCTCCTGGCAGACTATCAGTTTCTAGTCCTCGGACTAAGACACCTAATGCTGCATCATCAGGTAATGCAAGGGCACATAGTAGCAGAAAAAGTGTATCGAGTGCTGATGGTGATGCTAGAAGTAATCAGAGTGTTCAATCAGAACGTTTCAGGAGACACAGTGTTACACGATCATCTGCAAGAGATGATGAGAGCGTGGCGAGTTCATCAGCCTTACCTAGTTACATGGTTCCAACAGAATCCGCGAAAGCAAAATCACGGTTGAGTACTGAGAAGACTGTTTTAGCAGACAAGTATGCAGTAGTAACCCCAAAGAAGCGGTTGTCTTTCTCGACGTCTCCTTCTGCTCCAAGAAGACATTCTGTTTTGAACTAACAAGGGACTCGAGAACATGGATTATGATAATTATGCTGGTGAAGGTGTACATAGGCAGGAGCTTTTATCCTGGAGGATGTTCATATGTTTTTATGTTCTTTTTACAACTATAACTTGTGATTATGTTTGTTGTTTGGGCTTTCTTCATTTACAATAGATTCTTTTAAGTGATTATGACCATCTGACTATTGTGTGTACAAGTTTGGTTCGTGTTTGAATTTGGTTTTAAATGTAATTATAATGATGCGATCTGAAAGATAATATTTAAAGTAGAATTTGTAAATCTTCTTGTTTGGATTATGATGTATGTAATCTATGTTTTGATATCATCAAAATATTGTAAGTGTATTTATGCATCAATGTTCGAAAGGTGCTTGAGGAGGACTTGCAAACACAAAACGAAAGCATTGATGAGAGTCGAGAGACAACGACGACTCAAATGAACTTACAAGCTTAAAGAATTATTTAAGCTTCATATTAACCAAATATCATTACACCACGTATACTATGAGCGAACTCTAATAAGACATCACAACTACTAACTTTAATTTGCTTAATGATGATGTATATTATTATCCAATAATAAGTAAATTCATTGTACAATCTAATTGTCAGATGACATACACGCACATTCTTTTCTCTTCACAATGGGTGACTTGATAACGTTCAACTTTGATCATGAAAAGAGTGAACGTCACAAATATCTTGTATTTAAGGAAGTTGTATAGTGGTAGTGCCTACGAGAAAAAATCTATTGTTTGTATAACTAGCTAACTGAACTCATAGTCCACACGAATACAAAAAATGATCGCCTTAAATGCCCTAATTAAAACTTATATCTAATGCCCCCCACCCCCCACTATTTTAAGTGTGCCGGCTCCGACCTAACCAGTTCGTTGAGGAGGTTCCCATTGTACTAGAGACGGGGTTATTCGATTCCCTACGTGGCGACCCTGTTCATTTAACACGTAAAATACCTTTTGAACCACTATACATGATATCCAGAATGATTGGGTGTAAAGCGTCTGTAGGTGACGATTCTTCTGCTCAAAAACCAAATGTTCCTAGAAATTCTGGCTCCCACCGGACCATTTGTATCCATATGCATCGAGAGGATCCTGATTCATGGATCTCTCGGTTCGAGAAATTCAAATAAGAGGATCAAACCATTTCTTCCGACTCTTTTTCAAATTCGAGAAATGTTGGTTGTACACACCCAAATAGTACTCCCTCATTCCCTAAATGATTGGTACATTTTGACTTTTCATGGTCAGCAAAACACGATTTCGAACATAAATATCTCCTATTGTACATATGAAAAAACTATAAAAAGTTGATAGTTCAAAAATATATATTGAGACGAATCTAACAAGATAACATATGATTATATTATTTATTATTGGTTAATGAGATTATTGATCAAAATTCTTTAAGTTTGACCATGTAAAGTCAAAATGTACCAATCATTTATTGATGGGGAGAGTATTTTTTAAGGGTTTAAATGACTATTTTGCCCCTGAACAAAACTTCATAAAACACTTGCAAATATGGGGGCAAGACAGTCATTTCACTCCTTAAAAAACACTATTTGGATACTGTGTTGGGTGTGTATAACAGACCAGTTCCTCATTCAATTCTTGATTGAGTTCGACCTAGAAGAAGCCATTGGTGAAAATGGCAGCTGAGGGGTTGGGAGTCTACAGACACCTTCTGAAAGCTGTGAAGAAACATATTGGAAACGAAAAACACAAAACCCATTTTGCCGATTTCATCAAACAAGAATTCAGAAACTACAATAATGTTAAAGATGCCACCTTTATTAAACAAAAGCTCAAACTTGCCAAAGATTATACCTTCCTCCTCAACAGTGTCCATCACCAAAAGGTACTAACATTTCAACTCTTATTAATACCATAATCGTTTATTAGGTTGCTCCAATTACTGCTCAAAATAGCCCATTGTGTAAATAACTAATAAAGATTTAAGCTTTTTACCTTGTTTGTGTTTTATTGGCCTTCTTGTATGATGTTAAATCACAACATATGTTGGGTGTTTTCCTATAATTATTTGAGTTTTTTCGTTACTTTTGTCGCCTTAGAAGTATAAATTATGTTTAGTGAGGCCTAAATGTTTAAGTCCTGCAATGTACTCATCGTTGAATCACGATACCTTGCCATTGCCTCTGAGGCGTACGATTGGATTGCGGGTGCCCTTTTGTTTCCACCGATAGATGTGCTTCGATTTGAATAACTCCCTCCATTCGAATTTACCCGTGAAGTTTCTCCCAGAGAATAGTCAACCCACTTTTGAGTTAATAATTCGTCTAGATAGTTTCGTGCCACTAGATATTACATACTAAGCACTCATATGTCAACATTTTGAAGATTAGAAAGGTAAGATGAGTTTACAGTCAAATTGAGGTGACCGTTCAAACCTCTCGATTAGATTTAGATGGTGGTAGTATTTATCCGTGATCCTTTTAAACTACTAACCAATATTTTATGTACGAAGTGTAGTTTGTTAAAAAGGTAGTGAGACCTTATCATTTAACTAAAATACTCGTGATTGGTGTTATCTCCTTAGACACCAATGTTCTAATAATCCTCTCTCATTATGCACCTGGTTAAATGGTTCTTAATGAACTTATAGAGTCGAAATATGAATAATTGATATTGATGGCCCCTTTTTATTAGTATATTAGGTGAGACTTTAACTGAATATATAGGTGTCCTTTTAAAACGCTCTAAATTTTTTTAAAGTTTCGACTTTCTCATTTGCAAACTATATCATGTCAAATATTCTATTAGCAATGGTAGACACTACATAGATAGAATAGATAAAGTGAGGAGTAGTTTTATAGATACAGTTTAATTTTGTGCAGGACCTCCTATTTTCATACAACATTGCAGTTGATCGATCCGATGAAATGACAAAGATATTGGGAAAATCTGCTGCAAGTGTGGGTCTTCAACTTCCTCAAGCTTATGAGCCTTGATAGACGGTAAGTCATAAGGCATGTTACTAAGTTCAGTATTTGATAATTATATGATTTATTAACTCTATATTATATCGCATAGTAGAAAAACCTCTTTTAATTTTGAGGACTCCTGTTATTGACTTGTTCTGTCTCTCTGCAACATCATTTACCATCAACGTCATGGTAGGGGACATAGATCGTGGTTGAAGGAGGGAAGATGTGTAGCATTCTTGTTTTGACTCTTGTCTTTGAGGAGCGTGGAAGCACTTTCTAACAACAAAAATGGATCTAAGCTTATGTGTAGGATAAAAATTTAGTAGTAAACCTTTTATTTAAATATATGTGGGAAGGGTTCTTCCTAATCAAACTTTTGTCATAGAGTGACATATTGTTGTTTTTATCATATAACAGTCGAGGCAGGGTAAGAAAATAAGTTCAGTAACTATTATGACTAAAAACAACAATGGAGAAATAACACTATGGTTAGACAAAGGTCGTGAGAACTGGTTAAATGTAGTGTACAGGATAATTGGAGACATAGTTAAGAGTTTCTGTTGTCTCACTTGCATATTGCGATCTTAGTTATAAGGATATCTAACTTGTGTACTCAATATAGGTTTCAGTCTACTCTTAGTGGTGAGTGCGGTTATCAATAAACATAATACATCCTCCTTTCTTATTTGAATGACCTATTGATAGAAACATAATATGGTTTCATAAACATACTACATCCTCCTTTTCTTATTAGATGATATATTTGTAAAAACAATATAGGTTATAGATAAGAACTGAGAAAGTAACAATTGAGAAAGAAACCAATGGTGGAGAAGGCATATAAAATACAACGCATTAATGATAAAAATGATGTTAATAAATGACGATTAAGTAATATTTTTTTGACAGTAAGGGTATGAGATCACCCCTTTGGTGTCTTCTTCACTAGCAAGTAGCAACTAAACTTTTCCAGCTTTTGCTAACCAAGAATTTTGTTGAACAAATCACACAAATAATGAAGTTCCTTTTAGTAGAAAATGAATTCTATTGTGGAAGCAAAATGATGATATTTGAGACTAGTTAATCATGTTTCGAGAATTCCAAATGATTCGACAACCAAAAGGAATTCCATTGAAGGTGTCTGCCTTTTTTAGTTTACAGTTTCTTAACATGGTAAGTCATGTGTTTTTTTAATTTGCACCAGTTTGTTAAATATTTTACATGAATCCCCTATAACACCTTTTTTATATGCAGATGCCAACTAGCTACCTTACATCAGAGAGTTGATTGTCCTTGGACTTGCAAGATCATTGATTATCCAGGAACTTGCAGGATCAAAACGATCTTTATCGGATAATATTTGCCAAGCAAATTTAGCGAAGAATATAGGATTTGTATGTTTTATGTTTTGGTGAATAATGTACTTCGAGTGCTGCGATATGATATGAATAATGTACTTCGAGTGCTGCGATATGACATGGAGTTTTACCACCATTAGTGGCAGCAACGGAGAAACTGATAATACATAAAATAAGCTCTACTTACTCCTTTCTTATTTGCTTACGTTTCATTTCTGTATGAATATATTACTCTGAAGAGAATGGAGGCACAATTTGGGAGTGCAGGCTTGATGTAGTGGTCTAGTACTGGCTTATAAGTATAGATGTCGAGGGTTTAAATACGTGCTCTTATAGGCGAGCCTGAGTTCCCAGCAGACGTGGAAGCTATAGTTGCGGAAACTACCCACTTTGCATGTTTTGTGGAGGTCACATACTCCTATGCCAAGCGAGCTATCAACAGCGCGGCACATTATCTAGCTTACTGAGTTAACATGGGTATGTTGGAGGTGGCGTGGCCTGAAAGCCTCCCTAGTTTGGCTTATTCCGATCCTTTTGAAAGATCTATAAGTTAATTGTTTTTCCTTATATTTGAATTTTGTTCTATTGTTCGCCATTTTTCAATGAAATCATATCATTTGCGTAAATATAAAAATAGTACATTACATTATACGAAGTACTAGCTACTATACTACTAATACATAAATTGCATATATTATCCCTGGAATGTATGCCAAAAATGTCAGAATCAAGCATATCCAAAATTCTATCTGCAACAACATAAGAATCCAACCTTTAGAACAAATCCATTACTTATTTAATCAAGGTCAAAATTAACAAACAATACGATCTTCATTAATGTTTATAACTATGATTTAAACGAAATATTATCACGTTAATAGTAAAATATGTTGAAATACGAAAAGAAATATGTAAAATGAGAAAGGAAAAGATATGATTACTCCACATCCATAACGAAGGAAGACACCCGCGGGTGGCAAGAGAATTGCTAGAATAACTTCAACGAATGTTTCTGCACCCATTAATTTATCCACTAATTTTTCCAAGTATAGAAAGATAGATCACAACCCTCCTTTAGAAGGAAATACAACAAGTTTACATGTGTGTTTTGTTAGATTTGTTTTTAACATTTCCTATTTACACGTACCCCTACCCTTCAGCAAGAAAGTTGAATTATTCCAAATGAAAATAATAAAACACGTGTTTGGTCAGATGGATTATATCTCGATGAATGTATCCTAGTATAATAGTCTTGTAAGGGAAATGACTAAAGGGACACGCAACTCGTAGGAACAACGCCACCATATCAATTACTACTAAAATATACCCCTAGTACATATGTTTGCATTTGTTCTTACAAAAAGTAGTAGAGGATATGTTGTATACATACAATCCCATTCCTTTACATTTTAAAATTGGATACTTTTTATATGATGTATAATACTGTAATGGTAAAATGTAACCAAAATATTAAATAGCATTTTAATCTATTTTATGATCATGTTAAAAATAACTCAAGTTGATAGTACTATAGGTTGTTATATTCTCATAAAACATTATGCAATAAATAGTAAGATAAGCTTGAATACCACATTTACAAGGCTTTGTTTTCTTTTTATTGGAACAAATAATAATTTTTGAGTTGATAAATTTAAGTTCAAATCTACACTATATGTAATTGGGGAAGGGGGAATTAGTTTTTTTTATGAAGCCCCATGTTCCATTTTTCCTAGATTTTAGCTAACTACCCATCATATTAATTTTTTCACTTTTTTCAATTATACAAAAAAGTAATATGAATTTTTTTAATATTTTTTATTATATGTAAATATAAATTAAAAAGATCTTCCATTTAATATTCATATTTAGTACTCCTACATTAGTTTATTTTTAAAAATTCAACTTTATCTTAGATTTTTTGTGAGATATTTGAATTTTTTTCTTTATTTTTTTTTGTATGTAATAATACTTCTGTATATATATTTTATCTTTTTGTGCATGAGCAACGAATAAACAAAATATTAAAATTCGCACATACATTGACAATGCATCGATTTACTAATTTTAATAGTTCATAAAAAATACTTTATCATTAAAATTTTGTATAAAAATTAATCTAAATTGTATATATCATAAATCTGATGAACAAATTTGCACAGACTAGACTGTGTACAAACAGCTAGTTATAATTAACTTGGTATTATCAAGATTAAATATTGGACGATCTTTTAAAATGGAGTATTTATAAAAAATAAATATATTAAATCACTTACACGTACTACTACAAAAAGATACTTAAAAGGCACCTACTTGGACAACAATTCAACAAAAACACCCCCAAGAGATACTTGAAGAGCACTCCTGTGAAGTGCCCTTTAAGTTCCACTTGGAGGGCGCTCCCGAGCCCTCTCCAAGTGCCTCTTGGGGGCATTTTTGTTGAAGTAATGTCTAAGTAGGTGTCTTTTAAATGTTTTTTTTTGTAGTAGTGCATATTCAAATCCAAAACGTTCAAGTTGATGCATTTATTTACTCTCATATGGTCATGATAGTTATTTTTTTTTCATTCAGCCCAAGAATTAGGCTCTTAGCCAAACCGTCCATCAATAATTCAGAGAAATTTGGCAGATTAGCACTATTTAGATGTCTTTTTTAACTTAGAGCACTCACCTTTTTTTTTTGCAAAGCACTAGCATCATCCCTTATAAAAATACTATTTTGCCCTTACTTCATAAACCAACAATCTTCTTCTTCACCATTCCACCACAACCAAAACCTTTTCTTTACCAACTACCACCACCATCACCACCTTTACAAGCTCACCCCCACCAACAACCCCAAATTCAAAAACTTTTATTCTTTCTTCTTCACAAACCTACTATCATCTTCTTCACAAATCCACCAACTATCACATCATTTCCACCACCTCCACCTACCTCACCAACCACCCCCACCCATAACCACCCTACCCACAAGGCCACAAGAAATCGCGCCTCCCCCCTCCCAAGCCTTGTGAAGTCCGCCCCCCCCCCCCAAACCCGCTGTTAAATCGCCCCCCTCCCCCCAAACCCGCTATTAAATCGCCCCCCTCCCCCCAAGCCCTTATGAAGCCCGCCCCTCCCCCTAAACCCCTGTGAAGTCGCATATATCCCCCAAAACCTTGTAAATTGTGATGGGATGGGGGTGGGGTTTCGAAATTTGTGGGTGTGAGGTTGTTGGTGGTGTTGGGTTTGTGAAAAAGAAGATATCGTGAGGAAGATATAAAAATGGTGGTGATTTCGAAATTGAGGTTGTTGGTGGTGATGGTTTTGTGAATTTGGTGGTTATGGTGGTGAAGAAAAAAAAAAAAGAAGAGATGATGGGAAGAAGATGAAGTGTTGAGGAGAAGAAAAGGGTATAGATGTAGTTTGTATTTAATTTAAGGGTAAAATAGTCTTTTTTATGAGGGAGGGTGCTAGTGTTTTGCAAAAAAAAGAGGTGTGTTTTAAGTTAAAAAAGACCTCCAAATAGTGCTAATCTGCCAAATTTCTCCAATAATTCATATTTACACTTGAATATTCTGATAACAAAAAGATAAGAAGATAAAAAAGAAGTATTTTAACTTAATAGATTACACAAAAGTAGGACTTCATCTACATATGTCCAGCTATGATAATCTAACATCTATTTTACATCAAATTCCTAGTTTCAAACATAAGTTATCTTGTGACATTTAGGGATGATGATGTTCAATATTGTTCGGTCCGTTTACAGGTCTAATGACATCGATGGAACCTTAAAAAGAAGATAAAAAAAAGCCTATGATCTCCCCTATTTCTACTCATGGAATGACATGTCGAAGCTTTCTTTTCTAAGCGACGCGCCTGCTGATTTCTCTGTCTTAGCACGCCCCGAGGACATCATTGATCCACTATCCGCTATGGAGAATACCATTGATGATCTAACATATTGTTGTACAACAAGTACTGAGAAGGAAGATTCGAATTCAGAGGTGACCAAAAGATCTCCAATAGGGCCAAGTTCCGGGGAATCACACCAATCAGCTAGCCCTGCTGTTAGGGGATGTCTCATGCCAGTTCCTTTGCCGACTATGTATAGATCAAATTTTTGGCTATCCGTTGATTTGATGGCCCTCGTGGCTTCTTCCTCGTCGTTCAACATGAGATGAATGAAAGTTATCGATCTATCGTTCTCTGTTAAGACCTTGAAATGGTTGAGGAAGTGATCATCTATCACCTTTTCCTTCTCCAGGTCGACTTGTACTGTAACGTGTGAGGGTGCTTCATAACTATTCATGTAGTCGAATTCTGAAGAATCTTTATCTGTTTCGAATCTTACAACAGTTAAGTTGATTTCTGGATTTTCAGCCATTCTCATTGCTAAAGACATTGCCTCTCTATCATCAGGACCTCCAAAATATAACATTGCAATGTTGCGTGCATGGTCGACATGTGGTTCAGCAACCTTGAGACGATCAATGAGTATACCCACTGAACAAGGAGACGATGACAATACATCTTCACAAACTGCACGTATAGCAGAACTCACTTCGTCTGAATCGCCCCCCTCAAGACTACTCACTTTACAAAATGGAAGGATAATAAATGATGCAAGGTTTTCCTTTGCCACATTGCAGATGTCTAGACCCATGGTGGTGTAGTTAGATTTTGCAGTCATAATTTGGGTCGAGAGGCCTTCTGATCGTAGTTCCAAGTTGTCGAAGGCACTAATCAATTGATCTACCTGATCTGCTGTATGCATTGCGCTCCTAGCTGTTGATCTACCTGATGAGTGGACAACTAATGTTGCAGGGCCACGCCCGATTAGCTCAACAAGCTGGAGAGCAAATACACATATTGGTGATCTCAATGATGGATTGGATGATGTAAGAAGGTTTACAATGGTAGGAATGTTGCCTGCATCATGAACGCAAGCAAGAATGCGAAGCTCTTCATCTATCCCTGCTTTTTCTATGGTCCTCCGTTTGTAAGCTGACAGATCCTCAGAAGGACGATAGGTGATTGAGACAGGTGTAACTAACATCGTCATCATGAGTATTGCAAGAACCATCAAGGAATACGTCTGGGTGGTTAAGGCCTGCATATGAATATATCATCATGTTATCAGAAGAAAAGAACGACATTTAAGGTTCAAAACTGCTCGACCACATAATGTACAACTAAAGGAAAACTTCATCAATATCAAAGCATGGCTGACATGAATTACCTATAAAATATCAGAGGAAGTATGGATATGCAGAAAAAAAAAGACGATACCTTCTGTGAGTTACCAATTTCGAGAAGGATCAATGCCATTACGCTCTTTGTGCCTGAAAATACTCCTAAAGGAATGACATCTTTAATAGACAAGGCCTGGGTGAAAGATAGTAAAGCTGTGCTTAAAGGCTTCGCTACAAGAGCCATAATCGAAGCAACGATCACTGAGACACTGGAAGATCCCTCGACAATTGTATCAACATCGACTCTTAGGCCAGTCACCACATAAAAGAGAGGCATGAATATCTCCATTACAAAATCTTCAAGCTTGTCCAGCATAGAAGCTTTAAGTGTTTCACTAGGAACGCAAAGTCCATACATGAAAGCCCCAAGCATAGGGTGTGTGCCACAAGCTTCAGTGATGACACCACATATTGATGCACCCATAAGGATGAAGATTGTAAAATGAACGCCATAGACTCCATCTGTCTTGAAGCCAATAACGCGTTTCAAGAGTCGTCGCAGATAATAAAATGATAAAACTATAAATGTGGTAGTACTTAACAACGATAAAGCAAGGTCCTTATTCGAATTAGTTAGAATCAATCCTAGTCCAATAAAAATCCAAGAGCCTAAATCACTGATCAGGGCTGCACCCATTGCAATCCTTCCAACCTCAGTATGAATAATTCGTTGGTCTGTTAGTATTTGAGCAAGAACAGGATAGCCGGTTGCAGCTAGGGCACCACCCAAGAAAATGAAGCCTGTCATACTTGAGATCTTGAACATGTAATGTACTCCTGTTCCTATCATGAAAGGAACAAGTATACCAATAAAAGCTAATCGAATTCCCTTCGATTCTGTGTGCAAGATGCTCTTAACGTCCATTTGTAGTCCTGTTAGGAACGCGTAATAGCTGAGGGCAAATTGTGCAAGTGGCTCTAACACTCTGAAGCTATATGGTGGGAACAAACTCCTGATTAAATACAACTTCCCTAACATGGAAGGACCCAACAGTATACCAGCCTACATTAAGATTCAATCATATGTTAGAAAATAATTGTTGACAATCAACGATCAACAATGAATCCGGCTTCGTTGATGATGTATGCTTGATTTATAAAACTAAAAAGATATTTTACATGAATGATTTAAAAAAATCAAGAAATACAATAGAATAAGATAATATGTTCTTCTAGCACCAAAACAATTAATACACATGAAATTGAAAATAAAGAAACTCCTCTAACATGAAAGTATTAAAGCAAAACAAAAAATCGAACAAACAACTATAATCTTTCAATTTACAACAATGCTACATTAGTTAATCTTCTTAGTGAAATATTTACATATGAATACATTCCCCACTGCCCCCTACCAGCACCCTCACTGGCCTCTACGCCCCTCCCCACGAGATCACCCCACTGTCCCCTGCCCCTCCAAATTCAGGGTGATACATAATTAGAAGAAGTTCCATACTTACAATGACTCGACCAACGAAAGATGGCTGCTTGAAAAGCTTGACAATGAAGATAGTAATGCGGGAAAGCACCATAACAATAGTGAGTTGAACTAATGCAAGAGGAATGGTGGGAACCATAGGATCAGGCCCATCCCAAACACCATTGTATCTGTATATATTTTGTGAATAACAAAGAACTGCTTTCGTTAGTTTTGGAAGGTCCACCTTCCTATCCGCCATATTCTTGACTGTTTCGTTTCAATGTGGGACGTATTCTCATTCGATAAACAGCCTTATATCAATGTGGGACAAATTCTCATTCTCCTTTGATAAACAACCTTATATCGATAGACAACCTAATATCAATGTGGGACGAATTCTCCTTCGATACTTATGGCTCTGTTCACTTTCGTGTCCTCTCACGCCTCTGTATGTGATATCTTCTTGTTGCCTTTAGTTTCCAAAGTAGATGGTCGAATGAAACCCTTTTGCATGATGAAGAAACAAAAGAAATAATCAAGAAAAACAGGTGGTGAAGGAGGATAGTTTCAACCCCGCTTTAGTCGTTATGCATTGGTCATTATTATATTACGTGCGTTGCACGTACGCTTTATTACTCATAATTTTTATATATTGTACACTTGGTCTATTTAAATGTGAAACATTTGTTTATAGGATAATATGATTTGTTGTGTATTTTTTTATTATTTTTTCATATGTCTATTAATAGTTTTGCTAGAGAAAACGCTCATGGTTGGGGAACTTGATAGCAAGGTAAAACATAAGAGCAAAAAGTCTTTGAAAAAATTGGGGATAAAACTAAGGGAATAGCTCTTTTTCAGGTTTAAGATTACATCATCTTATTTTCGTGAATGATAATCAGATAAATATTACTCCCCCCGTCTCTAAAAAAGATTGTCACATTTTGAGTTTTTGTGGTCAACAAAACACGATTTAAAACATATCTATTATTATTATACATGCGAATATAAAAAGTTAATATTTCAAAATATTTTATATTGAGACGAATCTAACAAGGTCTCACAAGACTATATTATTTCTTATCGTTTAATGGGAATTCATGATCAATTTTTGTAATGTTTGACTAACAAAAGTCAAAAAGTGACAATCTGAGGGAGTATTTGATAACCATAGAAGAAATTTCTTAGTTATAACATATTACATATATTTGTTCATCATTAACTTTCTTTTTTGTAAATTTACATTTATTCAGTTCACTTATTTTGTTAACTGTGAGATATGGAATATTAGACATTTATTACCTCTCACATAACTAAATATCAAATATTGAGTTATCTTTACAAGTCTTTCCACTCAGTTGATGTAGATATATAAGAACACTTATTTTAATATTTAAAACGACATGTTATGTAAGTTTTACTTAATTTTCGTTATGGCATACATATAACACGATGATGTTATGGTCTCCTTTTTCGATAAAGGTTATAAATTAATTTAAATTACATAATTAATTATTTGACTGAATAATATATTTCATTGCATACTTCTTTTTTTAAAGTTCATGTCAAGCTTTCATCAAACCATGTAAGCACTTTTAATAAATTAAGAAATTTTCTCCATACTAGTTACATGATAAATAATTGTACAGAGTTATTAATGGATTTAATCAAGTCTATTATTATCTTGTTCGAAAATACATAAATCGATACATTATAGGCATTCAAAATTATGCGAATTTTATATGTTTATTTAAAGGTCTATTGAGATTGTAAATAATTTTACTTTTAAATAACCAACAATATTTATATAAATCACTCTCTAAGAAAATGAAAAAAAATTGATATCCCCATTTTTCTTATAAAATATTGGATATTTGTTGGGACAAATATTACCTTATTATTTGTTTCACTCCCAAAAAATGAATTAATTATAGTTGTGTAACTTTCAACTATTTTAATTATGATGTTTAACTACATTGAAGTAAATACATACATATTATTTTTATTTTAATAATCTAATAAATTGATGTAACCCAAATGATGGAATGATGAAAGTCATGTAACGTCCATTTTTTCAATTATGAGGTATAAATATAATAAAGTATATATATAAATATAATTATTATTTTAATTATTCACTAAAGTCTATTATAAAAACCAGTAGTGAAAGTCATGTAACTTTTAAATACTTTAAATATGATCTACAATTACAGTGAAGGAAGTTTATAAATACAAGTTAATAAATAAAAATTGAATAATAATATGAATATATATAACAATAATATGATGTAAGAAATAAATTAATACTCCATCCGTCCCTAAAAGATTGTCACATTTTGACTTTTGGTGGTCAACAAAACACGATTTAAAACATAACTATCTATTATTCTATATGCGAAAAAGTTAAAAAAAGTTAATATTTCAAAAATATATAATGAGACGAATCTAATAAGGTCCCACAAGACTTTATTAATTCTTATCGTTTAATGGGAATTCATGATCAAATTTTATAATCTTTGACTAACAAAAGTCAAAATGTGACAATCTTTTAGGGAATGAGGGAGTATTAAAAATATTTTTTAAAAAAAAATTAAAAAAATTTAAAATATTATTAAAAAAAATTTAAAATATTATTTTAAAAATTAAAATATATTTCTTAATAAAATAGAAAAGATGATTGAACGTCTATAAATGTGAACAGATAATATTACCCTCTTTAAAAACTTCCAAAAAACACCCAAAATCTTTCAGTCAAGTGACCAAATTTTAGCGAAAAATGTAATTAAGTGATCCATGACACTCACTTTGAAAATAAAGTGATCGAAATGAAAAGTTTAGTGATCTTTCATGCCATTAACTCTAAAAAAAGATCGCACATTTCCAAATACGACCCATCAGCTGTTTCCCGCCAAATTACGGTTCCATTACCCGCCAAAATCCAAAGCCCTAACCAAGAGTGAAGAAATATAGAAAACACCTCATTCGATACTCTTTACATTCAACTTCACCCTAAAACACTTCACAAACATTTGTGATTTGCTGAACTCAAATGGATCTCAGTGATGACGTCAGGGCTTCTCACAAGCGTGAATTCATCAAATTCTTCGAACAATCTGTAACTACTTTATCCTCATTTCTTTCTCTATTTCAATCATTTTTGATGTTTTTGTGTATGTAAGCTTTTTTTAGTTCAATAAAAAATGACTTGTTTAAGTATGTATCTCTATGTTTATTTAACACAGCTATTCAATTTTATGGTTATTTATGGTAGTGATTTTTTGTTTTTAGGAGCTGCAAGAGGAGCTGAATGATTATATTAAGAGGATAATGAACATGAATCAGCATCGTTTAATCCTAGATATCTCTCAGTTCTTCAACCATCCCGAAGGCGCTGATTTGGGTCGCAGGTCGTTTAATTCCACTTTGTATTTTAATGTTAATTGATATACAAAAGTTTGATTTTGAATCAGAATCAAAATTAGCAGATTACAATTGAACTAAGTTTCAAGGGTTATATTTTGATATATTTTTAGCAATTGTTAACCACATATAAAAATATTTAATTTTGAAATTCGAAAAGTCAACTATCGAAAACTCAGAATCGAAACTATTGTGGCGATAACATTTTGCTCATTTGCATTATATGTTTATTAGATAAATGAGCAAACAAGTTATTAGCTAACTTATAAAGTGAACTTTGTAGAGCTATGTTCATGTGGTTACTCATAGTTTTATGATATCCCAGAAGAACACAGTTTACGTGGTTACTTCTACCAATTGACTAATTGTTTCATAGGTTTTCTATATGAGATTTCGGTTTCGTCCTGGTTGATATAAATCGACAACTATTGTATTATGTTACTTTCTTGTCATTTTATAGGCTCTTAGACACTTAATTCTGTAGAATGGCTGGTCGGGATTAAGTAATTGTCGGATTGATAGTTCCTCATCTGACTTCTATCTTGTTGCAATATCAATAGACTACTTCAGACCCCGACGGAGTACATGCAACCCTTGTGTGATGCAATAACAGATATGGCACGGACAATCAATCCCAAGTATTTGAAGGAAGGAGAGCAATTTTTGGTTGGGTTTAAGGGTCAATTTGTTTCAAGGAGGGTTACCCCTAGAGATCTCTTGTCTGGATTCATTGGTTCAATGGTAGCCGTGGTTGGAATCGTCACAAAATGTACCACCATTTCTCTAGTACTTTAGTGACAAATCCTAGTCTTTTATTGTTGCATCTTGATTTTAATTGATCTTTTTTTTTCTTGAATGAGGCTCTTGAAATATACCTAATAACTAGGGAACATCTGATAGGTATATCTGTTTCATTTGATTGAACTGGTCAATAAAGTTTGTTTCATATATTCTAGTTTATATTATTGTTCATTGATAAACCTATCTTCCTCTTAAGTATTTGGTATTTTGATTTTTTTTGTTCATTTCATTAATCTGTTATGCCAGTTCATCTCTGTTTCTTTTGTCTATTAACACCTCAAGAACACTAACAATTATATTATGTTGAATTTATCTGGCAGCATCATAGTTAGTTAGCTATTTTTACCATTGTGTAAAGTAATCATTATCCTTCATTAACTATTGGATGCGACTTATGTGGCCAAGATTGAAGAGATTTTAATTGTCACATACATATCATAAGTCAATGGCATAGCCAATATGCACCTTTTAATCTGAAGGGTTTTGTATTGCTTTAACAGATTCATGTTTATATCTATTGTGAAACACGACGATTCGATTGCTATTATTTACCATGGAGATATCACAAACAGCGTATGAATTATCAAAATTTGTTTGATAACTCTATGAGAATACTTATATTTGTGTGCACTTTCTTTCTGAAGAATAATTCTCTGGGAATGGCTTCATATTGTTTTTACTTTCAGGCTCCCTTGTGAGGCCAAAGGTTGTGAAAAGTGTCCACTTCTGCCCTTCAACTGATAAGTTTACAACTCGTGAGTACAGAGATGTTACATCCAACATAGGTTTGCCTACTGGTTCAGTATATCCCACACGGGTAATTTGGTTCTCTATCATCACTCTTCTCCAACATTTACTATCTCTATAACTAAATCACTCATTAATGTATAATCTATCAGGATGAAAATGGGCATCTATTGGTTACTGAATATGGTCTCTGTACTTACAAAGACCACCAGATGCTGTCAATGCAAGAAATGCCTGAAAACTCTGCTCCTGGCCAACTTCCAAGAACAGTAGAGATAATTGTGGAGGATGACCTTGTTGATACATGTAAACCTGGTGATCGAGTACAAATATTTGGAATATACAAGGCACTTCCGGGAAAAAGCAAGGGAAGTGTCAATGGAGTATTCAGGTGATTGGTGACATTAAAATGTTTATGCATATTTTTGTTATCCATCTGCCTCAACTTATTAGTTTCACTCGAATGGCTATATGTGCCCTTCGGAAGTTTAATTCCAAATTTTTTCTTGTAGGACTGTCCTTATAGCAAACAATGTGTCCCTTCTCAATAAAGCAGCAAGTTCGCCTGCATACGATGAGGAGGATATAAGAAACATTAGAAAAATATCCCAGAGAGAGGACTTATTTGAACTCCTTGCTAGTTCACTTGCACCATCTATATATGGACATTTGTGGATAAAGAAAGCATTAATTCTATTAATGCTTGGTGGAGTTGAGAAAAACTTAAAAAATGGAACTCACTTACGAGGGTATGTATATAATCATATTTGTATATTTTTTGTCTTGTTGCCCTGATCTTTACTTGGATGAGCTGTACCGTTCTCTATTTTCTCCTTCCATCTTTCCATCAGTATTTAAACCTTCGGAAATGTTTTTGTTACAGGGACATTAATATGATGATGGTTGGTGATCCATCTGTTGCCAAATCTCAGCTTCTGAGAGCAATTATGAACATTGCTCCTTTAGCCATATCAACAACCGGTCGGGGTTCTTCAGGTGTTGGATTGACAGCAGCAGTTACATCTGATCAAGAAACTGGTAACAACCTTGTTGCTAAAGTTCCTTTACATCTCTGACCATATTTTTACTATGTCTAAATGTGTTCTGATCAGGAGAAAGAAGGCTCGAAGCAGGTGCCATGGTTCTTGCTGATCGAGGTGTTGTATGTATAGATGAATTTGACAAAATGAATGATCAAGATCGTGTTGCTATACATGAAGTTATGGAACAGCAGACTGTAACAATTGCGAAGGCTGGTATTCATGCTTCCTTGAATGCTCGGTGCAGTGTTGTTGCTGCTGCGAACCCCATATATGGAACTGTAAGCTGATCCCATTAGCATGAAGTTGGTTTGAGCTAGATTAACAACTATTGTATATCTCATATTCTATATTCTCTTTGTACAGTATGATCGCTCATTGACTCCAACAAAGAACATTGGACTTCCGGATTCTTTGCTCTCCCGTTTCGATATGCTATTTATTGTTTTGGATCAAATGGATCCTGGTGTTGACAGGCTAGTCTCGGAGCATGTCCTGCGCATGCATCAGTTTCGTTCGGCAACTGATGAAGGTAGATCTGTGAAATAGTGGACTTTCAGTAGTCCTCACTTTATTTTATGTGGAACTGAGAGGAGCTACATATTCTCTCAGGTATGAATGGACTGGGTTCTACTTCCAACTATGAGGGTGATGAAGAAACTGAAGCTGTTACAGCTGTCTTTGTCAAGTATAACAAAATGCTTCATGGGAAAAAACCTGAGAGGGGACGCAAACGCGAGATTCTTACAATCAACTTTCTCAAGAAGTATATTCACTATGCAAAACTTCGTATTCAACCAGATCTGACCGATGAGGTGCCATACTGCTAGCACATTCTAACAGTCATGACCTCTTATGACATGTAACCGCATAAATCTGAAATTATGCATTATGTTACACACGCATATCGTAGTTATAGTTATTCTCTTGTTTGTTTTCCATCGTATCTGGCATTAGTACGTTAAAATTTCTCTTGTTTTTTCTTTACGTGCAATAACTTTTTATTCTTCCAGATTATGATCAAATGGGTTGTTGCTGATCCTGTATATTTTAATGAACAGGCATCTGATCACATTGCTACTACATATGCAGAATTTAGGAATGCTAGTTCGAGTGCAAAGGTCAGTGTACTTTTTTCACTACTAAAAGCAGCATTTGGTTTTTACTTCTGTCTTGACATATTGGGGTAATTAATTTGACAGACCTCCGGAGGTACACTTCCAATAACAGCTAGAACCTTAGAAACAATCATTAGGCTGTCGACGGCTCATGCCAAACTGAAGCTAAGAAGACAGGTATGAGATCTTTATCACCCTCTTCTCATGGTAGAAACCAATGAGCTGATAATAGGAAGCTAGTGTTTTCGTCTCATCCTCAATAGGGCACTTCAAATCTGAGCACTTAAAAGATATTATGAACTTGTTATTAATTAGAGTAACTATTTGCTTATAGCATAATATATGATTTCTGCAGGTTTACAAATCTGATGTTGAAGCTGCCTTGCAAGTTCTAAATTTTGCCATATATCATCAAGAACTGAATGAGATGGAGGAGAGAGAGCAAGAGAATGCCCGAAAACGAAAAGCTGAGCAAGATGCTGGTGATGATGGAAGAGGCAACCCCGAAGGTGATGGTGATGATGATAATAATGGTGATGGTGGTTCTACCAGGAAACGAGGGTGAGTTTTTTGCGTTTTGATAATTAACTACCATGTGAGACAAGATTATCTTGTCGTCTACGCTTGAAATTCCTCCCCTTCTAAAATTCTTAAAGGTAGTTCTTTGTTAGCAGGTATCCTTGACTATTTCTTATGACATACTTCGACTTTGTCAATATACTTCCAATTGAAGGAAAGGGTTCTTGTGTCTGACAACAAAGTATCTATATCTCTTTTGCTCATGATATTACCACGCCTCTCTTAATTTGTTTTTTTCCTTTTGTCAGTAAAAGACAGGCCATGGAAGTCGATCCTCCTGCTCCAGAAACGGATTCATCATCCAATAGGTGTCTATTCTCTGACCTAATTCATCAAAATTATGTTTGTCTGAGCTGATCTTTGACATGGGTTTTCCTATTTGCTGGCAGATTGGAAGCATTTAGCACAGCTCTTGGGAGGCACCGCCATGCTCGGCACCTTGAACAAATGCCAATCACTGACATTGAGGCTGTTGTTAATGAAGGGGCATCTGTGCCTTACACTGGCGAGGAAATTGCATCGTTGTTGGAGGTAAACAATGACGAAATACTAATCAATAGTTGTGCAGATTGTTAGTTTAGGAGATTATGTTTTTATTTGCTGTTTGCATCTTGGGTATCTCCCAAGAGTTTATCTGAATAGTTGGCTAATAGCAGATGTTTGCAATGTGCAGATAATGCATGAAAGAGGCCAATTGATGATCCTGAGGGACACCAATGTAGTATACTTCATTTAGATCGATCAAGCTCCGTTTTATACCATCCTCCTGTTGCATGACCAGATGGTGATTGTACGATGGCGTTTCTTCTCAAGTCATGTCTATTAATTGTATAACAGTTTCTTCCTGCAATTCTTGGACCACTTTGCTGGAAGCTAGTTTGATATATTTTAATTATTATGTCCTGCTTGTAAGTTGTAACAACTAATGTACTCTGCTCGAATCTGGATCAAATGTTTTAAGTTTAACTGTTAACAATTGGTAAGTTATACTCAAATATTTAGAGTAATTACTAGCTATGTGACTCCACTATTTGATGCATTATAAGGTTCTATATGAATCGTTTGTGCCGGAAGGAGCCATTTATAAGCTTTCAAGAAAAAAACTTGGTTAAAAAAAATGAAAATCTTTAGATATTTAAAAGTTGGTTTTAGGATGGATAATTAATTAGAATCAATGTTATCAGTGTCTAGAATGCTCTCATTATGTAAATGAGATATCTTATGGCAAAAATGTAGATGATATCCGTAAACAATCTAAATTCGATTGAAGCACATAGCAGTCGTGACACTTCCAAAGAAAAAAAAGGCACTGGTGAACATGATAATGCTAAGAAACCTCATAAAACAACTAAAAGTGTGTTTCAAAAAACGTTTGAGACCCTCAAACTAAGGCCTGACAGCTCCCTGCCATGGTTATGATGTCAGAGGTTGGCGCGGGATGTGTCTCGCCTGATCAGGGGACTAGAGCTTGTCCATTAACCACTTCGAAACACAAGGTTCACTCCCAATGAGAATCGAACCTGAGTTGCATGAAGAGGCGAGGCTGCTCTGAAATTGAGAGTTTGAGACCGAGAGACTCCAAGTGGGTGAAGACCAAGAACCACCTGATAAAATTATGGCGAAAAATGCCGATACAACTGACAGGTTTATCGAGTCCCCATCGGTGTCTGATGCTGAGGGAGAAACCATCATCTCTCCTGAAGCTTGGGTGGAGACAGAGGAACAAGAGCATCAGCATAACAAATGCATTGGTGGTAGTATTCCCCAAATTGAATCTTGAAGGAACTCTGTGCAGGTAAAGGTTCCAAGTCCTCGAATGCGACATTCCTCATCACAGATGCTACTCGAGGAAATCAATGAACCTGATGTAATTGAGTGGGGCAATGCTGAGAATCCGCCTTCAATGATATATCAAAAAAGATGCACCCAACTGCCCGTGTAATTATAGGGTGATCTACCGTGATCCACCTCGTCGGAAAGAGGGCATAAGGAGATTATAAGTCTTATCTGAAGCTAATTTGCCATCCTCTTAGCTAGAAATTCGGCTTCGCCTTGTTTCCCTTTTGCTTGAAGAGCAACTCTCAGATCTTCCAGACAATCCAATTGCCCTGGGATTTTTAACTCTATCACCTCAGAGTAAAGTTCGAAAGCTTCTGAAACTCTACCAATCTTGCATAGACCAGTTAGAACAATGCTACAGGTATTCAAATTCGCCGTTTGTTCCTTCTTTATGCTATGCAGCAACAATTGATATGCCTCTACAACCTTCCTTTGTTGGCAGAGGAAACTAACTAATTCTTCCATATTCACTGTATAACCACTTACATGAAGGCACTCCAAAGTTTCGAATGCTCTCGCTCTTAAGCCATGCTTGAATAAGACCTTCAGGGTATTTGTTGAGAGACAGATAGTTGGCCTTATCTTTTTATCTAACATCAACTTAATTAAGCTCGCAGCTTCATGAGCAGAACCGTTTTCTAGAAGCCCAGCCAGAATAGATTGGAAGGTAGACGTTCTAGGAATATGCCAGCCTTTCAACATCCTCCTCAGAGTATCAAAAGCAAGGACGAATTCAGCTGTCTGCAGTAGTCCATCAATCAGAGACTGATAAATGTTAAGGCTGGGAACAAAGCTCCTCCTCAGCATTAATGCCAATAACGCATGCGCAGCTTCATACGAAGCTTCTCGACAATGTCCCATTATCAAAATCTCGAAAGCTAGAGCATCTTGCGTCCCTCTTCTCATCAGTTGTCTAAACACTTTTTCGGCCTTTCTTGTCTTTCCACTCTTACACAAATATTCAAAGACAGGAATGTAAGCTGCAACAAGAGGTGTACACCCATCTCCTCGCAGCAAGATCTCTTTCCTTGCTAACTCATCAAACAATTCCTCAGCCTTCTCAAATAGACCCCTCATGCAGAAGCAGCGGATCAAAACACTGTATGAAGCTGAATCTGGTTGAACATTCAACTGAGTCATATTGTCAAAGACTTGCCTTGCTCCATCCAAATTCCCAACATCACAGTGTGCTTTCATCAATATATTAAAAGTGCACCTATCGGGCACAAATCCAGCATTTTTTTCCAAGATCTCCTTTACCCTATCAAGCTTATGTGCTTCACAAAGGCCTTGTATAAGCGTATTATAAGTCACCTCATTCGGCATTATCCCCCTAGTTATCATCTCCTCATAAACATCCGAAGCTTCATCAATCAGTTGCTTACCACAATACCCTCTAATCAATGTGGTATAAGTGACAACATTAGGACTCAAATTCGAACCCTTTTTTGTCATACCGTTCAACACGTTATGAGCAATTTTCACTTTCCCAGCTCCACACAACCCATCAACAATCGTATTGTAAGTCACCACATCAGCTTCACAACCAAACTTGTCCATTTCCATGAAGAACCTATACCCACGGTCTACCATCTTGTTCTTACAAAAACCCCTAATGAGTGTATTAAAGCTATACAAATCTGGCTTCACTCCAAACGTCTTGAGCATTTCATCAAACAGTTGATAAACCGCTTCAGTTCGACCCCTTTTAAGCAAAATCAAGAACAACCGATTAAAAGTATTAACGGAAGGAGAAACACCCATCAATTTCATTTCCCGATATACCTTCAACGACTCCTGAAACAAGCCAGCTTCACCATAACCAAGTATCAAGGCGTTGAAATGCTTGTCCGACAACTTGATGGCACCTCGTCTAGGCACCGAGAAGACGAAGTTTCTTGCGGCATTAAGGTTCCGAGTCTTGCACAAACGTTGGAGTACGACGTTGTAAGAATGTAAAGGGTGGTCGAATCCGGATTGTTGGAGCCAGTTGAAGAAGTGGAGGGCGATTGAAGGGTTGTCGATGAGATGGAGGGTACGAAGAACGATGGTTTGGGAGAAGGGGGCGAATGAAGAGAGGCTTGATTCAAGCTCAGGTGACCATTTTTTATGATGGGTGTTGATCAATTTGGCTATCAATTTGGTTTTCTCAGCTCTGTTTTTGGGTGGTGAAGATTCAGTGTATATCTGATGAAGAGTGGAGATGGTGGAGTATGAGATGTTATCCTTCAACAAACTCAAACTATGTAAGGAAGATGATGACAAACATGGTTTTTGCACCATTTTCACTTTCTGCAGATCGTTTTGCACTACCTTCCTTCTTTTATATTTCAAATTAAAAAGCGAGTGCCTATATTTCCACGCTGAACAAATTTACGCCAAAAAATTTGAACAATTATGTATTTACCGAGCGTACGATACGTGTGGCCAAAATATTTACGAGCCACATAACGTCGTTTATGATATGTTCAAAGGGTTAATCTTTGGTTTGGTGTTAATACTTTATGTATTAGTGGTATTAATTTTAATGGAAGAATTTTGTTTTAATTGCTACACTCTCGATTTATGCAATGGCTTTTCAAATCAAAAGATAACTTCATAGATGTTAATCAATGAATTAAAGGTTTGATAAATCAGTGAAGACAATTGCGTAGCTCATCTGAATGTGCATTAGCGTGGTGGTATATACACTGATGATGTATACCAAGAATTTGCAAAGGGAATGTTCTTGTCAATTGGGGAATGTTTGAATATATACCAAAAAAATACTCCCTCCATCCCTAAAAGATTGTCACATTTGATGTTAAGACTTTTGTTAGTCAAACATTACAAAATTTGATCATGAATTTTCATTAAACGATAAGAAATAATATAGTCATGTGGGACCTTGTTAGATTCGTCTCAATATATATTTTTGAAATATTAAGTTTTTATAATTTTTTCGCATGTAGAATAATAGATATTTATGTTTGAAATCGTGTTTTGTTGACCATCAAAAGTCAAAATGTGACAATCTTTTAGGGACGGAGGGAGTATTTCATAAAATTGAATGCACATCTCATGTGTTCGGTAAAAACAAAACTAAAAGAATTTATTGTCTACAATTGAGGGACAATGCAACCTCTATAACTGATGAGATCAATTGAACTATGCCTGATATCGCTGCAAAAGTTGGTAGGTCTAAAACGCTCAACTAATTTGCGTCGCAATGCTACTAATGTGATCAGCGCGAATTGGTTGTCCGTTTCCTTATTTTCTCAAATAAAATATCAGTTTCATATTCTTTTTATATATAAAAAACTATCAATATTTTTATTTTTGGAAGACTTATATATAGAACTCCATTTTGTTATATTTCAACATCATTTTTAGATAATTAAAATATCATAAGACTAGATATTAAAATGTAAATATTGATTAATTGTTGTAAAGTAATAAATCATCTTTTGAAAAAATAAAGGAGAAAAAATGAATTTATATGGTGGGTATATGTTATTGATATAGAAGAAAGTGAGAAGTGATTTATGTTACTCCCTCCATCCCTTATTGATAGAGTGATATTCTTTAAATAGAAATCCCTAAATTGGTTCCCTTTTAACTCAAAAAAATGGAGGGAAAAGTTAAATTGTGAAATAATTTTAAATTGTTCTAAAACTTTGTGCAAAATTAAATGTCCCCAACAAAAAGGGATGGAGGGAGTATTAATTACTCTCCGTCATGATTATTGAAGATATATGACGATGTGGCAAAGAAATAATATAATGTGAGGAGCGTACTTAATTTTTAAAACACACCCTTGTTGTTGATAGTCTTAATTCAATCGAAGTTGATCGTCGATTCGTTATATTCTACTCCCTCCATTTCTTTTTAAAGGACGTTTGGCAGTTCATATCGAACTTTGATAACAAATTACTTTTTATTCGTAAAATTATAAAAATGATACCATTGAGTTCTCTTTTTAAAATGTTTTCGTTTATGTAATTGGAGCAAAATTTTATCTTGAAAAACGTGAAGTATATTAAAAAGAAATAAATGGAGGAAGTAGCATTCAACCAATAGTCGACGCCAAACAACTCCTTAGGCAGTTGGTATAAATTAGCAAAAAACACATTAAACCTAATAGTAGCAGTTACAGCAGTGAGTAATGGAGAATCCAGACGATGCAGCTAGCTCCACCCCGGAGGAGCTCGCGGCTAGAGGCATTGCTCCGGTGAAGAAGGAATTCCTCCGCCCCCCAAACCCACCCACCACCGAAACTGCTCCGAACAACACCACCACCACAACTGATGATTCTGTTGCTGCTGAAGCTGATAATACTGTTGCTGCTCAACCCAAATCCGCTCCCATTCTCAAGGAAAAGAAGTCTAAACGCCAACTCAAACGCGAACGACGCCAGGTTTATTTGTTATTCTTGAACAGTTTATTAATTTAACTGATCGATGATAAATAAATAATTCTACATTTTATCGAGTTACAGGAACGGATATCACCACTCCACATTTGTTCGGCGGTAGCTAAGACGGGTAAAGTTTCCGGCTGTCCATACGGTGAAAACTGCCGCTTCAGCCATGATATTGAAGCCTTCAAAGCTCTGGTTATACATTTTTTCTCGATCTTAGTTATTACATTTGACTATTTGAACTATTTGAGTGACTATGTGAGGAAGGGTGAAGTGGTCTTTGTAGTTAATGGTGCTTACAGATTTGTAATTGATATTCACTCTATTTCAATTGTATCGGCAATTTTTATATTTTGATTGTTCACTCGAATATTATGAACTCGAAACACATTTGCATATCATATATAATTATTTGGTGAAAAGAACATCTCAAATGATATTATTTCAACGTATTTAAGTATTGATATATGATTTTTATGATTCAAACAAAAGTTACCTGAGTCAGTTAAGGTTATGAAGTAAGTTAATTTTGACCATTGCAATACAAATTCGATGATCTTTTTGAAATGGATGTATTATTATTCTAATGAATGAAAATGCATATTATTTGATTACATAAAGTCTCGAAAGGAGATTAATGAGATTGTTCTATGTATAGAAACCAGCGGATTTAGAAGGAAGTTGCCCGTATCTGAAAAATGAAGGGCCCTGTCCATATGGGCTGGCATGTAGATTCTCAGGCACACACGTGGAGGATCTTGATGACAGTGGAATGAATAATCCTAAGTTGATCTTGGAGGTGAATACATTGAACAAGGATGTGCAGAAGCTATTGTGGAAGAACAAAATGAAGTTTCCAAAGGCAGACGCAACGTTGAAGGCTCTAGGGCTTGTGGTAAGTGTGTATGAATTGTTTATGTGCTTCGTTAAGAAGGATATATTTAATATATGCTAGCCATATCTTTGCAAGATTTAAATGACGTTGAACTGGTTGAAGGAGATTTTCATTGTTTTCCATTATAATGATGTCATATTATATTTATTTCGCTTGAAGGTTTTAGAGGTTTGTCTTGTTTGAACAGTTTATAAGTTGATAATATATTTCCTTCTTTTATAGTTTCTTTTGAATAATATATTTCCAGGGTAAGAAAAAATTTGAGGAGAAAGATGAAGATCTAACAAATGGATTGCAGTCTGTTGACAAGAATGGTTCCTCTGAGTTATTTGGAAACCCAGGCATAGACGTCGAAGAAAAGTTAGTTGACAAGGTTGTTAGCGATGACAAGAATGGTTCCTCTGAGTTATTTGGAAAACCAGTCAGAGATGTCGAAGAAAAGGCAGAAGAGGAGAAGTTAGTTGACGAGGCTGTTAATGGTGAAAATAGACCTGTAAAAAAAGCCAAAACAGATGATGCAACTATTGGTGGGGTTTGCAACTCCATTTTATATCTATTCCTTTACTCTTAATTTAATATACAACAGGAAATCTGAACTTTTCTATTTTGAATAGGCCCAAAGGAAGGGCAGGAGAAAAGTTGTGAACAGAACAATGCAATCTCTTCCGGTGACCATGTAGCTATAGAAAGTGATTTAAGTATGAATATTCATCCACGAGAGAAAAAGATAATTGATTTCAGGGAAAAACTTTACCTTGCACCGCTTACAACAGTAGGAAATCTACCATTCAGAAGGCTTTGCAAGAAACTAGGAGCTGATGTGACATGCGGAGAAATGGCAATGTGCACAAACCTTCTGCAGGTGAGTGTGTTGTATTCTCTTGCCAAATTTATTATAGCGATTCTATATTTTGTTCTTATTAATAAATTTGTACTTCTTTTCAACTCTTGAGACAAAGGATTTGTGGCTTTTTCATTTTTATCGGTTTTATGTTTAGCGATAACCATTTACATTGTTTACTCAGCTACTTTGCTTTTGATTTTATTCGCTTCTGGTAGAGTTAAAGGTAGACTCAGGTAACTTTATTTAAACTACAGAAGCTTATGCAATGAACTTCTGTTGTTCATGTTCTAACCTCGTATAATCCGAAAACCTCTATGTACAATTTAGTTTGATCGATTAATGGTGATTGATGTGGCTTGCTTGATATTCACATAGGGGCAAGCTTCAGAATGGGCTTTGTTAAGACGTCATTCATCTGAAGATCTGTTTGGTGTGCAAATTTGTGGGGCATACCCTGATACTGTTGCAAGAACTGTTGAACTTATAGAGCGTGAATGTTCAGTGGATTTTGTTGATGTTAATATGGGGTGTCCTATTGATCTCGTGGTGAACAAGGGTGCTGGTTCTGCTCTTCTTACTAAGCCAATGAGGATGAAAAATGTTGTACAAGCTGCTTCAAGGACAGTGGCTACGCCAATAACTATCAAGGTTAATGCAAAACAGTGATTAGTTGTCCATTTACAAACATTGCAGTTGTTAGAATTAATAGCACTATTTTATTGGTTCATTGAAAATACGTTGCTGTACCCCTATCCATTTTGACTGCCATTTTCAGTCTAATTTGCTCACTTTTGAGCTTTTGCTAATGTTAGCTAATAAGAAATTCATTGTGTACTTCAAGCGGTTTGCTTAGACATTATATTAATTGTTTTTGGTGATCTAGGTTAGAACGGGCTATGTAGAGGGTAAGAACCGCATAGACTCTTTAATAGCCGATATAGCAAGTTGGGGTGCTGCTGCAGTAACTGTACATGGTAGATCACGCCAGCAACGCTATAGCAAACTTGCTGATTGGGACTACATATACCAATGCGCAAGATTGGCCCCTTATTCTCTACAGGTACTTGGGAATGGGGATGTTTACTCTTATCTGGACTGGAACAAACACAAATCTGACTGCCCTGAGCTCTCCACTTGCATGATCGCTCGAGGTGCTCTGTACAAGGTTTGTGGTGAATCAATGAAACTTATTCCTCCCTTGGTATCCTGAATCATCTCGCTTTTTTCCTTTTGCAACACTTGGTTTTACCCTTGGTCTTTGTCTTCTATGTTAAAGAAACAATGTTTTGGCTTGGATTCTGGTTTTTACGGATAAGTATGATACTCTATGTTTTGATTTGCATTACTATCGAAAAAAAAATGATATAGTAACAACGAAGAATGACTCTACCTTCATGAATGTTCCAATTAATATTTACATTGTTGTCCACATTATACATTAACATTCAATATGTGGCATAGACCATGTATGATTGCCCTCACTGGCTGTAGGAGATCATTAAGTTTGATTATTTGGAGGTTCTGGACTCTTATTATAGTTTCAACTTTGTCCTCTTTCTAGCCTTGGATATTCACTGAAATAAAGGAACAGAGGAATTGGGACATTTCTTCTGGTGAAAGGCTTAATATTTTGAAAGAGTATGTACATTTTGGCCTCGATCACTGGGGTTCAGATTCCAAAGGTATGTTTTAATTTGAGCACTTAAAAAAACCCATTATACATAGTAGTCTTCTAGCGACAACAGGGAACATATAAGCAGAAGTAATTATTGATATATTATTGACCTCTGGATAGTTGTTAACTACGAAAAGGTTTTGTTTAGGGGTATGCTTATGAAACACTATTATTGACTTCCCGATTTCTTACATATTACATCTGAACAAATTGTCTTACATAAATGTAAATTGACAAACGAAGAACCTCAAATGTTTGCAGGGGTGGAGACAACTCGACATTTCTTATTGGAGTGGCTTAGTTACACATGCAGATATATCCCCGTTGGTCTCATGGATGTGATTCCCCAAAAGATAAACTGGAGGCAACCCTCATATTATGGTAGGGATGAACTTGAGACGCTCATGGGCTCTGATTCTGCAGCTGATTGGGTATGTTATCATCATTGCAAATTAGATGCATCGACTGTTGTGAACTGTAATACCTCTGCAGTTACTCAACACCCAATTTGTTTTTGCAGATAAGAATCTCAGAGATGCTACTTGGCAAGGTGCCTGCAGACTTCACGTTTGCACCGAAACACAAGTCGAATGCTTATGATCGAGCTGAAAATGGCTAATAGTAACATTTGATTATGGATGCATATACATGCCTGCGCTGGTCTCACCTTATAATGCTGCAGCATTACCTGGGTGTTGGCCTGCCGGTTCCTGGGAATACTTGGCACACGGCCCTGTTGTGTTGTACACAGCTCCGTCCCTGTTGGTAGGGAATCACTTTGAAGAAACTGTTGGCACTCTAAAAATGATACATGCAGCCAAAATGTGTTGAGACAATTTTCATGATGTCATTAACATCTACATTTATCATGCTTCATTTCCCTTTTCTCATGTGTCCCATTTCTCTTACTCCCCCAAACAACAGTGACAATTATGTCAACATGAGAATTGCAGGAAACAATCAATCTATTAGCACCCCATCTATTAAAGTGCAACATCTAGAATTAATATGGGAGAGATTTATAGATAGTAATATCCAGCATGGTACTAGGACTTCATAGTTCATATTGATCTTCATCTTTAGTCGAAAATTCATATTTATTAAAGTACAAATGTAAAATACATTTAGATTAATTTTGTAAGTTTCGTACCCCTTGAATGCGTTGTCAATCATGTAAGAAACCTTGACAAGATCCAAGCTAGGGCAAGATAATCAGTGTTCATGTTGTCTGTAGATTTCATGGGTTGGCATGTTTTCACCGTCGCTTTGTCCCTCATTTTAGTGCCATTATGGCTCCGATGACGGATTGTGTTTGGACTTTCCCATTCGAGTGGATTAGTGTTAGCGGGGGAGGAGTTTGACAAAATCAGATCGAAGCTCGCTACATCTACTGCACAAGTGTTATCTAGTTATGATGCTGCCTTTGAGTTGCATTGCCATAAATGGAAGAAGGGAATCAGGGCAGTGTTGAGTCAGCAAGGTCGTCCATGGTAAAATATTGGCGACATTACCTATTCCATCGGGAGTTTGTTATATTCACGGATCATGATTCTTTGAAGCATAAAGGTTCTAAAGATAAGTTGTCCCCTGGGCGTGCTAGTTGGTTCGCCTACCTCACCAATTCACCTTTGTTATCAAGCACATGGCGAATGCGCTTACTCGGCCTAAAGCGTTCTTACAACACTTCGTTTTTGGTGCCTGGCTTCAGCGAATTGTCGGACCTGTATGTTTCTTTTCCAATATCTGGCTGATGCGTCACAGGGGTTAGGAAATGATTCTTATGTGTTTGATGGGTTTTGTTCTGGGTACGTACTCAGATTGTGCATCCTCTACGGCTAGCTTTCGCTTGCGGTTTACACAGGAACTTCATGGTGAAAGTCATGTAAGGAGAGATGGGATATTGCACCTTGTCATGACTTGTATAGATGTGTAGTGTGCCAAGCGTCGAGTGGGCACGCTTCGAATGCAGGCCTACCTACCTCTCCTTATCCTTACACAACCTAAGACGACCGTGAGTATGGATTTTGTTAGTTAACCTCGGCTACATGGCTTACCTCTTTCGATTATCTCAGATAGTGATTCTCGTTTTCTTAGACACTTTGGCAGTCTTTGTGGAAGATATTGCATAATCATCTCGATATGAGCTCCGCCTATCATCCCCAGATTGATGAGCGCTTACAGAGGATCCTCCCGTGCATACGATAGTCCGAATGCTTGAATGGTTGGCTCGTTGGAGGTGCTAGAGAAGATCAATGCTAATGCTTATCGCTTGCGTTTGCCTCTCCATATAAATACGTCCGACGTCCTTAATTATTAAGCATTTGTATCCTTCGTGGCAGATGATGGTGATCCAAACCTGGGGTTGAATCTCTGCACCCCGGGCCGGCAGGACCTGATGCAGCATACCGGCAGTGATGAACTCGACAGATGCAAGTTGTGGTTACATCTGTTATCAAAATTTTCAATCTGATTAGGTATTTTTTTAGGGAAGTACATCAATTTCAATTGATATGTCTTCCCAACCTGGTTGAATTGTATATATAATAATTCTATAATCTATAAACGAATATCAATCAATTTAATTAAAAAAAGATAATTTACGATCAATGAAAGAATTACTTCACTAACGATAATTGCTGATAATATTAATCAGTATGAGTCTAATAAGTAATATCTATATTACATTATAACTACGATATTATCTACATAAGATCATAAAGGAAGTTCCAATACTACAACAGCAAACTAGATCACACCTACACAAAATTTGGAAGATAAATTCCAGTTCAACGTCATCTTCTGTTCACAAACTATTGATCAACCATCTCTCAACTTATCCCATGGTTCAGTTTTTATTCACTTTTATGGTGATCTGATACTGTCCCTTCAGAAGAAATCTCCCCGTCTTCATCTAGTTGCCCAGAAAGAACAATACAGGACTGAGTTTGACCCAATTTCCCACTTTCAGCATTCTGTTTATTCTCCTCCTCTTTCAGGTAGCCTGAGGAACCAACGAACGAGCACCCTTCTGCTTGTTGTTCTGGAAGCAAAAATGGCTGTTCCTCAGCATCTGACTCAGTTTGACCCAATTTCGGACTTTCAGCTTTCTGTTTATTCTCCTCCTCTTTCGGTTGGCCTGAGGAACCAAGAAACGAGCACCCTTCTACAAGCAAAAATGGCTGGTCCTCAGCATCTGACTGAGGTTCACCCGATTTCCCAGTTTCAGGTATCTGTTCATTCTCCCCCTCTTTCAGTTGGCCGGAGGTACCAACGAATGAGCACCCTTCTGCTTGTTCTGCAAGCAAGAATGGCTGTTCCTCAGCATCTGACTGAGCTTGACCCAATTTTCCACTTTCAGCTTTCTGTTCATTCTCTTCCTCTTTCAGCTGGCCTGGGGAACCAATGAACAGGCACTCTTTTGCTTGTTGTTCTGCAATCAAAATTGGCTGTTCCTCTGACTTTTCACCACAAGATGCAATCTGAAGCATTTCATGAGGAGGGTTCATATCAGTAGAAACAGGTTTATCCTGTACGCTGGCATTCACGCATGATGGAATCTGTGTGTCTTGATCTTCTGAATCTCGGAAGGGAAGGATTGGAGGGTTCCCAGAAACAGAAGATGAAATGATGTTCTCTTCAGAGAGGTAGCTCCTCAGTTCACCGCTAGTTCCAGGGAAGTCCTGTGAGACAAGTCTACGTGCTCTCAGCCTTTTCTTTCTCCTTAACCGCTTACGAGGATCTTTTGGTGGGGAGGGAGGAGGGCCTGGAACAATAAACGGGGGAATTCTGGGGTTCTCGTTTCCGTATAATACACGAACTGATTGAGCAATGGCAGATACTGCTGGTGGAAGGTTGGCTTCAAGGAGCCTAGGAGGAGCACATACAGCCTCTCGGAGCCAATGCGGCAGTTGACTCTCAGATGAACTAGCCCCAGCAGCTTCAAAGTGTCCCTTAGAATGAGAGGAACTCTGAGCTTTATAATTGGAAAGCAACGCATATCCGCTAAATTCCCCTAGACCTACATTATGGTTACCATCACGCAACAAGTTCAGTGATCTGTCAAGAAGACTTGGCAATTTACCACCTCTTGCTCGCTCACCATTATCCTTAAATTGTAGCTCAGAATAGCTTGTGGAATTCAAACCAATAGAACTTGTGGAATTCAATCCAAGAGAGTTCGAGTTACTTAAAACAGGAGAGCTAGAAGCAACCATGCCAAATGATGTTGAGAGCAAAGGGAACTCCATCATAGAAGAGGGAAGAGACCTATCCGAAGGTCCAGCACCGATGTCCCCGGGAAAGTTCAGGAATCGATCAGCATTCCAAGTTGGAAGATGTGGCATGGGGCTGCTGCGATATGCTAGGTGACTTGGTGGATCAGCATGTTGCAAGCTGGATCCCAAGTTACCGATGCCCAATTTCATGTCTGTAAGATGTGGTTGAAACTTCTGGATCCCATTGAACTTACTTTTATGCAGTGCCCGTGCCATAAGTCCATCAGAAATGCCAGAAAATAAAGGTTGTCTAGAGTTAGAAGGATTTGACACTGAAGAATGAGGTCCACCATCCAGAATCTTCAATTGTTCTTCTTCCCACCTGATAGACAAGTCCTCTGAAGTTCTAAATTTTGAAAATGTTAGCCTTCTATCTTTAAGCATGGCATCCCAATTCCCTCGACCATGTCTACGGACACCAATCCAGAGGTTGTCGAGTTCATCTTCAGACCAGATGTCAACTTTAGTTTTCTTCCTGAAAAGGCTGTTCGGCCCGGATCCAGTTCTCATCATAATGCTTTCAAGGACCCTCTTATGGTTCTCAGGGAATGATGTAAATGATGTGCTCATCTGACCCAAACCAATGGCAGATAGCCTGTCTTTCTCTCGGTGATTAGATGTTGAAGCATCTTGACCTGCAAACGTAAGATTAGGCATAAATGGCATGATAGGAGGCGGGTAATTGTTATCCTGTACTCTTGACCCCAATGATAAGCTGGGGAAAGACTCAAGGTCCAGAGGAAGTATGCTTTCGTCCGAATATCTATATCTTGGCAAAAATGTCTCGCCGAAGGATGACTTGGGCAATGCAAATTTTTCAGGCAATTCATGTGAAGTGCCAACAAATTTATCAAATTGGTTGATAGAATCACTCCCAAGAATAGGCGGATGCGGATGCGGCTACAACAACATGGAAGAAAACAAAGAATAGGTAAGTTAATATAAATGCAGAGCCATACGATTAAGTCAAAAGAAGACCGAGTCTCCACAAATGATGGTTTGTACGATAAGAAAATTGGCAATACCACTTTGAATGGAGGACGGTCACAGAGGATATTGCTTTTAAATTCCCGCTGGGAAGCATCATCAGGTGATGGACCCTGTGATTTGTCTGTCCCTGTGATTGCAAGTAATGGCAACTTTGGTCCAGGCCCTTCCCTTATCTGCCTGTTGTATGTTCTTGAGGCATTCCTCTGTATTGACTCTGCTGGATCAGCATTAGGAGCGTAAAGACCTAAAACAGGTGGCAAGTTGTATGGTATGCACTTTCCATAGCCTGGGTGCAAGTGATGATTTATATGTGAAGCGTCAGAATGTTCCACGTGACTACTTGATTTAAGCTTCAACATCCTTCCCGGTTTAAGGAATGCATCTGCCTTGTTCTTTTGTCCTTCAGAATATTGAGCGCAGTTATTATTATCCACATCAATGGCTGAAACCTTCTCTTCACCATACTGAATAGTTCTGTGCACTTGGCTGGTGGCTTGCGCATGTGTTTCATCAGTAGACAAAAGTCCAAGAGGAAGACCAGTTTCATTTAAATTTCTCTTTGCCATCCGCTCTTTCTGTCTAGCACGTAGCTTCGCACTGTTAAAGGGCAATATACTCAACTTAGGCGGTGAGAATTGGACAATTTTTCTTCTCATTGTTTCTTAGCTTTTGCATAAAATGAAGACATTATCTTTATCCCAGAGGACAAAAAATTTATGGTGGAAGGAAATAAAAACGATGAATATAAAAGAGGGCGAAAAAACAAATCTTCAAAATCCTCTTGAATTATAATGACATAAAACGAAACCAAGGAAGTCAATACTCCTTTTTATGAACTTCACTTATTAAAAAATACACACATGCGATACTCACTATTTAGCTTTCAGTGCCCTCCCAGCTGGAGTATATTCCCTGTGTTGCTCTTTTACAGTCTCTGGCTCCGCATCCAGAGCAGCCTGTCACGTTATATACAATAGAAAGGATTGAAAATGAAGTCTAAACAAATCCAACCATAGCATATTGGAGGGTCCTTTCCAATTAGCGATTTGCTGCCGTGCAAAATAGAAATGAATTTTTCAATTAACTAAATATGATGGAAATTATGTCACTATCACTAAACCATGCTTCATATGCCCTGTCGAAATTATCACACCTAACAATATAAAGCTCTATTATTATCAATCAAATATTATCCATGGAATTTCCTAGTAAACTAAAATATCTCCAACAGACTTTAACGCCAACAGTAATATTATCCCTGAGACTGAGGATACCGATTGCTTAAGCACTTCAAAAAGATTTCGGTAGGTGTCAAAACAAGCAATACTTGCAACACATGCATGCATTTGGTTTCTGTATTTCCGGAATATGAGTGTGTGACTTGTTAGAATTGATCCTATTGACAGTATGGAGAAGAAATCTGGCTCGGAAACACAAAAGTAGTATGCGTTCTTTAAAAAAAAATCAGGCTCAGAATTATTAAAAGAGTTCCTTACGTTGGAAGAAAAAGTACTTCCTTTAACATGCATGCAAGCACAGGGGGTTATCACAGAGAAAAAAAATTGTGGCAGTAAATATGATTCACAAGAGAAAAAGTGCACACATAAACACTACTGCCACATAACACATTTCAAGGGAAGTCAGAAGTTACACAGTACCTCAGCCAGAGTTTCAGTTGAATTCCCAGCATACTCTTCTTTGTATGCAATGGTTTTCCTCTGCCGTTTACCACGCCCAAGATCTGCTACAGCTTCAGACTGGTATGTCTCCCATCTATTTGATAAACGACGGAATTAAATAAAACTTCCTAATGTTCCACAAAACCATAGCTTTTACATAGATTATGCAGAGCAGAAACAACCATACAATTAAATGGAACTTCATACTGTTCCACAAGCTGCACCTCTCAGACTTCATACCTCAAATGCATCATAGAAGTAAATAACACGGCCACCAGAGGGTAATGACACTCACAATATTTTATCCAAGGAACAGGTATATATGGTCCACTTGTTGGCCTCCTGTAAAATTCTTGTTGGTAACTTTCTGACCCATATCTTTTAGTCAATTATTTGACATTAAAATGTTGTTTAAGGTTTCATTCATATAAGTCAAAGGTATAACTCAATCACATGGTTTAAATTGTGAGATGCAAATGTCAGTTTTGATTGGGAAAGCACGTATGTTAGTTTTGAATAATGTTATTCCATACCATGGTTCTGGAATCAGACAAAACGACACAGCATCTTGGAACACACTAGAGAACTTGCAGCACATAGGGTGTATGGGCTCTTAGTAAAGTTGTTAAAGAAAGAGACCCCTCACCTCACTCTAAGAAGCCTGTCCCATTCATTTTCTTCAGCAGCAGAAGAATTCCCCTCATTTGTACCAAGATTTTCTGCACTCACATCGTTTGCAGAAAATGTAGCTTGTTCTTCTGCTTGATCCTCATACCACTCTGCAGCCTGATGTCGTTAAACATCACAAGTCACTATTTTTAGCATTTTCTTTTCAAGTCTCATAAAAAAAAATAATGCCAGTGGCATACACATTTAATTGTCAACAAAGTTACAAGCATCAACTATAAAATGACATTATAACAAGAACCACAACTAGCTGAAGTATCAAAGCATAGCATGATAAGTAGTCATTGTAGACGGGAACACAAAACAACATAGGGAAATTCCAGCACAGTTTTTAACATTTATATGCAATGTTCTGCAATCAGGAAAGAGAATGAACAAGAAAGCAATAACTAACACAAACAGAAAAACCAAAAAACCTAATAAATTCCAAAAACTCACCCAGCCAGGTCATACATGATAGGTTGTCACTAGAAGTGAAAGCACAAAATTTACTAGAACATGATGATACTCATCATCATTATTACAAATGAAAATGACATAGCTCTAAGATTGCTATCATGTCAGAGTTACTATACTCCATTCAAATCATTTTAATTAAAATTTTGGCATTTTAAGGCAGATCTTTGACCACGTATGGCTTTTTAATTATATTATACTCCCTCCCTCCTATAAAAATCATCTAGTTTCACCCTTTCTTCACTTCCGATGACTTGTCTTATTTCATCAATTCTTATATGCATTTTAGGAAGTAAGCTAACTTTAACTTGTATGAAAATGCTATCTCCTAAAGTATTTTTTTTAAAAAACTAGACAAACTTTGTAGGATGGAGGGAGTAAGATCTACAAGAAAATAATATTACGATTTTTTTCTTTTCAAACAAATACAATGTTATATTAATAAAATAGGGACTAAAAGTAATTTATAGTCAAAGGCTCAAAGCTTCGCTCCGTAAAGCTAAAACTTCAGTTAAAATGAATAGGAGGCAGTACAAAACATCTGAGGTTACAACTAGCTGATGACGAGGCATATAAAGTGCTAGGAAACATTCCAATATTTCTAACTATGACTGGATTCTCAATATATGAAATGAGCTACCATGGCCAAGGTGCAGAAAAATGAAGAGTTTACTCACTGAGAATGCTGAGAGGATAGTCATACCTTAACTGAACCAAGCATATTATCCGTCTCTGATTCAGCATCATCAGCTGAACCTATAGAGGAAATTGTACGATCAAGCAACTTTAAGATCGCATTGTCATCCCAGACAATATTACTGTTGCTCTCTGCACATTTATCATCATACACATTACCAAGACAGCCAGTTCTCTTTTTATGCTTCTGCTCCGCCCCAGTTTCATCTTTACTGCTATGCTTTTCAAGTGCATCTTTGTTTGTCATGCTAGGACTATCGGTAAAAAGTTGATCTGTTCCCCAGCGAAGAATATCATTTACTTTATTTGGAAGTTCTGACTTGTCTTCAAAAATTTGTTCAAGCATCAATTTCTTCTTTGCAAGTTGCAATATGCGTTCTTCAACACTGGCACGAACAAAGAACCTGAACACCAGCAGAGTATTCAATTGTCCAATTCGGTGTGCTCTGTTCATTGCTTGAAGATCTACATGGGGATTGAAGTCAGAATCATATAGAATGACAGTATCGGCAGTTGCTAGATTGATACCAAGGCCACATGCACGAGTAGATAACAAAAATACAAAACGGCTTTTGTCTTGGTTGAAACGTGCTATTGCTGCTTGTCTTTGAGCAACAGAAACAGATCCATCAACTCTCTCGAAAGTCTTGGGCCCAAATTCAATCGTAAGGTAATCCTCAAGAATGTCAAGAAGCTTTGTCATTTGAGCAAAAATAAGTACTCTGTGCCCTTCTTTATGTAACATTTTCAGCATAGAATGGAGCACAGTCAGTTTTGCTGAAGCCTTAATCCGCATTTCATGAAGGAACTGCAGCGACCCAGAATCAGGCTCAGTCCCAGGTATGAGGTAAGGATGGTTGCAAACCTTTCTCAACTCCATCACAATATTCATCAACGACTTTGGGCCAGCCCCTTTCCCTATATTGCGTAACAGGTCATAATTCTTTGTAAGCATTGCACGATAACACTCAGCTTGGATAGATGACAACTCAACAGGGACCATCCGCTCCGTCTTGGGTGGAATGTGCAGCTGGGCATCTTGTTTCAACCTCCGAAGCATATGAGGGGAAACAATTTTTTTAAGCTCTTCCACTTTCTCAGAGGCAGTGAGATCATTGAACTTCTCCTCAAATGAAGATAGAGAAGGAAACTGAGCTGGTTGCAAGAAGTTAAGCAAGTTATGCAATTCACCAATGTTGTTCTGCAGGGGAGTACCAGTAAGCAGCACTCGGTGCTGGAAAGAAAACGTATTGAGTAAACTAAAAAGTTTACTGTCTTTATTCTTCAGACGATGTCCCTCATCAACCACAAGAACCTCCCAACATATGCTACGCAGAAAGGAACAATCAGTAAGAACCATTTCATATGTAGTTAAAAGAACATTGAACTTATAAGAAGCACTTTTCTTTCTCAATCTTGCATCATTTGCATGCCACTCATATTGCCTGATTATTCCTCTTGCTTTTGCACATCCATGATACTCGACAACATTAATGTCAGGAGCCCATAGAGCTAACTCAGCGGTCCAGTTGGGCATCGTAGAAAGAGGAACTAAGATTAAACTAGGTAGTCTTATGTTGAATTCAGAGTATAATGACGATATGAAAGCACTAGCTGATATTGTTTTTCCAAGACCCATCTCATCAGCAAGTATCACATTTTTGGATTTCTGCCAGCACTTGCGCAACCAGTTTAGTGCCTCAAGCTGATGTGGATAAAGAGCCCCTCCTTTCAGCTCTTTAGGCTGCTCAGTCAGAGAAACTATCTCAATCTGATCTTTCCTCATAATTGCATCCTCCTTCGTGACATCATATGCCAAAGTTTGGCCTTCAAATCGATTATATAAATCAATCAAGTGGGATGATTTCTCAATTACAGGTTCATCTGTTCTTTCCCAAGTACATTCGTCATAAGGAAGACCTGTCCATTTCACTAAAACTTCGGTTACCCCATCCTTTGAAGACCGAGTACCAATAACCCGCTGTGGCAATTCCCATTGTTCCTCGTAGTAAGTTATCGTTTCGATCCCATATTTGTGTTTATAGTAATCAAGCTTTCTTTTAGCTAAAATTTTCAATTCTGACTCTGGTATCCAACTATTATGAAGATGAGATTTGCCCACCCATTTGACCAAAAATTCATACAAAACAGGTATTTTATCTGAGGTTGCAGATCCAGCCAATGGTAAGTCCTTTATGTTCTTGTTAGGTTCAACAACTGTTTCCCCAGGCATTTCAAATTCCTTGGGTGCATTACTATCACATGGTCGTTCTAGGGCCAGACTTTGTTCCCCTGAAACCTTTCTTGTCTCATCTTCAACGATTTTAGTGGAGTCATCTTCTCTGTTAGCATGTGAAGCTGAAGGAGCAGGTCGGCTACTGCAGCTGTTCAATAAATCCATGTCACTCCCACATTTAGATTCTCTGCTCCCTGATCTTCTGTATACCAGTAGTTTGTCCTTTGTAGACTCTTCATCCTTCTGCTGCTCCACGAGAATATCAGATGTGGAACAATGAACATCATAAATAGCATGTTCGTCCGGTAATCCATCAAAAGGCAAATCAACTGGATCTTCTTTAGAATCCTTAATGTGGTCTTCACAAACAAGTAATTCCTCTAGGGCATCATCTGCATCAATCTCCAAGGCCTTGCGTTTAGTTGTGACATTTTCGCCTTGCAAGCGACAACCCAAAACACGATCAACCTACAATATTTTTATCAGAAAGCTATGTAATCAAGTAAAGCAAACATATGCACCAACCCACCCCAGGGCGCCCAACTTCAAAAAGATAATCCTATAAGGTTATAAAATAAGTTGTTCAGCACAGGAATATTGTCGAACTTTAGAGGTATATAAGAAAAATAGATAAGTTCCCCCCTTAATTACTGATCCTGTATCAATGTGAAACAAGCAAAATTCTTGAACAGCCAAATCCATCAATTTTTTCAGAGTTACCATGTATTTCTGTGGAAGAGTGTCAGATGCCCAACCCAAATCCATCATATTTTATAGAAATCCATATAACATATTTGGATTTTAAGTTTGGTCTTTATAGCTATGGCTTTTCAAAGCTCTTTTTAATTCCTTAACAAAAAAACTAATCAATTCCTTAACAAAAAAACTAATCAAACGCGCCCATCAAATCTTGTTGTCAAGAAATATTTACTATCGAGCAAGACAAAATAGCTTTATTCCTAAATAATAATGAAACAAATATGTGTCAGCTCAATACTTCCTGCTTTCAATGAGATGTTAGTATATGTATATATATATTAGAATTATTACACCATTAGTTGTATATTTATTAGCATTAGTGACCATTACTCATTAGTTGACTATATAGCATGTTTTTTTGGGATCTAGTGTAGAAGATTGTGCAATCAATTGCATGAATACATTGGAATTCATTAGACGAAGAATGAAGACTTCTATTATAAGAGATTTATTTATTTTTTTGGATTAAAAAAAACAAGAAAAACTAATTATAAAAGAACATAGATAAAAATACGAATGTCCAGCGGATGGTATCGGAGTGATGAACCACCCGCACCCGCTGCGCAGCGGAAAATACTAGGATTGTAACCTATAGGGCGGATATTTTGAGGAAAAGAAAAATAGGTTTAGAGGAACTTTCAGGCTCTGATTACCATGTTAGAATATTGTGGAATCGATGTTTGTATTATTGAATAATGATACTCCCTCCAACCCTTATTGATAGTCCCTTTTTCCTTAAATGGAAATCCCTTTTTTTATTCCATTTTGACCAAATTTAGTAATAAAAAGTGGAGGGAAATTTGGTTTTGTGAGATAAGTTTAAAATTTCCTAAAAATGTGTGCAAAAGCAAATAGAACTAACAAAAAGGATGGAGGAAGTACATATTTATACAGAAAGATGCCTACCACTACGGGCTAATATAGTCAGCTAATGAGTAATCATCATTAATGATAATAATGGTCATTAATGCTAATAATGGTTGCTAATGCTATATAGTAATGGTCACTAATGCTAATAAAGTAATAATACTCCCTCTGTCCCTAAATGATTGGTACATATTGACTTTACATGGTCAAACTTTAAAAAAACTATGATCAATAATTCTCATTAACCAATAAGAAATAATATAGTCATATGATATCTTGTTAGATTCTTTTCAATATATATTTTTACACTATCAACTTTTTATAATTTTTTCATATGTAAAATAGGAGATATTTATGTTTGAAATCGTGTTTTGTTGACCATGAAAAGTCAAAATGCATCAATCATTTAGGGACGGAGGGAGTAATATATATATATATGATATTCTGTTCAACTCTTTCTCCTTTTCAAAACATTGATGTGCATGTGTACCTGGCTCCAAGTATTATTACACAAGATTTCATGTCCTCACAGAGTCATACCTCTTGAAGTTCAGCAGAAGATACTAACAGTTCAAAATTACTTCTTTTAGCTGCATCTAATTCATGAGATGGATGACTTGCTTCATCAGGCACCATCTGCACCAAATTTACACAAACTGTAATAACAATAATAAATCGAAGAAGTATGCTTCCTCCGTTAACTGAAGTTTTAAGTTTTAGTACATGACTAAGAAAAGTGTTGATTGACATTTTAGCCCTAATTAAAAATTGTTTGCATGTTAGACAAAAGATAGAGTAGGCTAACTAACAGAGGTATAAAGTGAAGTAGTTCAGCATAAGTTATATTCAATCTCAAAATACATCAAGCCTTTGTTAACATGAAACTTTTGGTACTATTCATCACATTTAAGACGTAGAGATATTCTCATCTCCTTAGAACTCAAGGATACAGAGGTACGAGCCTATCAAACAGATCCTGTTCAAGTAAGGTCGTCATTTAAGACGTAGAGAGTATGTTATGAAGGCAATGAAATGGTATACAACTCAACACAATAACACACAATATCAACCTATCTCAAAATGACTTCTAAGGGATGTAACAGTCTAATTCTATTTTACTTTTCACAAAAAACATATGCATAGATCACTGACTTGGATTACATAAGTTTCATGAAAATGAAGGGTTATAAAAAATACACTAGTACTTTTAGAACCTACCTGAAATATATTCCAAACAAGAGTTTATGAGAATGAGAAGAGTGAGCTGAAAGTTCAAAACACATTCTGGATACATGGATCCCAGGTGTTAAAACAGCCAATCACGAAACAGTGAAAATTTCACTAACAAATAGACTGATCTACACCCATCATATACTGAAGGTACCCACCAATGAACTATTCTATACAGGCTGAGGCTACTAGACATCATTACAATTTACTACATCCCCCGAATGCCTCCAAAGAGGCTCCTGCCTACGTGGGTAAGGAGGCTGTCGGTCTGTATGCAGCCTAACCCCTATGATAAGAGAGAATCATTTTTCAAGTTGACACAGATAAATGCTACTGCACCGATATATGGATATGATGAGAAATCATCTCAATACAATTGGCTCTCATAAGATAACTCAACAAATTAAACTTCAATATTTACCACAGTGTTAATCCTAGCTAAACCATTTTTGTTGTTCGAAAAAATGTTTCTTGGTGCCAGGCTTGAAACTGCCAGAGCTTGAAGAAATTTAATACTGAGCTAAAATTCCCCAAATTTGTGTCCCTTTCTAAAATGATTGATAACTCTAAATTGGGCATCATCTCTTTTGTGAAACAAGGTTTGCTGAATCCATAAAAGCCATTATTTAGTATGAACAAAAAAAAGGATTAACAGCCACTCAAGACTTGAGAGTTCATGATCATATTATCATAGAACAAGAATATCTTAGCCTTTACAATGACAACAACAATGCAGAAACTACTCTGCTTATTAACTTTGTCTTTAAGTCTGGTAATATACTCCATCTTCAAAGGTCAGATGTGACATACATAAAAGAAGAATCCAATAAGTGGGAAAATAAAAGTTTATTAGAATCTTAATTTCACAAAAGGGAAATACGTGGAGGTGGAATCTGTGCATTTTAATTTCGATCTCTTTTGTTTTTGGAAATTTATAATGCCATCTTCAAGGTACTTACATGGTATCTAAGCTACATGGAAATAGTTCTTCATGAGAAACAAGAAAGGGCAATAGCAGAATGTTTAAGCCAAAGTAACAAGAAACAGTAAATCACCTCATCATTGGTAACTTCCTGATAATCATTCCTTGGTACGAATGCAAGGATCTTAGGGGACATTCTACTATCTTTCCTTCGCGGCTTATGGGTGCAAGAAGTTTGAGCCTTCTCAGCCGATTCTATGTTATCAGCTATTCCATGACGCTTTCTTTTCTCAGCATTACGTTTCTTTTTCAGACTGGTGTCAGCACTATGCTTCATTTTCTTCACTTTGGGAGTAGATGAATTAGTTTCTGGAGAAAGCTTTCCAATTACAGACTTGGTTTCACAGCTTAGATCAGGCTTCGTCTCTGCAGCGTTTTCCTTCATCGCTGATCCAGAAGATGCGAAGAGGGCATCCTTAGAAGGGAGCATGGGTTTCCTTTTCTTCATTTTAGTAGAGGACACATTAGCTTCTGGCGGACTTCCGCCAATCACAGATGTGGTTTCACAAAACAGATCAGGCTTTGTCTCAGAAGCTTTTCCCTTCATCTTCGTTTCAGCAGGTATTGAGAGCGATTCCTTGGAAGGCTTCACAGTTACTGAGTCATGTAAAGTTGCATCTGTCTTTCTCTCATCATCAGTTCTCTCATAAGATGTACTTCCCATTGCAGAACCACCTTGGGATAGGCGGCTGAGTTTAGCCAAACAAGAGTCATCATTTGGGGCAGAATCTAGTTTCTTGACACCATATTGTCTGCAGTACATTGATGACCATTTACCTCTCTTTGATGATCTCCTTTTACCAGGGATGGAGCAGCCAAATATTGGTAATACCTTGTTCATTCCTGATAAGTCATCTATCACTTTAGGTTTCCGGATGGCAATTCTGGTTCTTGCTCGTTTAGTGATTGATTCTGAATGATTTATAAGATCAGGTGAGTCACTTTTACAGCAGTTTGGACAATGCCACTCGCCTACCGGGACATGCTTGACAAGATAGAAACAAAAAATATTATTAGGTAACACACTCATACCACCAGATTCTTTACCAAATATGGAACAGTTCATATACGTAAGAAATGTAGTTATTAAACAAGTAAGTTACCTCAAGTGGAGGATCAAGACACTGAATGTGATAGGTCCTAGGACATATATCGCAACAGAGAAGATTCCCACCAAGATCACAGACCACGCATTCATAATAATACTAGAAAACAAAGAAAAATATCAGCTCAGACTATTGAATCTTAAACTTAACCAAATTTGAAACAAATAACTTAATCATGTTACATTATTAGTGAACACAAAAACCAAAAGCACCATCTATCAAAATATATTATGTTTGTCTATAAGTGTTGCACATATTGAGAGCTAAAATATATAAAAAACGGCAACACGTACTAAGTTTGTTCCTTGAGAAAGAGGCCAATGTGCAAGCTCTTGCATTTTTCATTTTCAATTTCATTATCAGTTGATTTCTATAACTACTTCGAAATAATTACTCTTTCCACATATTTTCTCTTGTGATGATCGCAGAAATACTAATTATAAAGTGGAAACAATAAACATCCACTCACCCCATCATCACCTTTTTTCTTGACAGTAGACTGGCCAATCGCAAGTTCATTGTTTTGCTTATGTTTTGACAAGGTTACTAATCGAGGTTCTATAACCTTAGAGTTCTTTGGCATTTTATCTCTCCCAGTGTAAGCTTCTAAACCAAATGGTGCCTTTCTCCGTTTGCGCTTTAAAACCCAATCATGATTAAGCAGTTTGCTTGTTCCATCATTCTCATTCATTTTCAGCTCCTGGATCCATAGTGAAGAATAGCGTCAATAAAAGCACACTCGTCATTTAAGCACTCAGATGTATATCTTTGGAGTTTTTCTCCATTGGGAACTATACACTGACTTCACTAAAACCCTCTTCGGGCAAAACTGGAAAAAGTGACTTCGGAGCAACTCATAAGGTTGCCCCAGAAAAATAACCAATACTGAATCAGAATTTATGGTTAGACAAATGAATCGATTTATGCACAAGGAGATCCATCACTAGAATCATTATGACAAAAATTGCAGCTTAAGAATTGGCGAGTATATGAGTGAGCTTTCTCGATAGCTTATAAGCTACCACGTGAGAAAAGGGTTGGAATCCACTGAGTCGATTATGCAAACTGTTACTCTAAAATCAAATTACCACTGCAATGTAACGCCTTTTTAAAAGGAAGTGCATAATTTTCTTTTCAACAATATGAAATTGGAGAAGTCCTTTATAGTAAAAGAAGATAACAAGTCTAACTAAAATCAATGAAAATAACGCGAGTAAATAACAGAAGCTTTAAGATCTTAAAATGGCAGTTTCAACATTGAAGTGCATTATATTTCCAAATAAGTCCCAGCATTCCCACGTTAAGAATAACATGTATCAAACAGAATATCCAACGACAAACATATTTGTAAATAGTAGTTCATTCACATGAGTCTCGGAATATTACATGCAATGTGTGTGCATTGAACAAGTTAAAACTGTGAACTCTACCAAAGAAGCTAGGCAGATGGGATGCCTTATATGGTTGAATGGTATTAGCAATACGTGTCAATAACAGTTTAAGGATAACTTCCATTTAGCATAAATAAAACATAATAGTAAATCTTGGTTTTGTCGTTAATGCTGTTTATCAATTGGTGTATATCAATATCAATCTAAATCTTGAGTTCAATAAAGACAACACAAAAAGCCAGCCTTCAACTTCCTTCAAGCGAAATTAGCATTCCAGATATTTCTTTACTAACAATAGCAACACAATTAACATTCCCAAAACAACATTATAAGACCAAGTTATGATATAGCAATATTTAACGAAGTCGAGCAAAGTGTAATGACGTAATCACACAAACACCAAATATGGAATTGACCAAATGTGATCCTGTTTGTGTAAGCTCTCATATGATGACTTAAACTAACAACCTTTACGCAACTAATAACAATTTGAGCAGCTCATAAATCAACTTCAGCGCGCAAAAATAGCATTACACAAAAATCAAGCAATAAAGGAGCAAAGCACATAACAAAATGAGCTTAAAATCAGCGCAGCAACTAACACTATAACATAAATCTATCACTCATTTATTCAAAAGTTAAGTTCTTTGCCCCTAAAGTTGCATTTTTTTTTTTTCTTTCATTTATCCAATATACTCACCCCCATAAAAACTTTATATTCCAACATTAAACCAAACCAAACCTTATCGTATTAACTGGTATCGACTATATGAACACGACGACTCCAACCAACACACCAAAATACTTGGACACGAGAGAAAATAGAGTAAGACAGATAAAGAAGTAGGTGAAATTAATCGAAACAAACCTCAAAAAAGCATCGATACAACACAAAGATATCAGATCGAAACGGGGGGTGGGGTGGGGGGGGATGGGGAGGGGGGGCTTAGGGCATGCGTAGGTGGAAGAGCTTCTAGAGAGAGAAATTGAGATAATAAAGCATTGTAGAGAGATAAATACTCGTATGTGTGTATATGTACTACTACTTCGTATTCCGCAAAAGCAACCCCGTTCCAATCACCCCCTGCCACGTGGCGTCTGCATCTCCCACTTTCACGCCTTATTTCCCTCTTCGGGAGAATGAAATCAAACTACATTATTCACATAATGCACTTCAAATGAGGGGCCTCCTTGCCTCGACAAGGCGGTTTGTAAATCGAGAGATGTGTAGCCACACGAAAGAGAAGATGACGTGGGACATGAAACCGACAACGACCTCCACACCAAAACAGCTGAAATTCTGAGAGATATCAGTTGAGCATGCTCAGCGTTTTGAAGATATTCATGTTAAAATTGGACATTGTGTTGAGGAATGGGTCTGATACAGAAGAAAGCTGATGAGTTGATACAAAATAGCTACAAGTAGAAAGTTCTAAAATTGCAAGAGAAGAGAAGGGATACTAGAAAATAATCGATCCTACCAAGACTCAAATTAGTTAATTTGATAAATTAGTGACAACGATCATTTTAAAATAAGAGAAAGAAGTTTGGATATCAGAATTAATTAAAGGCTTTTTTGCATGTACCCACCTGAACTACGATTATCTTTGCAAATAGTCACTTATAGGTTCTTTTTTTGCAAATAGTCACCTGAGTATCTGAACTTTTGACTTTTTGGGTTTTTCAGTATTTTTGAATATTTTAAAAATTTAATAATAATTACCCGAGGACAAGTTAGTCATATTGAATATTTGAAAAAAGTTCATGTCCTACCTTGGAAAAAAACATTTAGGCTTCAATAGTTTAGGAAAAGTTTAGGTATCACAATTTAATTATGATATTCGGCTCGTATTCAATATTCGTTTTACTAAGTTCGTATTTGATATTCGATAATTGATTCGTTTCGCTTCAAATTTTATAATTAAAATTAAAATTGAACATAATTAAAATATTTTATAATTTAGCCGTCCACTGGTGTTCGTTGGTCGGTTATTTGGTTTGAAGCTTGAGATTGCTACAAGATACACATCACCAATTGCCTAAGTGATATTATTTTTCCGTTTGATCTTCACAATTCCCTTGCTAATAACAGTTAATATAGTTTCATTTCCCAACTTTACTGAATGGTTGAACTGTTTCTAATTGAGCTAATTCAACAATTACAAGAGAATAATTTATATAAATAAACGAAGGATATTAATTTCATACGTATTTATTAGTAGATACGAATAAAAAGTAATCAATAAAACAAGTTGGTTTGAAGAATAAAATCATCAATTACTTTACACAAATATAAACTTCAAACTTTCGATAAAGAGATTATTGCTTGTAGCAAGAACCAGGATCTAGTGGGGCTTCTCGGCCTGATCCTAACAATGGGGCAGCACCTACACCTCTCTGATTCAACAAACATCGAAAGTGTGCCAATCTTCCAACAACTTCTCTTGGATCCTTTGCTAGCTTCTCATATGGTGTCCAAAGTCTCTCTACATTATCACATCAACTTCAATTTAGAATGCAGAACAAATGGCATCGTTATTCAACGAAAAAATGATAGTATACATAGGCGGAACCATGACATAAATCAATGTGGCGCTAATACCTGCAGCAGCTGCAGCACGAGGCCATATCGTTTGCTCTATGTCAGAGCCATCTATATGCTCACCCCACATGCACACTTCGCCCCCGAGCACTAGTTCCTGTTGCTTGGGGTTTGTGATGTTAGTTAGAGGCTCATTTGAGTAGAAACCTTGCCATGTTGCATCCAAATGGTCCAAGTACCACTTATCCTGGTTACTCACGATGCATCGTAGACCAGATGCTACTACCCTCTCTGCAACACCACCCCCGAGCCTGCATAACAATCGAACTTCTACTTAGCCTCCCAATACTTCTAATCAGACATATATAACCAGTAGAACAACGAAAAGCTACTACTTAGCTTGGCAGTACTCACCAGTTGTGGACCACTGTTTTCCGGCTTAACTTGTCACCAAAATTGTTGAATGTCTCTTCCCTATAATGTAGTCATATATGGCACAAGTCAGAGGAAGCACGAGCCAGTATATATATGCAGAGAAGAAAACGATAAATGGAATGAAGAACACAAAAGGATGATGACAGATTTTTAGAACCAAAAGAACTAAGGAAACAAAAAGTGCTTCGAGTGCTAGCCTTTATGGTGATTATCAGAATATGCAGTATGAACAAAAGAACAATTACGTTTATGTTGGTTCCTACCAGTTTATTATTTCATAACCATGTGACAGGGCAATCTTCTGTGCTCGCAAGACGAAGTACTGATAGGCCTCCGATTCATTTAGTCCGTTTTTCTGTAACCTACATCATAAGTTACAAGATAAGATCTATGCATCGTAAGCTACATCATAAGTTATTAGTTCTGTATATTTAAAAGAAGGTAAGGTATACAGGATGTCTTTACGATGTTACCATTTACTTATATGAGGCGTAGAAGTCCAGCAGCCTGTTTGTTTTACACAAAATATGAATAGTGTTATAGAGCCACAACAAGAGAAGGGTCAAGTTAAATCATCACCATAAAGATAACAAACATTCATTGCAAGAACAAAGCTCAATGCGAGTGTCTTTTGTCAAAGCTAAACATTATATTTGTTGGTGACAGAAAATACTTACTTGTATTTACTTCATCGCCTCCCAGGTGCACGAATTTGAATTTGAAAACTTTACTGAAATCTGATCAAACAAAACAATTTTCTTACATTACGATTAACCCTCTTCAAAGTCCATATGGAATGTTTGTGAAATGCCAAGAACCTACCTGAAAGAATGCTGTCTATGACCTTGAAGGTAAAGTCACTACTGACATCGAGAGGCTCGTTACATTTGGTTGATGGCCACAAGGAAGGATAACCAACCCCCCTATACATACGATCATTGCTGAGAATCTGAATCTATCGCACATCACTTGCAACACTTAACCAAATGAATATAAAGTCGAAAAGATCATTTTACCATGACCGAGCATGCCCTGGGACGTCAATTTCAGCCAACACATGAATTCCTCGTTGTTGAGCATAGCTGAATAATTAGTTAGCGAAAGTTAGAGTTTTGACTTATACAGTTTTTCGCTAAAAATTGACTGGGAGAGCCCAGTCCCACCTTGGTAGAATAAGACCTTCCAGATGAACAGAAAAAGCTACCATAACAGAAAAAAAAGGGATTCCTTGCCTTACAATTTCAGTTGCATCTGCCATTGTGTATTGCTCTTCACTCGAGTAAGCCCCATTCCACAATTTTGGTAGTGAAGGTATCTCAAGAGGGAATGATTGTGAATCAACAATATGCCAATGCAAAACATTCTGAAAGTTCCCCAGACGAGATCGATTAACATTTTCAGACTCCATATAAAATTAACATCCTTGACTTGCAAACAACTCTTAGACTAGAAATCAGTCCCACGCCTTCAGAGGAGTTTCAAACTACTTACCAGCTTCGCATAGGTCATAGAATTAATGACTTTTTTCATGACCTGTAGGGGCAGATAGTGCCTCGAAGTATCTGCACCAAGCATAGTTCATTAGAATAGAAATTTTATATCGATATCTGATAAATGGTTACAAGAATTTACAGCAGTCAGTTGACTTAGCCCTGCACATGGAATTTTCCTCTGTTCATCCGGTGAAAAACTTCGAGCAAGATTCAACAAAAAGAAGCAAGCATCTTACCTATTAAAAGCCCTCGATAGGAGAATCTTGGTTCGTCAACTATGATCCAGGGGACCTGATGCACTTCAATTGCCCTTGTCTTGGAAATAAATCGACACAGCTGGCTGAAAGTCTGAACAAATAAGTAAAAGGAAACTAATAAATTTTGCTTCTTGATTATTTCAATTCAACAGTAAATGATCATTTTTTCCTCACCTGAAGTCCATGAAGAGCCCCGTATACTGTTTGTGCCTTCACTCGAGCAGATAAACATATCAATAGACTGAAATCACAATTACAAAACACTACAAAATGGACCCTACTAATAAGATCATGAAGTTAGGTTGGCTTAATTCACACCTCCAAGTTCACAAGATCTCCTTTAGCTGAGATCGATAACTTGTATGATTCATCAACTCCATATTGAAGCTGCATTAATCAATGAAATGGTACATATAAACATCTGATCTGACATGTTCGAAGACATGATAAAAGCAGTAAATCATACCTCATCATTCGGTGATTGAATAACAACGTTGATTCCCTTCAAAATGTGAGATGGATCGAAACTGGAGAAGTTAGCCTGAATTACATGACCTGCTGAGATGACATCAAGTAATCTCACAACTGCATTCTTGAGAATTGAAGAACTATCACTGTACTTGCTCCCTTCGGTCTTAAGCTCAAACTCCTTTCCAATATAACGTTTCTCATGTCCATAGCTTACTGATTTTGGCATTGGCCATAGTTTCAATTGCTTAGTATCCGCAACAGCTGATACGAACAGAGATGATTGTATCCAAAATCCAATCAAAGTGGTTGCAATGTATATTCTTCCCATTAATATATCCTGCAAATAAAGTCAACTTAAATAAAATGACCAAAACTGATCAGAAGCTACTCCTAGTGATAGAGATAAGGAATCAAGTCAACACACATTGCTTGTCCCTTTAGAAACTTGTATCATTTCGACTTCTAGGCATTGTCGTCCCAGACATCATCATCCTAAATCCCGAATATCCATTATGTGCAACGATAGACTCGTTAATAACTCAATAATCATAGACTCGTTAGTAACTGGATAATCATTTCCATGGAACTTAATGAAAGATGGCAAACATAAACTGAGGAAACTAAAATATGAAATAATGCATTCTAATCTTAAACAAAATGCAGAGCCTCATGTAACATACCAATTCAACTTCAAACTTGTTTTTGAAGAAATGTATAAAGAAACTCAACTTTTTATTTAATGTTTATATTACCAAAAAGATAGAAAGATTCTACAGGTCACATGTGAATATAACAATATTTGGACTTTATAGTTGAACCACTCAGAAAAAGTAATCCAATGCATTATTGTTAAGTAATCCAAATAATTTACTTTTCCTTCTTTTGCAAATTGCCACTTCATAGTTTGAATTTGTTTTTTTATTATTATGTTGCAAACTCATGGGAATTCAAACAAATTACCATGAGTTTGAGGGGAGATTATAATAATAATAATAATAATAATAATAATAATAATATAAAATGAGTTTTAGAATAATTTAATACTCCTATAATGCAGTCCGAATAAGTTGTAACATTGAAAAGAATGTGAGCAGTAGTTGTTGCGTTGGTGGCAACGCACTAGCGGCCAGAACCACTATAGATTAGAGTGGTTTGTATTGATGAGCAAAACAAGGCCTCGTGCAATTGGTCCTCCACTTGCCTGCCTCTTTTTGTCTAGAGTCTCGATTTTATGTTACACTTTATGCAATTTTCTTTTGCTATATTCTGTTATTATTATAAGACATGTGTTGCTTTTCAAAAGTTGGTTTAGCGAATAAAAATAAAGTACAGCTATAATATTAAATAGAATATAACATAAAGTATTACACAAAATATAATGTAATAACTGATCTATTTTTGTATTCGCACAAGCGGAACATTGTTTTTTGTTGGAAAGCTAGTGTCTTCTATTTGTCCATTTCTCCATTGGTTGGACAAGGATATAAGGTACACTTCAGTTCCTTTAAATGTGAAGTGTGCACAAATAATTGGTAATATTGTTTGAAAAAGTATACTTCAGTCTTTCCATCAAATTCAATATATTCATTAAAAGATAGACTAAAATGCACAATTTATTCAAATATTATGAATCATTTAAGCAGACTTCATATTTAGAAGGATGAAAGTGTTACTCACACGGTCACCTTTATATAGGTCTATTTTCACAATTATCTATGATATTGCCGTCGTAATTGTATATATTTTTATTTTCTCGATTATCATAAATTAATTGTATTGATAGCACCAACAAAAGAAAGCAACATGTGTTAATTGGGGCTGAAATTTTGTTTTTTCCCCAAAATCACGATTTTCCGTCTAAAAGTAACGTTTAGGGACTACAACGCACTTTTTGTACCAATATTTTAGACGATTTTCACATACCCAACATTAACTGGGACCAACATGTTGGCAATTTTCTCAAAATAATAATCCAACAATTACAAGTAATTTAGTATCAAATACTAAAAAAAAATATTTACCATGGGAAGCCTGGACACGAATTGAGTATTGTACTCCCTCTACCCTAAATGATTTTGATTTTCATGATCAACAAAACACGATTTAAAATGTAAATATCTCTTATTCTACATACGAATTTTTTTTAAAAAGTTGATATTTCAAAAAATATTATTTATTTGGAGTATTGTTTGATGAGAATTATTGATCAAATTTTTCAAATTTTGATAACAAAAGTCAAAATGTATATAAATCATTTAGGGAAGTAACGGAGTATTTGCCAAAATTCTGTAATAGACTAATATCTCGTACCATTACAATATGTGTTCTTCACTGTTTGATCTAATTTGTTAATGTTTAACGTTGTCTTTCTTGATTGAAATGGCGGATATTTCAACACCATAACTCCATAAGTAATGCTAAAAGACAACATCTGCCGGACGATGAAGTCCATATAGTCATAATATTCTCAGCCTTGTCCAACTGTATGTCTGTATTCCATTCAATGCATATTTCATCGTATGCTCTTTACTTTCTTCATATTTCTACATTCCTAAATGAAGTCTTCTTCCACTTCTCTCACGCCCGCTAACAAACAGGTCAGACCAACAATTTCTGCATCAACTTTCTTTAATCTGTTCAAATTAAATAAACATCGAATTTCTGTTAAACTGATGTGAATGGGAACTTGTTTCTGTTCAAAAGCAGAATTTTCTACTGGCATGATTCTGCATTGCTTTTCTGAAGAATAAATTTCTCTGTTTGCAGGAAACATATATTCGTTCGCGTGACAGTCCATTTTTTTCTGGGATGAGAAGGGGTGAAGCGAAAGTTAATAATAAGGAGAGTCTTTTCGATATCCATGGGAAGTTAGCACCCAAAAGTATTTTCAGGTCAGTTTCAGACATTAGCGATGGGAGGCAGAGAAAGGGTTCATTGGTTGCTTCCACATTCAGTCCCTCGATGGATTCCCCTGACATTGTTTTAGAACCTGTTGGTCGATCTTCATCTGGAAGATGGTCAAAGACTTCATCTCCATTGTCAGAACTTAAAGTAGACTCTGCTGTTAACTCTGACTATAAAGATGAATTCTCGGACCTCACTAGTCCAAGTGTCAGCAAGGCGAATATAGAGAATCTCAGGGTGCCCTCAGGTGAAAAAATGGATAAATCTTACAGTTGGAATGAGAGAAGAACTTCTGTCTCCAATGTTCGCCTTCCTCCATCAGCAGCACAATTCTACATGGGGCATTCTCCAGCGGTGGAAGTGATCGAGTCTTCTGAGAGCATGTTCAGAGTGAACGAGTATCTGAAAACTAAAAAAGAGGAACTCAAAGCTGGCATACCAGGAAGGTTCTTGCATGCTGTAGTAGGACCAGATGCCTCCGGTAGACACTATTCTTTTTTGTGTTTGGAAGGCAACTCTGCCTCTTTCTTCTCATTGCATTTGCACGATCTACATAGTTCAAAAAGCCTGACATGGGATTACTCTGCAAGCTTAGCTAGTTAGTAACATTCATTTTTTTCAACGAATAAACTACGTGAGGACATAAGCATCATTATTGCTCTTCTAATGTGATGGCTAGGAATTTCTATTTCTATACTGCATCAAATTGCTCAAATACAGGATAAATCGGCTTGTGTTTGACTTTATATATGGTATAGCAGACCTTGGATCTGTGGCAGCAACCATCATGTATGCATATTACCTGGATAAATCAGTGCAGTTCGATCAGTTTTGCACAATACCTATCATCAACTTAAAGAGAGAAGAAGTAAATTCTCGGGCTGAGCTCAAATGGATTCTTGAGCAATGCCATATTTATGAGTCGTCTTTAGTTTTCATTGATGAGGTATTTCTTATAATTATTTCGTCCAGGGGGGGTAAGTACGTCCTCTTTTAGTGCTTCAGAAGTCACAATTTGAGTTCCTGTCTGGTTGATCTCATGCAGATTGACTTGTCCTACTACAATTTATTTGGAAGTCTCAAACTAGTCTTGCTGAACTCTGATAAACTTCCGTCTCATCAAGAGGTAATTGCTCACCATGTTTGTTTTCGTGTTATGATCAACTCAATGTGGTTTCAATTTATGTGGCTTCCTAAACAGGACTTGCATGATGCCCTGGTAGAAATATTTCACTGCAGAAAGGTATTGTTAGTTTCCATCAGTTGAATGGCAGTAATAGTTAGATTCTCACTTCAAAGTGATCTCCTTACACACACAGAGAGAGAAGATTATTAAGAAATTCTCTTTTTATAAGAACATTTTGTATGTTTCTTTTTTGATACAGGAAGATAATGCTTATCCGTGGGTCGAGAATACTACAGTGGCACAGGTACTTCAGTTATAGTTCTTGTCCAATTTACATGTCACTGCTACATTATGTTTGCAAACGAAGAGAGAATAATTAGGATCACTGTTTAGACATGGAATTGGCATAATTAGTACCAATTGAGTCGGAGATCAGGTAAATCACATACGCATTTCAAATCAGAATCCCGATATGAAATTTTGTCGCACCGTTTTGTTGTCTTAGATGATTTAAGCATGTTTGACATCAGTAGGTTTGGGTATTTGGCATCTGCCTGGTTTAGCTTATTATATGCTTTTCATGCATTATAGTTTTCTCTTAAATTATCTAACAGCTAACATTAAGTTATCTATTGTCACAGGATGTCTCGTGTTGCACTGTTATTGCAGAAAAATTTGCGCTTACATCACCGGAGGCTTTGGTCGTAAAAGGTGTTAGCCGACTTCTGGTATAGACACTTCCCGAATTGACCCAACATAAAGTGATATAGCTACTACTGCTTCACAATACATGAGAAGTGTAGCTAGAGGTTACACTTTTTTAGTTTATTTGATTTTGCAGCCCTCATCTATCCTTAGCTAGAGATTACACTTCCCTTGTCTATTTAGTTTTCTTGTTTCGTCTATACTTTCCCCCGATGACGTCAGCCAATGATCGCAGTGAGATTGAGAAATTAGATTGATCTCAGTTTGTTCTAGGGCTAACACTCTTATGTTGCATTTGGTAGCCAGGAATGGAACGGGATAAGGTGGGAATGGAATAAAAGTTGATTGCATTCCTAACATTTTGTGTTTGATTTAGTATTTCCACTGCAGTTAGCTGGCATACTTTTGGACACTGGGAACTTGGCAAACCCTCAATCTACAGAGAAAGATAAGTACATGAGTACCTTATTGATCCATGGAGCCGGTCGATTAGGATTTAACGGGCTTTATCAGACTTGTACGCCTTCCATCGATCTTTTACTCTTTTTTAATGTCAGGTTATACCTTTTACTTAACAATTTGGTGGCTTGAACTTTGAGTTGAGCTCCATGTGCTTTCAGTGAGGTACAAAATGTATGATGTAACAGAGCTCAAGGTGCAAGATATTTTGCAGAAAAATTTCAAAAAATGGACAAAACTAGGTGAGAACATTTTTAGCAGTATTATCATTAATTACGTCAATATACGCTCATCTGCTACACCAATTAACACTCACATACTTGAAAAGGTTAAAAGTGGAACCAATTGAAACTGAAGTTATGCATAAAGATCACATGCATAATAAAATCGTTGATCGTTAGTCGAATTTAGAGCTTGGCCCAATTTTACACGTTCGATGCTTGTTCTCTATCATTGCACATCTTAGGAACACTGAACTAGTTGTTAGTATGTTACCCACAACGTAGTGGTGCATTAGTATCTACAGACTACAAATTTCTGTAAGGTCAATGGGAGAATCTTGCACTGATTTGCATTATATTTTCTTGTTCGGGCTTTTGTATCTGTGTTATTAAGTTTGTCATCATCTCTCGAATGACCAGAAAGTCCTCTGATAACAGTCCATTTGAAGCCACTATACAAACATGCTAGATGTTGAGATACAAACTGTAAGTTGTTTGACTAAGTGAAGATAAGTATTAATGGCAGAGTCAGAATTCGATGCCATGTGACACGCCATCTATTAGCTACAGTAAAAGGTTAAGTAATTTCACTGATGACTCTCATGGTTAACACTGCAAATTAAATTTTCAGGAAGATATGACGACGGCATTTCAAGATCAATGATCACATCCAATATTGGGATGAGTTCAATTGGAGTTTCTGTTGAACAACTTCTGTCACATAGTACTAGTGCAGCTCAAGAAATTACAGAATTTCAGCGTAAGTAAATAAACTTCTTGTATTTGTTTAACAGCCATAGGACAGTTGGTTCAACCTCCGCCCTTTCACGTTTAAAGTTTCAACAGAAACCTAATTATCTACTTCCAAGTTGCATCTGGCCTTTTTCTTCCCATCATTGCATGTCCGGTGTCCCTCATAACATCTCATCTTGGCCATTCTGGTAGAAATCCCCGAGAATGTTATAACATTATTGTCCACATTTATGCATGTTCGTTGCAGTTTTAAATCGTTTGATAATTATTCACGCTTTCATTGTTACGTGCAGGATTAGAGAAGCTCTGTCTTCTCGTAATTATCTCTGGTTATTATGATACGAAGAAGGCCTTTAAGGTTTGAATTCCACTATGCTCTCACTTTTGTTCCTCAATGGCATTTATTATGTCTTGCTTCTGTTAAATCTAGTTTCTAAGTACTGTTTTTTATATTGTTTCTTTTCCATTTTGAATCGTCATTAAACACCAAAGAGGGAAATCCTTATCAGTGCTGAATGCTCAGATGCCATGGATGACATTCTTGAGTTTTTCAATTCCCACGCATCTGAGCTACCTCTTTCTGATATGCATCGCCCAGGTTAGTCAATTACCCCGTAGATCGAATATATACAATCTTTCTATACCAAATAATTTAAAAGAGAGCTCATCCGCTTTTAATACAACAAAAGTGTTTGTTCTTACATCGGCCACTAGCCTTGCGCGGCCCTAGAGTGATAATGCGATGTTAACTGGTAAGGTTTTAATGTTGCAGGCTTAAGAGATGAAATGAGAATATTTCAGATTGAAAAGGTCGCATCAAGAAATAACATTGAGCGGCTCCTCGATGAATTTTGTGTTATGAGAAAAATGGTCAAATTTGTTAACAAACATTGATTTTTATCAATTACTACTTTGTGATGTTCCAAGATAATTTGATATTTATGTGAAGTAGTTAGCTACATTGTGATCTACACTAGCAACAAGTTATATAAAGATTTGAGTTTCCTTAGACCACATAAAATGGGCATGAAAAAATGATTGTCTGCAATGAACAAATAATAGGTCGTGTGTAGTTTACATGATGCGGTTGTGGATGTGGCATGTGCACAAATCATGAAATGGACATATTAAGTCGTCTGAAACAATTACGTGTAGCTTAAATTTGTCATAACTACAATAATATCACATCGTACTCTTTTAATGTGCTTGTCACATGACATCATCTTCATCATGCGAAACGAGCCCATTTTTTCCTTGTATATAAATTGGGTAAAATTGCAAACTCAAGGGCCTGCACATAAGGGGGCTTGGAATTAGACAATTAGTTGTCTCCGGATGTGAGTGCCGGCCCAACAAGGTATAGAGCCGGTTCATCTGCACGGACCCCCTCTCAATAACGCCCCAAAATTTTAAAAATTACTATATATATTTATATTTTAAATTCAGTTTAATATTAGAGTTGCCATGAATTTATTGTGTATTATTCAATTATGTAGATCCATGTCCAGTACAATCTTCTAGCACTAATGCTAGTTATTATTGCCAATTCACCATTAAAATAATTTTATAATTTAATCTACAATCAATATCATTAAAGAATCAATTTTTTATTTAGATGTCAAATTCTCAATAACCAACGATAAGGTCTTCCTTTTTGTACTCCCAATTACGTCATTATAAAATTGTTTAACTTATTATACTATAAAAGAACGTCTCGATATCATATTTTGGATACTATTTTATATATAACTAAATATTTTATTTTCATTTTGTATTTCATTTTTATATTATGTAAAGAAAATATTAGTCTGAAAGTCCAAAAGGGAAAAAACGAGTAAATAAACCTATAAATTCACAAAGGGACATCTATAACTTTTCTCAAAATGTTGAAATGATCACATAGTAAGTAAACTTATATTTTATTTCTTCTAATAATTATAGCAAATTGAAATTTTCTACTTATTCATTTGAAGGATTCTATTTTCAATTTTTGCACACAATCCCCGAAATATTAAAATCGTGGACTCTCCGTCATTAAATGTAACTCATTATGCCAATTACACTCGATTGAGCAAATGCTGAGCTATTATGGGTTGGTCTCACATGCAACGCTTTTAAGACTGGAAAGTGATGAAATGCAATCACCGCCCCACCGCACTTCCCACCTTCACCCCCCCCATGCATCAACTAAAAACAAGATCCTATGTCTTGTGACTTATCTTCGTATTGTCTCTTGAATTTTAGCAACATATTCAAATTGCCACTTGAAACTTTATTAAATTTCAAAGGCTTTTTTGCATCTAGGCACCTGAATTACTATTATCTTTGCAAATAGGTACTTAAACTGTTTTTGTTGTAAATAGGCACCTGAGCACATGAACTTTCGACTTTTTGATTTTTTCAACATTTTTTGAACGTTTTTAATAATTTTATAAGGGCAAATTAGTCAAGTCACCTTATAAACTAACCAAACACACATAAACAAACCAAACCCACTAACTCACCCTCAAATTCTAAACTCAACCCCTCTCTTTCTTCTTTTTTCTTCTTCACCAACTTCAACCACCCTCTTTCTTCTTCTTTCTTCTTCACCAACTTCAACCACCACCATCTTTCTTCTTCTTCTTCTTCCTCACTTTCTTCACCATTTTCTTCCTCACTTTCTTCACCACTTTCTTATTCTTCCTCACTTTCTTCTTTTTCTTCATAACAACCACCACCAACAATGAGGGGTGGGGCGTGAAATCGGACAAGGAAGGGGGGTGGGGGCTCGAAATCGAGCATGGAAGGGGGTAGGGGGTCAAAATCGAGCAAGGAAGGGGATTGAGGGTTCAAAATCGGGATGGGGGAGGGGGTGGGTGGTCAAAATCGAGAATGGGGAGGTTGAACTCTGGAAGGGATGAGGGTGGTGGACTGAAATGGGGAAGGGAGGGGGTGGTGGTGTGGTGGTTTTATGTGTTTTAAGAAGAAAGGTGGTGGTTGGTGAAGAAGAAAGGTGGTGGTTGGTAAAGAAGTAAGGTGGTTTTGTGAATTGAAGGTGGGTGGGTGGTGGTTGGTGAAGAAGAAAGGTGATGTTTTTGTATATTGAAGGTTGTGGTGGTGGTGGTAATGATTGAAGGTTGGTGAAGAAGAAATGGGATGGTTGGTGAAGATGAAGGGAGGGGCAAATTTGAAATTTCAATGGTTGATAGGTATAGAATTACATGTATACAAGCCGAATATTATAATTAAGTTATGGCACCTGAACTTTTCCACAAATTTTTTTTTCTTTCAAAGTGGCACCTGAACTTTTTCACAAATTTTTCAATATGACTAACTTGCCCTTGAGTTAAGCATTATTAAATTATTTGAAATGTTAAAAAATACTGAAAAAATCAAAAAGTCAAAAGTTCAGGTGCTCAGATGCCTATTTGCAACAAAAAACAGTTCAGGTGCCTATTTGCAAAGATAGTAGTAGTTCAGGTGCCTAGATGCAAAAGAGCCAATTTCAAATTACTTCTTATATTCTATTTTGTTTCATATTTCCCTAAATCCTAATAGCGGTTGCGAACTTCTATTTGTTCATCGCCGTTCACTCGAACATACACTTTTTTAGAAAAAGAAAAATTATATGTATAAAGGAAAAATTAGTATAAAAGGTAGCATTTAAAATTATATTTGAATATATTTAAGTGTTTTGAACAGACACTTAAAAAATTATGCCAATTTGAACCGACACTTTAAAATTCCTAGATCTGCCACTGTCTAATAGTGATAATGGGTATGGATGGGATAAGATATGAGGGTATAAGGGTAGGGTGTGACCGTGTGAAGAAGAAGGTAATGAGATGGGATTAATTATTAATTATCAATTTTGTTATTTTTAGAAAATGTTTCATAAAACTAATAAATGTGATATTCCAAGTATGCCCTTCAACACAATATTAGTGCATGGGTGATATTAGTATTTAGCCGGCAAAATGAAAGAACTTATAATATACTCCCTCTGTTTTTTTATCTATTGTTTGGAATCCGTGTAGTCAATTTTTGATCATTAATTTTTATTAGTCGATAAAAAATAATATAGTCATGTTGGATCTTATTAGATTCTTATTAATCTATATTTTTGAAGTACCAAATTTGTTATAACTTGTCTCGTTGATCGTGAAAAGTCAAAAAACTATCTTAAAAAAAATCAGAGAGAATAAAAAGCAATTTGAGACTGAACAAAGTATCATGACTCAGGAGAACTTGAAACTTCCATGACAACACAAAAATAAGCCATATCTTTCTAAAATTAACTGTCTTATTTTTGAAAAATTGTTAAATTATGAATTTTTTATATTATTTTTTAAATTTTAAATTTCAATAATTTTGTATATGTTTTATTACAATTATAGAAAATATAGCTAATAATAATATTATTGATATAATTAATTACTAATATAAAAGTTATTTCAATCAAAGCTGTAATTGTGATGTAAACTTATAACATTTATTAGTTTTAATTATAAAAATTAGCATTGTCATATTGGTAATGGAGATATTTAATCTACACTATATTTAATTGGGGAAGGTGGTAATTAGTTTTTTTTAGTGAAACCCCATGTTCTAAAAATTCCATAATTGTAGGAGAAGTTATAAATAAAATTTAAATTCAAAATCAATACTTTATAAATTACTTTAAATATAAATTTGAATAAATATTTGTACATGACAAATTATCAACGATTGTTTCCATAATTATTAATTTTATATTTTTATTTAATGACTATTTTATTAAAATGCACAAGTATGGATTGTGCCCAAAAGACTAATTAAAGTAATAGTTCACATTCATTCACGAGGTGCCCTCAAGCCTCAAAGTCATTTGGGTCACACTCGCGACAACTTTTTCCCTTAACAAAAGAACAAAAACATAAGAACGTTGGGGGACATTGGCCTACCACAATTGTCTTAAAGGCCAAACAATTATTCTGTTAAAATCTTCCTCTATCAATAATAATTACGTCTTTTGATTTTTATATTCTAAAATCAAAAAAATTAGTTAAACCGGCTATGTATCAATATCAACATCAACTGAATTAATATATTCAATCAAATCTAATTTCTACTAAGGTGATTCGTGTATTTAGAGTATCTAGTGTCTTTATAATTATTTTTAAAATATTCTCTATTTATTACCTTTATCAATTTTGAGGGGTTATTTTAGTTTAGATACTTTTTCAAATTCCTTATTTTACACCCTATTCAATCAAAATAAAAACATTAAATATAATGTGTCATCATTAATATAGGAGAGAGAACATGAGAACACAAAAAATGAAGAACAATAGCATGACACATAAGAGAGATAAGATAAAAAGGGAATTTTGGGGTTTGGGTGGGAAATCCTATTTAGATCATTCACACTAGTCACCTTAAATTTATCTCTAAAATCTTCTCTATTTATTACCTTTATCAATTATGGGGATGTGTTTTAATTTTATGACTTTTTCAATTTCCTTACTTTGACACCCTATTCAATATAAATAAAAGTAAAAGTAATGAAAAAATAATTTTTGTGAGGAAGAAAATAGACTTGATTGGTGATGATGCATGAGAGAGAATAAAGTGAATTTGATAAAGTTGGTTTTGAGGAATGATATCAATACCCATATATTGGCACATATAATTGCTTCCTCAAAAATTTGATGTGGGCCATCTTGTTATAGGGAATCTAGAAAAGATGATTTTTGACACTTTTTTGTTTTTCCTTCCCTTTTATTGGCACAACAATAGAGATCTCTAAATATTTTGTGTGGGCCATCTCGTAATAGGGAAACTGAAAATGTGATATTTTAACATGTTTTAATCCATCCCTCCCTATTATTGAGTTAATAAGGCTTTTTGGGAATCTAGTGTGAATGCTCTTATAAACCCGAATATCTATAGTTTCACCCGAAAGTTCATAAAAAATCGACTGATTCGTAATAAAAACATACTTATGATGAGAAATATGAAATATTCTTATAATTTTGTTCCTAATGCTATTTAAAAGCACATGTTAGTAATAAAAATAGCCACTTTATTTATTAAGCTATTAGTATTAATCAATACTTCAGGCTTTTACGGGCAAGATTTTTTGTGTGATCTAGTTGAAAAATGACCTTAGACAATATTAGTATCTCGTTTATTTAAGGCTTATTTTTATTTTGGACCCTGAACTATCACGTAAGTTTTAAATTGGACCCTGATACTATTTTAAGACTTATTTTGGACCCTATACTACGCTTTGTCTCATTTTGGACCTTAAAATGCCAAATAAAATTGGAATAGGGGCACATTTTAAAATAAATTTATATGTGGGGATATTTTATAATACTTAAATTACAAAACAACCCCTCCCTCAACCTCAAACCCCACCCCTACCCCTACCCCCACCCCCTACCCCCCATCTCACCCGTAACCCCCTTACCCCCCCACCCCCACCCCCGTAAATCATCTAATGGAAACCTTCAACAATTTACCCCTTATGTTAGGAATGTCTTGTAAGAAATGCTAAAATTTAATTGGAGGGAGTAACAACATGTGTATAAAGAATCAAAGATTGCAATTACCCAGCTACATTGCAAAGTCTAAAGGTAGCTTTTTCATTTATTTTCTGAACAAAGGGGTCAAAATTCTCAATACCCATCTGCCGAAATCTACTCCTTGACAAAATAATTCTCCTGCAAAATTCAAAACACAACAAATAGTTGTAATTATTAAGGAAATGTAGTAGTAGTAGTACTAATAAATTGAAATAAAGTAGAGAAAATTGGTTTATTACCTGCCTACCTAGTATGAGAATAGGAGAGTGAAAACTGAGGAATCGAAGGGAAGAATCTGAACATCATAGATTACATCGAATTTCAAGAACACGTGGTCGATTTTTGGGTTGTTGCAACTTCAAGTTTAGCAGTTCATACAAGACATTCCTAACATAAGGGGTAAATTGTTGAAGGTTTCCATTAGATGATTTTGGGGGGGTGGGGGTAAGTGGGTTACAGGGGTGGGGGGGGGGGGGGGTAAGTGGGTTACGGGTGAGATGGGGGTAGGGGTGGGGTGTGAGGTTGAGGGAGGGGTTGTTTTGTAATTAAAGTATTATAAAAGATCCCCACATATAAATTTATTTTAAAATGTGCCCCTATTCCAATTTTATTTGGCATTTTAAGGTCCAAAATGAGACAAAGCGTAGTATAGGGTCCAAAATGAGTCTTAAGATAGTATTAGTGTCCAATTTGAAACTTACGTGATAGTTTAGGGTCCAAAATAAAAATAAGCCTTTATTTAATAGATATTTTGTTTTATATATGGTTTACGTTTTTATATCAAACTACGTCTACAATATATAATGATCGAAAATTTTCGTTTGTAACGAGAAATTCACAATTACTATATATGTAAACAATGTGATGTGGTAGCTTTTTCCTGAGAAGGCTCTCCACCTCAAAGGGGTCCTCCATAGTCTCCTTGCCTGGCCTGTGTTTGATGGGGGACTCCTGTCTCTTTTCCACCCTTGATGGAATGGAAGGTCTAGGGAGATCAGCCTCCTGCCCCTGGGCCATTGCAGGAGTTGGAAGGGCTCCTAAATGTCCTGGGTAGAGGTGGGATCCCGTCCTAGGCCTCCTAGGGACCTCTACAAAGATGGAAGTGCTCCTAGACACCTCTTGAGAAGTGCTCCTGTGTCCCATGGCTTCGGGTGGTGGATGTTTGCTTGAAGAATCTCCTCCTGACTGCTTCAGCTCCAGCTCCGGGTACCTAAGGCCACGACTGGCTAGGCTGCGGCCACTCCGACGATCAAGTTAGTATGAGATCAAAGGAGTGACTAGAGGAGAATGGAGTAGAAGGAGAATATCTAAAAGGATGTTTGGAGTATATGGAATATCGGAATATTTGCTAATATGGCCAAGTAAGAATTTCTACCTTGTGTGTGAGATAATTCTTACCAACCAAATATTTTCCAACCCTCTCTCAAGTGGAAATGAGTGAGTATTTATAGGCAAGGGCCTTGGTCTTGAAGCCTTGAGATGATGACAAGTGGAAGGTGAGGATTGAGCCAAACCTTCTTTCACTAAAATGTGGATTATATTCTTTTGGGCTAGCCTTGGACTTTGGAGCCTTTTACCCAAAATGAGGGTCTTCTTCTTGATAAAAGAAGGCCCTCATCACGATGATTTCAAATTCTCAATTATATATATAGAATCGTGCTAACATAGTCCTTTCATCAAAAAAGAGGAAGTACATATAATAGCAACATTATTATCAAGTCGCACATGAAGCAATTTAGTGCTATTAATGATGCATTGCTTTATTCACGTTTGGAGCAACAAGAGTTATATTGTAAGAGGACTTATTACTTTAACCCTTTAATAATATCTCTATGGTCACTTTTTGTAATAGATGATTACAAAATAAATGTTCCTCTAAGGGAATATGTGAAACGATTAATACCAAATATTACTAAAAAAATGTTGCATTAGAATGTAACAATATCTATGTTATTATAAAAAGAATGAAGTTAGACTTGTAACCTTAATGATCTCGTTATTTTTTGTCTTAGAGAATTACGAGAAAGTAAATTATATACGAGATATACTTCAAAAGGTAAGGGGACTTGGACTATAAAGATAGAGGAATTCAATTATTATTTTAAAAGTAATTTTAAGCAGAAATCCAAAAGTCAAGTCTGATTTGTATGTTTGAGCATTTTATTTAATTAGTTATTATTTTAAAACTATTTTAGTTTAACGAAAATTAAAATTGTAACAAAAATACGAACTCAATAACTAGAATTTACATAAACATCATATTTAAACTTATTTTCTTTAAGCTTCTAAGTCTAAATTGGTCGAAAATGATTGATTCTCAAACTTCAAAGGAATATAACAACAAAAGCAGGCGTTCGTTTTTGTTGCTACTCCCCATCTCATCATTTTGTTTTCTTTTTTAGCTAGTGTATCAAGCATTTCCGTTAAAGGCAGTGTTTAACTTTTCACATTGCTAATTGCTTTAAAAAATAGGGTTAATGGCCGGGATCATCACTTACATTTTTTCAATATCACCGGTAGTGTTGTTACCGGTCTGGTTCGGATCGGGTATTCACTCTCCAGGGAACCGGACTGTTAAATTACCGGTTCTATCCGGTCCAGACCGATAATTATATCGGGTATATTTTTTGGACCGCTACTTATCCGATAACTTATCGGGTGGATACCGGTCCGGACCGATTCCGAGTATATCAGACAAAAAAATAAATTGAATACAAAAATCCTTTAAAAAAATTAAAATCAATAATATAACATCTAAAAATTAACTTACGATTTGTTATTGGATACTATATCGGGTAACTTATCGGGTACAATTTTTTTTTTTACACGTTTCCGGACCGTTATCTTACCGGGTGGCTAAACGGACCGGAAATTTTGGACCGGATACTGAGTGGATCTCTGTTTTCCCGGACCAACAACAGCCCTAATCACCAGTTGATCACTTACCATTTAAAGGGTCCGAGTTGATCACTCAACTTTTAAATTTGTCTCAGTTGGTCTATGGGCTATTTTCCGGCTGATCAACGCCTGTGATGACCATTATTAAGGATTTTTTCACCTTTTCATGTTGAGATTAAGGGTCAGTTTTGAGTTTATTTTTAACTTTCAATTTTTTTTGCTTAATTTCGACATGAAAAACAAAAAAGCCCTTAGTAATAATGGTCATCACGTGCGTTGACCGAGCGTCGACTAGCCGGAAAAATGACCGATAGACCAACTGAGACAAATTTTAAAAGGTGAGTGATCAAGTGAGACCCTTTGAAAAGTAAATGATCAACTGGTGATATTAGGAAAAGTAAGTGATATTCCCAACTATTAACCCTAAAGAAAATGTTATAGAACTCCGAAGCATATAACGATGGACTAGCACAAAATTAATATTTATGCTACACTAATTAGAAATATTAGGTTATATTGGACTAAATAATGTTATACGTAAACAATTAATTATATATATGATTACCTAGTAATCTACAAAAATTAATATTAACTGAAAATGGCAAGATGTTGGCATGGATTGATAGTGAGAGCAGAGTCAGTTCATATATTTTTGGGGTTTGATGTGAAAAATTTGAGATGAAGCTTTCAAATTCTTTCTATATATATATTAGTTATGAGAGTATGAATATAACAACATTATTTAATAACGAATTCCTAAATTACTACCTAGTAGACTTTTATAATAGGTTCCAACTAATAGACAATTAGAATAGCATATGAGACAAATTGTCCCAAACAAGAATTGAATTGAGTACCTTTTAGTTGAAAGCCTAGTTGAAAACTTGATTAGATATCATCACTTTATTGAGCCATCAAACGAGGCCCTTAATATTAAATAATATATTTTGAATGTCTGATAACTCATTTTTATTAATTGAAATGAAATATAATATTACATGATTGCACAAGACAATATCACTGAACACTATTTGATGTAAAATCGTTTATAATAGAATCACATGTACAATGTTTAACATATCATTTTTAACGCATAAATTTTCAATTCACTCAATCTTTCATGTTATTGGTTAAATTATAGTAAGCGCTACAATGATGGTTGAGTTCATAAATTAATGTGATGTTTTTATGTAAGTAGTTCACTATTTCTTTTAGTCCAGTGACTTTTTGGTTCATATAGTACAAAAATTATGAATTTAACATAATATCATTAATTTTAATTATGTTGTTAATCATCAATTATGTTATCAAACATCAATTCAATTATGAATGATCTCATCAATCATCAATTTTAATTTTTTTTATCAATACATAATATAAAAAAATACATTTATCAAAATTACGGGGCCTTCCAGATCGGGGGTCTAGTGTCGCCGCGCTGTGCCCTCGCCTGAGGTAAGGACCGACACTGATAAAGTGTTGGGCGGAAAAGAAAAGGTGATAGGAACAACATAGTCATTTCATTTTAAAACATAACTTTAACGATAAATATTAGACTTAAAAACATTTCACAATAAATAAATAGTTGAAAGGGTATATAAAAGAAAATGTCTATAGTTGAGGGGCAAGTAGCCAAAAAGGCAATTAAATTAAAGGACACTCACTGTACATTCCAAAACTGTTTTGCCGAGTAAATTATCTTTTTCTCAATTGTATATTTATAGACGTTAATGCGCACAGCAATCAAGAAAGTAAGCAGACCCCCACATTCTTCTTCTCTTTCTTCAGACATCTAACATCTTCCTATGTCTCTACTCTCTTGTAGTAGTATTTTTTCTTCTCTTTTAACACAAATACCCAATACACTTCACACTAAAATACATCTTTTCTCGATTGTGTATTCTTCTTCTCTTTAACAGAATACGCTTTACATTTCAATACTCGACTCGTTTCCAACACTACCTCCTCTTTTAACTGGTCCGAATAAAAGGACGTATATTTTCTCATTATTAATAATCCTTGTTAAGTTTGCTTCACTGCAACAGAATAAACTTCATATTATACTCGACTCATTTTCAACACTACCCTTCCTTTTGGCTGGTCCAAGTAAAAGGGCGTTTATTTTTTCATTACGACTAATCTTTGTTAAGTTCACTTCACTTCGCTTCAGTTGACGTAGCATTATTTGCATCTAACCCAATTTGAAACCCCTTCAGCAAAAACAGGCAACTACTGTACTTGCCTTTTGGGGTACCCATCTTGACGGAATTTAACCTCACAATTTGTCTCGTTTGCATGAACCTTGTCATAAATTGTTGGGTTCGAATGTAGCTTAGGGGCAACCATTTAGAGTTAATAAAGAAGCAGCTTCTTGGAGTATCTACAAAAGCTTCAAGTACATGCATTGTATGGGGGTTTTGTTTTTTTTCAGTAAAGACTTGATATTTTGGTTGTTTCTCATCTTGGGATTTCGGGTAGTTTCAGTAAAGACTTGATTTTTTTGGTTGGGGTTTGGTTTCTTTTTCAGTAAAGACCTGATTTTTTTGTTGTTTTTTCGGTTGGGGTTTTGGTTTCTTGACAAAAAAATTAGTAATGGGGTGTAATAAAGGTGTTGGAATAATAAAGTTGGTGCTTTTAAGTTTATTGTTCTGTGTTGGGTGGAGTTGGGGTCAGGAAAGTGATGAAGAGGATGTTACTGCAGTTTATATTGTTACTTTGAAACAGGCTCCTGCTGTTCATAGTAGTGATTATGTCTATGATGAGCTGAGAGTGAAGGGTCACCATTTCAACAAAGGTCACCATATCAAGAAAGGTGTTGTTGGAAGCAAGAAGAAATTGAAGAAACACTTGATTAAACCAAGGTAAGGATAATAATTTGTTTTCTTAGGTTAATTCTGTCTTTTTCTGTTGTAAATTAGCGATGAGGTGAGATTCGAACCTAGGACCTTCTGGTCGCTATTCTGGTCACTAGCGAGATCATTTTCCACTAGACTATTCAATTACTCAAATTCTGTCTTTTTTTAGTTTGTAATTTTCATTCTTTTTGATAAATTGTGTGGAAGTGGTGGTGGTGGTGGTGGTGTGGGTTTGGGGGGTTGGTGTAGTGGTTACACACTCAAATGCTCGGTTTAATCCTTGGTGGTTCGGTTTCTAAAATGTGTTACTCTTCCGTTCTTTTTTAGTTGTTCTTTTAGGCAAATTAAGCAAAAATAAATGGTAGTCAAAAAATATATTGGAAATGTAAATGACAATCAATTGAAACTGTTCGTAATCAAAAAGTACATTGAAAATGTAACATTACATTTGATTATGCTAAAAAGACAACTATTTATAAATAAACAAAATTAAGGCTAAAAAGATAACTACAAGTAAACAAAGGGAGTGTATTGTGTAGAAATTTGGATACTTAAGGTAGTACTCAAATGCTCTGTTAATCATGAGCTGTAACTAAGTGATCTCATTGATTTAATTAATCATGTTCATGTTGCAGATTTCCTGTAAGAATAAAGAGCTATCTTAATGGTGGTCCGTTTAAATTGGTTGTTTTGTTCCAATGTTTCTGTCAATCATAGGGTTCTTATTCTTTGTGTTTGCTGCTGTGAATTATTTGATGTTATTTTCTGAGTCTTCATAGACATGTTGGTGATGTAATTTGATTATTTATGTGATAATCAGAAATGCTACCAGAACAGGGAGAAGTTATTTTTCACGTGTTTCTCGGATTCATGATTCTTTATTGAATAAGGTGTTAAGAGGGGAAAAGTACTTGAAGTTGTACAGCTACCATTACTTGATCAATGGATTTGCTGTTCTAGTCACTCCACAACAGGTATGTTGCAGGTCAATTTGATCGTCTATTGTTGATAATTGATTTATTGGGTTATCATGTGATCCCTAACTAACTTGCAACAATAAGTTCTTAGATTTTGTTCTGCAATGTGATGTATTTATGTGAATATAATGAAGGCTGACCGGCTTGCACTGAGGAGAGAAGTTTCAAATGTGGTATTAGACTTTTCTGTAAGAACAGCTACCACCCATACGCCTCAATTTCTGGGCCTTCCTGAAGGTGCATGGCTTCAAGAAGGTGGAGTTCAGATGGCAGGGGAAGGAATTGTCATTGGATTTATTGACACTGGGATTGACCCTACGCATCCTAGCTTTGCTGATAATGCATCTGGAAAGCAGTACCCTGTCCCCAATCACTTTTCTGGCATCTGTGAAGTCACTCGAGATTTTCCCTCTGGTTCTTGCAACAGAAAACTGATTGGGGCTCGCCATTTTGCTGCTTCTGCTATAACTAGGGGTATATTTAATGCATCAGAGGATTATGCCTCACCATTTGATGGCGATGGCCATGGCACGTAAGTCTAATGATTTTAATGTGGCATGATTTGGATATTTAAGTGGTTTCAAATTATATGATGCTGTCAAGATCTCATTTTTTTCATTAACTCTATTTTCTCTACTAAAACTCTACTTCCTGTGCTATGCAAAACATTAAAAGAATAGACCAAACATCAATTGGGCAGGCAAAAATATCCTGGAGATTATTTTTTGAATCTTAACTCAAACCCAATAACCAAACACGTTTCCATTTCTGGTTTTGACAACATAAATAAACGAAAAACATAACATCTTGTTGTTTTTACTTTTGACAACATAAATAAAATATATGAAACAATAAGCTGGTTACAAAAGTGTCCACAGAACTTCACGAGAAACTTGTAATGTTATTTTCACCTCTTAACTTTTTCCAGCTTTAATCAATATAAGATCTGCATGCCCAGTTTGTTAAATTCAACTTATGACTAGAGCAAGATGTACCTGGTGTCCTGCTACAACACTCGACATAGTAAAAATTTGCGAACTTTTGAATTTTTACAGGCACACAGCTTCAGTTGCTGCAGGGAATCACGGGATTCCTGTGGTCGTAGCTGATCATAAATTTGGAAATGCAAGTGGAATGGCCCCTCGTGCACAGTAAGTAGTGTAACAGTCGCAGATCTTGAATTATTAGTTTGACCGAACAACTACAAAACAATCTTGTGTAGTATCATCCTTTGGCATGAGCCCAATCATTCTTTGTGCTCCATTTCCTGAAAAGGCAGTTTGTTATTAATAAATGAAAAAGGCAACTCATTGACTAGAAGAGGATCTTGAACAGGACATAAATAATTAAGAACAAAAGTCTTTTTTTCCCTTCCTATTCTGTGCAAGTGCACATTAAGCTGCATGGGATTTTGATGAGTATCAAGTCTTGTTTCAGTACTGCGAGTCGGATGCTCTTATATAAAGAATAAATCATCTGGGGGTATTCTGTCATTAGGCTGCATAGGCTTTTTCAATTATGGGTATCAAGTCTACTTTTATTATTATGGCTTGGATGTTCTTGAATAAAGGTTAAATCATCCAGTAGACTTTACGCGAAGGTGATGTTATCTCTGAATGATTTGTGTCAAGAGTTAACATTAATATGTTCTCATCATTGGTATTAATTGGAGGAACTCCCATTGTCAATAGGGGAATTACCTTAGATTCATCTCCAGTTGTTTTTAAGCTGGGGAACTGTTATGATATAACCCTTAATGTGCTGCCAACCATCTTAAATCTTTACCATACATGCATGACATTCATTGGCCCTCTCTTGGACAAGTCTTTAACACATTAAATTGCAACTTGAGTTTTTGTATATAACTGGATGCGTCAGATAAACGGAGATCTCTCAAACATATGCGTAATTTATCCAGACTCCATAGAACTGGCAATGGATGTTTTTGAAGTTTCCGAAGCCACAGATATCCAAGCTCATAAATCTTAGACTTATCTTTTATAAAACTTGTTTTTGAGCAATTGCAACATAGTACATAATGACTGAATGAGGATAGTCTCTATTCTATATCTTGAGTAAGCAATAGACCCTCTGCAATTTATTACTCTATGATATTGAATGGAAAGTATGCCTATTTGAAGTTAAATAATTTGTATATGTATTCTTATTATAATTGCATCACTTGCTCATTGAGCACCGATTTCTTTTCTATGTATCTCAGCATTGCTGTTTACAAGGCATTATACAAGAGATTTGGTGGTTTTGCTGCTGATGTTGTTGCTGCAATAGATCAGGTACGTGTAAAGCTTGCTTATATGTAAGCATAATGTTTGTAAAACTAGTATGCATGACAAAATTTACGATAATACATGGGGCTTATTCTTCCAATATCCTATCTTTCGCACTTTTTAGGTATAGTAAGCAACTTTATTTTCACTAATTTTATAAATAGATCTCTTGCTGATAAAATATTGTTGGTCAGCATTGGTACCTGGATTTTTGTTGCCCTTAATTCTGTGTAATGATTGGTGATCCTCGTGTGCTTCTGTTGTGTTTTGACGTTCTATTTTTATGCATTTTGTTGAGTAAATAATTTTGGTTTTATATTCATTTAAGAGCTTGACACAACGATATACTCATATTTGTAGAACATGATGACTCATTCTTATATTTTGTCCACTAGTTAACATATAGAACCCAAACACTGTTGATCGAACACGAGAAACTATTCTGTTAATCTTGTTTGTTACACTAGTGTTTGTATCTTTTTCTTCTCAATTGCTTCTATAGTGCGTAAGGTATTGCTGCTTTCGCAGGCAGCTCAGGATGGAGTGGATATCTTAAGCCTGTCAATCACTCCAAATAGGCGTCCACCTGGTGTAGCAACTTTCTTTAATCCTATAGACATGGCCCTGTTGTCCGCCTTCAAGTCTGGTATATTTGTGATTCAAGCAGCTGGAAATACTGGACCAGCCCCTAGGAGCATGTCCTCATTTAGCCCATGGATTTTTACTGTTGGTGCTGCATCCCATGATAGGGTGTACAGTAATTCCATAGTTCTGGGCAACAATGTCACCCTTCCTGGAGTTGGATTAGCACGTAAGTTTATTTATTATTATTACCATTACAGCGGAAACAATAACATACCCTAATGCCTTAAATAGGTCCTGCCTAAGTAAGCGGGGTAGGATTTAAGTATCAGCCTTACCCCTGCGTGATAACAGAGGAGGTGTTTTTGAGTAGACAAAGAGGAATTGCAAAGACTCTATTTGGTACTTCACAATGGATAAGAAGCAATGTAGTGTAATAAGTATCACGTTGAATCTTTTATTCCCTTGTATTTAAGAGCAGGAGAATATAAAATATTCAACTCTGTAGGAATGGAAGTATCATCATTACTGTATTAATTTTTTTTATAAAAAAGATCAAGGATCGTTATTACCTCCGGCCATGATTCTTGAACTCAAAAGTTAATAATTTGATGAATAGGTAGCTGCATTAATATTGCACTAATGACTGCAAATTTTATTACTCGTACAACGACGTAAAAAAGCATCATGATATTCATAAAGACAAAAGTGATGGATAAGGAACTTCTATCATATCATGAGCGTGCACTCGTGCAAATATGTAAATAACTAAATTTGCGTAACTTTTTACATTTTCCTTGAATAAGCGAAAAGAACCAGTTTCACTGTTTTCGATCTATATTTTCTGGCATAATCTGTTTGGTAGTAATTAAATTACCGATCTTTTGAAGTTTTCACTTACCTTTGTTAGATTATATAAGACTAGTTCCTCTGACATATATACACGTTTCCCACCAGATATGCAATTTTGAATTGCCAAGCACTGTCTTTATACATAGTCCTATGAACCGATCTGATAATCTTTCTTATATCTTTGTTCTTTCCAGCTGGTACACAAAATGGTACAACGTATACACTTGTTTCTGGTACTCATGCTCTGAATGATACAATGGCTGCAAATGATATGTATGTGGGAGAATGCCAAGATTCAAGTATGTTTAACCGTGATGTTGTCCAGGGGAACCTTTTGATTTGTAGCTATTCCATTCGTTTTGTGCTTGGGCTATCCACTACAAAACAAGCCTTGGAGACGGCTAACAATCTAAGTGCAGCTGGAGTAGTCTTCTACATGGATCCTTTTGTACTTGGTTTCCAGCTTAATCCAATCCCAATGAGGTTACCAGGAATTATTGTATCATCTCCAGATGATTCTAAGGTCGGTACATTTGATAACATTTCAACTATTGAAATTGTTTATCAAATTTGCTTGCCAAGTTTAGTGTTCCTCTTATTTCCTTTTCTTAGTAGTTCAGGTTTGTGTTTCCATGTCCTCTGTAGTCAAAAGATTTTATATTGTCCGGCTCTTGGTTATGATGGAAGTAACAGAAAAGTGTCATTACACTACATCTGCTTCTTATCTATTTGAAGTAGTAGATAGTGTTTGTGCTTCACTCTTAGATTAATTAGGGGGCTGTTATCACAACCCATTCGCAGGGGGTCTTGCTGCATACTATCTGACCCCCCACCTTCCCTGCTTTGGTGGCAGAATCTTTAGAGGCAGTTGGACATGTTGATGTAATAGTCCATATAAGTGTATCTAAAGTTGAGACGAGGATGAGCGTTGTAGCCCTTTGTTTAATCTTTATTCATTTTGACAGATTCTTCTGCAATACTACAACTCATCTTTAGAGAGAGACAGTGTTTCAAATAAGATTGTCAAATTCGGGGCAGTTGCGTCTATATCAGGTGGGATAAATGCAAATTTCAGTTATTCCGCTCCCAAGGTTATGTATTATTCTGCAAGAGGACCAGATCCAGAAGACATCTCTCTTGATGATGCTGATATTCTGAAACCAAACCTGGTTGCACCTGGGAATTCTATATGGGCAGCTTGGAGTTCTGGTGGCACTGATTCCATAGAATTTCAAGGTTTTACTTCTGCAAAGTAACTACTTTTTTTCCGAAAAAAGAACATTTTGTTGCGTTATGGTAGTTACTGTCTGAAACTTTAATCTCAGGAGAGAACTTTGCAATAATGTCTGGAACAAGCATGGCTGCTCCTCATATTGCTGGCCTTGCTGGTTTGATAAAGCAGAAGTTCCCCACTTTCAGTCCTTCAGAAATCGCGTCTGCACTCTCAACTACAGCCTCTCTTTCTGATAAGTATGGGGGGCCGATAATGGCCCAACGTACTTACGCAAAGCCAGAAGTAAACCAATCACCAGCAACACCTTTCGACATGGGAAGTGGATTTGTCAATGCAACTGCAGCACTGGATCCAGGTTTAATATTCGATACAGGTAAGCTCTGCTTCTTTGCCAAAGTGCACTATTTAAAGCCATTAAAATTGTTTCTAAAGCCAAAGAGTATTTCTCTTCTCAACTTACATATGCGGAACTTTTGTGGTGACGACACCAAACCAAAAGTGAGAGAGGACACTCATTGTCATAGGAGAGTAGCAGTAGTAGTAAAGCGCAGTTCGCATCATGTTTACTTCACCTCTCTATCTTTCGTGGCATATTTGATTAGTCGATTTTGCACTGTTATCATGCACACAGTTTGATTTTGCAATTTGATGTGCCTTAGGTTACGACGATTACATCTCATTTCTTTGCGGGATAAATGGATCAAACACTGTGGTGTTAAATTACACTGGAATGAGCTGTTCAGTCTCAAAGTTAACTGGCTCAGACTTAAACTTGCCTTCCATCACCATAGCCAGGCTGAACCAGAGTATATCACTTCAAAGAACAGTGACTAACATTGCTGAGGACGAGACGTACAGCATTGGGTGGAGCGCGCCTTATGGAGTTTCAATGAAAGTAGCGCCATCTCACTTTTTAATTGCTAAGGGGGAGAAACAAGTCTTGACTGCCACCTTCAACGCGACAATGAATAGCACATATGCAAGCTTCGGAAGAATCGGACTATTTGGTAATCAAGGTCATGTGATTAACTTTCCTGTGTCGGTCATTGTTAAGGTGGCATATAACACCACTAATTAGTACTAAATAACCTGCTGATAATTATAGACATAGAGTGCTTTTTTGGAGGCGTGATTTGTTGAGTTATTTTTGTTGTAAATGTTTTTCAGTTGTAAATACTGTATTTATTGATCAATGATAACAATTTTCTACTTCGCTCAACCAATGTAACACCCCCGTCCAGAGACGGTATGGGTGTCACATTGCCTACAACAAAGTGATGGAACCGTGATTTATGTTAACTTGGGCTGCGTCCGTACAACCCACATATTTGGGTTCAGCTGGCCAGGCAGAAAGATTGAAACACATTCTCATTTTCACACACCTGAAGTTTCAAGGATTTTTCTTGATGACTTCGAGTCGCCTTTGATCCGGCAAACCAGGCTTTCACTTGTGGTTTCTTTAGCAACCAATGCTGACAAGCGTTGGCAGATTTCAATCTTCGACCAACAGGCTTCTCTTCTTCTTTCATCTGTTTGCGATTTTCAGAATGAAGAAATTGATCCCAGTCGAGCAATCGGCTCTTCGTTCATCATTTTGGACAAGACAATCATTGAAACTTTTTTGTTGGGGTTCATTCCGACTATGAATAGACACCCTACATCTTTTCATATGTTTCACTAGAAAGGACAGTACTAGCGTTTGCCGGAAGACAATTTTGTCAACTATTATCACAGATAGTTTCCAGTTCTCCACTTTTTGTAATAGTTGGGGTTCATTCCGACTATGAATAGACACCCTACATCTTTTCATATGTTTCACTAGAAAGGACAGTACTAGCGTTTGCCGGAAGACAATTTTGTCAACTATTATCACAGATAGTTTCCAGTTCTCCACTTTTTGTAATAGAGTCTCTCATACTTACGTCTTTATCGAACATCTTATGCTTTTTTTCATAGATATAATGGAAGGAATCTTATCCTTCTCCTTCCATTATAACATGTTTACGTTTGCTTCTACATATTAAAAAAAATACATCAACACAGTTTCACATTACTGTTTACTGCTTCAATGGTATGAACCAACATAACAAGACGAAGCAAAACAAATCTGAATGAGAGCTAAAATCTATCTTGAAGTTTATGCCTTGTATATAGATTATAGTATGCCAATTAAAGACATACGATAATTTTTTAGGAAATAAAATTAGCTTTCTTTACAATTGAAGTCAATTACCATGCACCCTGCACCGGTACTCAAAATCTTACAATTAAATCGTGGGAAGAAAAATGAGACGGGGGTGTGGAGGATACTTGAGGAATGCAGGGCATATATCGGAATGGCCTAGTGAATCAGGTCAAACGATAGTAACGCGTAATTTACATTGACACCTATGTCTCAGCGAAGCGGTAAATACATGTCTGTACTCACTTACAGCAGAAAACAGGAGTAAGATGTACAAACCTCCTCGGAGAAAATTGGCCTTTCAACACTGTATACAACAATCAAATACTGGATGTTTTCCGATAGGAACTATTTACGAGTTTCAGGGGCTGAATTTAGTCGTCTGAATCTCTGATTCAGCTCTTCCTTGACGACGGTTTCCTGCTTTTTCCTTTCTTTTGATATTGAATTAGTGGTCATAGAGCCAACTTTATCAAAGGCAACCTGCATTATATGGTTAATGTTTGTTAAAGTTCATGCCATTTGGTTCGTTGAACAATTGAAAAAATGAAGGGACCATTCGAAAGATAAAAGAGAGGTTTTCATTTGGACATCAAGTTAAAATTCTAATAGAGGAGTTCATTCGGATATCTAACAGATTCAGAAAAGCTTATACAGACTAAATTGTGTTTAGAGGACTCCATTGATATATTTTTCTTAATGTAATCTGCAAATAATAAATTCATGCATTTTGATTTCCGACTGATAAATGCATGATTATACATCAAAATACTGAAGTTCAGTTGCCAATTGTAAAATTTTATATCAAGGTCTTACAGTCAATAAGTCATCTGGATCGAAGAGGTGATGTGTGGTTCTATGTATAATATTAATCACATCCCCGAAATGATGCACCATGAGTAACTCCTCTTCATTCATCTGCACTCATCAGAAGCAATTATTTCATTTCTGAACTTCTTCTCATTCACTCAGTTCAATAGACAAAACAAACTGAACACCGAATAGAATGAATTACCTTAAAGATAGCCAACGCCACATTAAATAGCACCTGGACTCCCTCGTAGAAAAGAACATCCCACACCCTCAATGTTGTCTGAACAAAACCATGAATTGAATATATGCCATCAGTTACAATTTTGGTAGTTTTTCTTTGTCTCTTGTGAAGATAAAAAAGAGTACTGCCTAACAAATAGTTAAGAATGTTTTGACGTAATTTGAAACTAAAAGTTAGATTGACCTCTGATGGCAAGCTTTTGGCGAAGAGACAAAGAAACCACTCGGTGCTGACGAGTGAGACATCAAATTCCAAAGCATCCAAATGAGCAGCGATTCTGCAATATTTATTTTTTGTTTATTATGAATCCTAAATAATAATCTTGAAAAGTGGTAAGCTGTTCAATTATCTATGTGAAGAGTACCTAGGGCACTTCTTGACAAGCAAATCCTTAAATACTCTTTGTTCAACATGGCATCCGGATAGATTATTCGTATAACAATCGTTAACTAAAACATTTTCAAGGAGGTGGGCAAGCATCCAGAAAGCCTCTTCTTCAGTTTTCATTACAAGCAATAGCAATGCTGCAACATAATTCATACCCTGTTACATTATACAAAAAGGTCGTAAAAATGAGAATTTATAAGTGATGAGTACATCTTAAGAGAAGAAACTTGGGCTGATCTGCATTATTTATAGGCTAATGATATTTACAGTCCAACGAGTGATAATGGCACTCCGCTTTTAGTATAAAAAGTGGATGAAAAATAACGAAGGGTGGAGTGACATAATCAAGAAGCGGAGTGTAAAAATCATTAGCATAATTATACAATTATAAAAGTTCATGGCTTGACTAAATGAAGCTCGTAGAACTGTATCTAATATAGGTACACATCACGGACATACATAGAGGAGGATATTGGAATTGAATGATCTAATCATCTATATGGTTGTACCATGTATGTAATTTACACTGTACACAAGATCAGTCTAGGCATTGCCACAAACAAGGCATACAAATTAACAATTCTAAACATAAATAACTATGTTTCCTGCAGACTACAGTAACAAACCTCAACAAATAATCAAAACCAGAAGAAGGACTTCACCTGACAATAACCAACTTCAGAATCGCGGAAGGAATAAGCAACAAGAACACGTCTAAGAGCAGCATGACCTGCAGGAGTGTCCAACCATGAATGACCAGGAAACGTCCGGGGCAAGTCCTACACATCAAATATGAAACTAAAACATCAGCTCATTCGGAGAAAATGCAATGCTAGTAGAAGGTCTGTAAGTGGCACATCATAGGAGAAAATCTTTGGAACCATTTCATTATAGATTCAGAAAGAAGAAGCTAAAACAACATAATCCAACATATCTACCTTAAAAATCAAACATTTAAGTCAATTTCATTACACATTCAAAGAAAATAACCCTGAAAAACAACATAATCCAACATACTTACACCAAAAATCAAACCTTTGAATCAATTTCTTTTTCTAAATCCTGAAAAAACACATAATCACTCACAATACCAATCCAAAATTCATAATTTAATAGTTCAACACACAATTCAGAAACACCCAAAATATAAATCAGAAATACCCAACACATCAGACCAAAAATCAAACCTTTGAATCAATTTCATAACAAATTCACATAAAAAAAACCCTTGGAAAACAACATAATCCAACCAAAAATCAAATCTTTGAATCAATTTCATTACACATTCAAACAAAAAAAGCCGAAACAACAAAATCAACAAATCGAAACCAAAACTCAACATAACCACTCACCTAACAAAACCAATCCAAAATTCAAAATTTAGTGCAAAATTCACATAAGAAACCCTGAAGAAAAACATAATCCAACCCCAAAATCAAATCTTCATAAAAAAAACCTGATACAACAAAATCAACAAATCTCCACCAAAACTTAAAATAACCACTCGCCTCACAAAAGAAATCCAAACTTGAAAATTTAATACAAAATTCACATTAAAAAAACCTGGAAAAAAAACATAATCCAACCCAAAATCAAATCTTCGAATCAATTCCATTAAAAAACACCCGAAACAACAAAAATCAAGAAATCTCCACCAAAACTAAAACATAACCAACCACCTCACAAAACCAATCCAAAATTAAAAATTCAAAAAAAAGATACCCACATGATCAATCTGCTTGGTTGCAGCGGTGTCCTTATCCAAAACAGCCAAAGTCAAATCATTATAATAGCTTTCAGGCACAGTTGACTTCTTCTTTGCAGCCCCAGAAAGCTGAAACCAAACCTTAGGCCTCAAACTAGGAGGTATCCCTTTCCTAATCAACCTCTTCAATGTAATAGCATTAACCAAAACAGATAGCTTCAAAGAAGACTTAACTTTTGAAGAAATCTGAGTTTCCAGATACCAATTAGCTCCTTTTGTCCCCTCCATGGACCACCAAACCCGACCCTGTTCCCTAACCTTCTCCCTAACCTCATTCAAAACGTTGACGTCATCCACATTACCTTCTACAATAAACCCATAAATGTCTTGGAATTTTACAGTGATATTTGCCCTTCTTGCATGGATGCTTGGCCTCAATATTGGGATTTGAGAATTGTATTCTGTTGGCCAATCTTTTCTGCTTTGGGTTGAAGATGCATACATTTTTTTGTTGATTTGGGGGGAAAATAAATCAAGAACATTTAAGGGGATCAAAATTGTTGAATGATATATAGAGGAGGCTAGAGAGAGAGAGAGATATAGAAATTAATAAAAATAGATATATAGGAAATGAGAGTGTGTGGGCACGTTAAGAGATTGATATATATGCTTTGAATCAATCGAGACTTTTAATCTCAAGCCTCTCATCAAACTTGTGGGTTGAGATGGTAAAACGTTCAAGAAAAAGATGGAACTGTACTTATTTTAAACACCATTTTTTGTCAAATGGCATACTATACACATCCCCAAGTATCGTTTTCGTTCGAAGTGAAATAACTATTTTGTCCTTATTCTGCTGGAGTGTTCGATAAAAAAATTAAGAATTTTCATATTTGCAATTTCTTGATGGTTTATAAGGTAGGACATATTTAAATTGCATAATATGTTTTGGGACTATAATCAACAATGTGTAAAATTTAATATTTATTTATATATATATATTTCTTTTTTGTGAATAAGCGATTTTATTAAAAAGTTGGATAAATATATAATAATTTCCAACAGGGTAATAAAGACCATCTAAATAAGCCCAACTAAAATGGATCAATATCAACGATGCAAGTTAAATACGAATCATTAGACATCAGCCCAATTAGTCGAAGTCCAACCTAGAAATCATCTACTATATAATCAACCAATGCCTTCAGAAACCATCATTTTCAGAATTTGTTTTGCTGAAATTTGCGCAGCCAAACAGACGGAAATGGAGTTTGAGAGCTCCGCCTCATGCCGAAGAACATGTCCATTCATAACTTGATTCCGCTGATTCCATATGAACCAAAAACTAACACACCAATACAAGAACTTAAGTGTTTCTTGAGTTGTAGCATCATGTGATTGAGAATTCCACGTCTGATCCCAATCTGTTTGCGTGGAAAGAAGTTTAGGAGAGGATGCAACTCTTAGAACAATTTTGTCTTTGAGAACTTTTGGATCTTGTGAATTGGTATCCTGACCAATTAACTGATTATGTCTATCCGGAACCAGTGTGTCATTTGATGTTGATGCCATGTCTGTAGAATGATGTTCCTCGGGAACGCCTAGATATGAATCGATAAGATATTCACCGCCGCTATTAGCGTAAATATTATTGTATTATTGTACGTCTATGTCATTATCCTTATTACATCGGGCTTCCTTATATCGGGCTTTGCATATATGTAAACCTAGGTCTAACTTTGTGTATAAATAGGCATATATTATTCGCCGTTACATATAATACATGTGCCTATTTATACACAAAGTTAGACCTAGGTTTACATATAGGCAAAGCCCAATATAAGGAAGCCCGATATAATAAGGATAATGACCTGGCCGCACAATAATACAATAATATTTACGCTAATACACCCCGCAGTCGGAGCGGGAGGAAGACAGACGCTGAGACTGTCCCGAAATCAGTGAACAACACATTCGGAAGGCCTTTGGTGAAGATGTCGGCTATCTGATGTCGTGAGGGCATATGAAGCACTCAAACACGGCCTATAGTGACTTTTTCACGAACGAAATGAATATCTATTTCAATGTGTTTAGTTCGCTGATGCTGTACTGGATTCTTCGTAAGATAGGGCACTGATATTATCACAATAGACAATTGTGGCACTGATCAGGGGACGATGCAATTCAAGCAAAAGATTACGAAGCCAACACACTTCAGATACAACATTGGCGACGGCGACGGTATTCAGCCTCTACACTGGAACGGGATATGGTAGCCTGGCGCTTGGATGAGCAGGAAATGAGATTGTCCCCTAGAAATATGCAATATCCAGAAGTGGATCGTTGTGTCTAGACAACTTGCCCAATCTGCATCAGTATATGAAACCAAAGAACACGATGGTGATTTATACATATGTACCCCGTAATCAAGTGTGCCTTACAAATAACGTAGCAATCGTTTGAGTGTTTTCATGTGACCAGTCATCGGAGCATGCATATGTCTGCATATGAGATGTCGACTGTGGTGAATGTCAGATACTGCAATACACCTGCTAAGCTACGAAATAAGGTAGGATTGTAACACGGGGAACCAGATGTACTATTGAGTTTAGACTTGGTGTCAACAGGAGTGGAGGAGGCATTGCATCCTATCATGCATGCCTTGCTGATGATAGATTCAACATACTTCTTTTGTGAGAGAAATAAACCACCTGCATTACGAGTAACAGAAATGCCCATAAAGTAACTTAGAGGACTGGATTGGGGTGGGGAAGATGGGAGCAGTTCGGTTAAGGTGGGAGTGTGAAGGGCAGGGTGGGGGGCGTCATTTGGGGAAGGTGGAATGGGACCGGGTGTGGGGGATGGTTGAAAGGGGAAGTGATTTTCGACAAAAACGACATGACGACTGACAAGTATTTTGCGGGTGGTGGGGTTGTAGCATAAGTATCCGCGATGGTTGGTGGGATATCCTAAGAAAATACAAGGGCCAGATGAATGGGCTCGGTCCAAGGGCAGGTGGACGCCTGGTCTGCCAGTTGCGGGCCTGAGGACGTGGGGCTCTTGGGCCAGGCTGACGGGAGGAAGATGGGTAGCGCCTGGGCCTTGGAGCTGACTGGTGGGCCGGGCGGAAAGTGGGCTGCTGCATGGACTGGACAGGGGCAGGTGGGCTGACGTAGGCTGCCTGCTGTAGGCTCTTCTTTGCTAGACTACTTTCTTCTAGTATTATTTTGGACCGAGCCTGATAGAATTCTAGTAGTGGATTAGATTGACGAATGAGTGTTCCAACGCTATTGTAAGCATCGGTGAGACAGGTTCAATAATAGTGTGTAAGAGGTCTTGAGAGATAGTAACATAAATCCATTTAAGCACAATGGCGTCAATGGTGGACCAACTTGCATCGTAATCATCAGATGAATCATCAGGATGGCCAGGTAAAATATGGTATATGACTTGTGTAGATCGACATTGAATTTGGAAGAGTTCAGATCAGGTTGAGTATAATACTTTCTCCATATCCAAAGTAATGGAAATGTGAGACTAGATCGAAGAAATAGCCATTGGAGGGTGAAGCCGTGTGGATTTAGGTGTAAGGGGGGTTGGTCCATCTCCATGTGTGGAAGAAGCAGTGAGAATGGGTGAAACATTAGTAGGTGTGTGTTCGGCCATTAGTAGGCGTGAGGGTCAGAAGGTTTGAAAAAAAAGAACAGAAAGATTGGAGATGGGCACAAGAAATGGGACGGCTAACAATAAAAAAAATTAGGGTAGGATTACTTTGCTCTGATTACCATTAAAGATTATAATATTATTCGTCGTTACATATAATACATGTGCCTATTTATACACAAAGTTAGACCTAGGTTTACATATAGGCAAAGCCCGATATAAGGAAAATATAATGAGGATAATGACCTAGCCGTACAATAATATAATAATATTTACGCTAATAGCCGCCACCGATAGCAATAAAGTGACCCCGGTCACCCAAAAGAGTAAACTCAACCCAAGATTTCACTGATTGTGCCTTAACCCATAAACCATACACAACATGCTTCTTAAAACCTGTTTCATATTTATCAGCCCGTAATTCAATTCAATCATAACCATCAAAAGATGAACCCAATCTAGCGACAACAACACGAGTCATATATTCCTCTTGTAAATCTCGAATTTGACTCCAAAAAGGACATGAATCAAAAGGCAATGAAATGGGGTTAAGACCCCGCTTCCAATGTTCCATAAGTAGTAAATTATTTTTGAAGCACCAAAGCCCTTGATTCATGATTCGTAATTTTTCAAAGACACTAGGGAAAAAGACATGTAAAATGATGTCTGACACACGAAATAATCTTATGCCTCTATCATTCCATGCTTTAGACATTGTGATATAGAAGCCCTGGATATTAACCACACTTTGTTTCAAAGAAAAACTAGAAGATAAAAACTTGCTTTATAATCATCCAAACAAAAATTCTTTTCTAGAACTTCAATTGGTGTTGATTCAATTTCCGTGAGAGAACATTTGAGGAGATCACGTACAATATTAGATTTCATAATGAAGAGAGCATAAAATGAAACAATTTAAGAAGAAGAGAAACTAGAATAAATTCAAAGAAGAATTTTCTCGTTTTAGTTTAATTGAAACTTATTTATTTATAGTTTTTCAAATATTTTTATGAGAATTTGTCAAAACATATTAAAATTGCGGAATCTTTAGAAATAAATTAATCGTTTTTCTTATTAATAATCGTTTGCACTATACAAAATTTTCTAGATGTAAATTATTGTTCATCTATAAGTTTTTATGTTTTTAAATTTGAAATTAACTATTTTCATATGTTGTACATAATAAAAATAATAGAAGTTGCGATTTTTATTTGGGAATGAAAAATGCAATTACCTACCTGTGATAGATTAGTTTTCTATGTTTTATTTAATATTATATTTTTATTGAATTTAAATTCGTTTTTGAAATAATTTATAATTTCATAATCATTTTTATATCTAATTTTGGAAAGCGAAAGTGAAATACCTAACTAAATTTTAGTTTTTATCTTTGACTTGTTATCAAAGAATTAAACAAATTCAGTATTTAAATTTAGCATTCAGTCATTTACTATTAGACTTCAGACTTTAGAATTCACTTTGTCAGATTTAACAAACAGGCCTAATATTTATCGAGCCAATATTCCAGTATAGTTGAAATAACCTATGCCATATTCTTAGAAAAAGCTCGAAAAAATATAAGCAAAAAGAGTATATATAACCAAAACCGACACAGATGGATAGATACCTCCAGAGCGAGACAACTCTCTTTAAGTAACTCGTCAAAATAGCCTTGTAACTATGGGAGAAGGGGCGCCTCCTCACAAAAAAGTCCCAGTGCATGCAGGGCGACTGATTAACAAAAAAATAGGCATCGACAAAGTCCGAAGATCATATATGGTGATTGACGCCTGCTAACTACCAGAAGCTCAAGAAAGTTGGTTTTTCACTTCTGATAGAATAGACTAATCGACTTTTTAACGAGGGTAATTTTGTCCGTTCATATTTATAGACATTTAATCATCGTTTTTTTTAAGTGGTGGTCAAAATAATTTTGTCCGTTCACATTTATAGACATTTGTGTATAGTTAAAACTTTTAGAGTGTTTGATGTGGTCAAAATTTTTAGAGTGCTCGATTCAAATTCGAACAGCTACACTGAAATTTGTTTTTAAAATATTAATTCGAGTATTGACTTGAAATTTTTTACAGATGTTTAACATGTTGAACAAGGGCATTAGTATCTTTATTGAACTAATGTGCTCCTAAGCTAGATTGTTAACTTAGCTAGATTGCCAACCACTTTGTCTTCTATTATCTCTATCTATGACAAAACCAACAAAACAATACAATATCATTAAAGCTTCAAATGCTCCATCTCAATAAATGGTGAACCATCGTGCAACCTGCTCTTTGCACCATGTAGAAGACAATAAAAACAATGATGGCTTGTTTGGCTTTTATATTAAGTTCTCATACAAGTCTATAATTTGTCAATAATTGTCTCGTATCTATAGTAGTAAATTAGTAATAACAGCTGCCTACGCATGCCGTGGTCGTCAAAGTTGTTAGAAAACATAATTCAATATTATCCCAAAATTTTGAATTACATGATTATCACTTTATGAAAAATATAAGTAACATACCTCCAGCCATTTAGACATAACTGAGGTATCGTTCCGAGCTTGCCCAAATGAAAAATGAGATGGTATCTTACTCTTGCCCTATATATATGAAATTTACTTTATGTGTTATTCGTTATGTGTGATGATCACTTTTGATGGATAAAAGGATCTATATATAGGTAGAGAAAGGACCATATCATCTCAGACTTAATCATAATATTAACTCCCCATCAAAGCTAATTATTGGGAAAACGTTTGAACGGTTATAACGTTTTAGTATCGGTTGTAACGGTTCGTAACGGATTTGCAACATAAACATCCTATTAATGACCAACATAATGAGGATATTATTAATATAATAATACTTAAATAATAATATTCTTACAGTCTCCCACTTGGTCTTTCAGAGGATTGTTTATTATTTCCCTAAGAACATAAGGCGCGCATGATATGCAAATCACTCGTTTATTTCGTTACCATAAGTGTCTTGACTAATCAAGTTACAAATGAGAGTCATGGCGTGCACAAATTATTTTGCAAAATGCTTACTTCCATGTACTACAACATTGATAACTGTCATAGCTAGACCGTAAGTGAGAATAACATAATGGTCACGTTATGTCTCCAAGTGAAGACAGTGTCTGTTATCATTATTCTAAACATAAGGTATACATATTAGAAAACAGACATTAAAGATGTTAAAATGTATTAAGAGCTCAATAATTGTTATCTATGCTTACAATAACAAACATCTTGCTTAAGTAATAAGGAATCAAGGTTCATGTGTTTTGAACCTTTCGTTATCCTATCATTTTTATTGGTTTGTGAATAAGAAACCAAGTCTTTAACCAGTGGCGGAAAAGTTAGATGTTTATATATGTATAATGTAAAATTATATATGTATAAAGAATAATTAATATAAAATTAGAATTTAAAATTATATTTGAACATAGATCCGTCACTGTCTTTAAACCTTCAGATTTTATTAGATAAAATAATCTTCAGGAATAACATACATTTTCTTATAATTTTCAATGTCATTCTGAAAATAAATGTACTTCAATAACATTCTGAATGGTGATAGTGCAATGATAGTGGTATTGATAATTTATGGATTATCCTTATTGTGAATGTGTTCATCAATAGGATTATCCTCATTATCTAGTACTCCCACTGATTTTACCATACATATATATATAATCTAACATTGCCGATGAATTCGTTAGGGTAACCAATCATGTGACCACTAACTGCCTTAATATTCGACAAATCTAGCTTAAAATAACACGTATAATAATTTGAACAACATCATTGCAGGTGCTCCTGTGGGTAGTCACCTAAAATTATATGATGATGTTGTTCGATGTTACTATATTTAAAATTATAGTTAACATAATAATTGAATAAATTTCTTGATTATTGTTCAAATAGGTGAATTAATTTGTCTGTGGACAAAATTAATCAACATATTTGAGCAATATGAATTATTCACATGATGTTATGTCAATATGTAATATAATTAACCCATCAGAGTGAAGTTAAATTATAAGCATGCACCTCCATAAAAATATTTTTATGTATGTTCTAAATAATAAGAACTACTAAATTGCATGTTATCATAATATATTGACAGATAACTAATATTTTCATTAGTTGATATAACTATTAATTGAGATAAAATATTAATTTACTCATTAGCTTGGTCACTGTGGTGACTAACAAGTACCTAAAAGTAAATTAATATTGTAACCATCATATCTCAAAATTTGCACAACTTAATAATATGAGATAAAATATCTATTTTAACATTTAACTAGGTCACTGTGGTGACTAACTAGTTTTCTTAATAATAGACATAAATAATTACTCAAAATTTTGCACAACATAATAATAGGCTTGAGAAAACCCCTGTGTGGCGATAAAGAGAAACTATGGCCAACATAAATGCGGAAAATAAATATAATTTAATGACTTTAATAATAGGCTATGGTAACGTCCAAAAAAAATTATACCTCAATCATTATGGTATTAACTATAAATTATTGCATGCAATTAATTGTAATAAAATAATCAATAATATATATTTGTATCTCGTAAAATATGATTGTTTCGAACGGTTTGAATAATGTAAAACTGGTTGCCTAATAATAGTTTTCGTTTTCAAAGTCTTGTATTAAAATACCTTCTTACCATAAGACTTACAGCAAGAGAAAGTGCCCGTAATTTGGATTCACTTATATTCAGTTAAGGTCTTCAATCAATACCACAAGCTTTCAAAAATTCTTTAATTGATACACATATTGGCTCTGGACTGAAACAATTTGTAGTCTTCATAATTTCAATTGTGAACATTATAACATACAATCATTGCAAAAGACAGTAGCCAATGTAATATGCATCCGATCAGGTGACCTTCATTAAGCCTCAATAAATTAAGAATAACATATATGATGAAGTAACATAAGTTCATCTCAAATATAGTCACCCACTAATATACGAATTTACATGAAAGAATGAGGACTTAAATCAAATTGCTTGGAAAATCAAATAAGAGTCTTAATCCAAAAAAACTCTTGATATTCTCACATTCTTAATATATTTACATAATAATGTGCTTAATCTTAATTGCACTCAATAATCAGAAATAATGATATAAAGAGCCATTAGATGGGGAATCACACATTAAGTCCATCGAGCAATTATAATGCTAGACAGATTGAAAAATAGATTCTCCCAAAATCTTTATATATGCTTTGTGTATATAATTGATCAAACATACCATCATTCCTTCTTTACATAGTACATGACACATTTAATATAATAGATACAATAATGTAGATGATCATGCATACTAATTACATTCATCTCATATTATGAAATAACATAGTACAATAGTGCATGAATGAAATCTCAACAACAAAATGGAAGAGACAACCATCAATAATTTAAATTTGAAATAGCAAATATAATTGTTCTTTAATGCCTCTAAAATTAAAAGTAATTGGATTTATTAATATTCATTCATAGACAGGTAAACATATATTCATCTTTCCAAATGAATGAACACAAAATAACATTACATTATATTATCAAAAAAATATATATATACTTCATATGGGATTGTTAAATGAAAAATTAGAAATTATTATGCGAACATACCAAACTTTTCAAACCACAAAAGAAAAATGACTGGAATAGTCAAGCCATTAGAGATGAAATCTTCAAACTTTCATCACAATAGACTATATCCAATGCACGTACTTCAATTCATTTGTGGATTAAAATAATCATATCTATGAAACATTATATGCAGAATATATCATCATATCTACATGGCAATGGTACAAATGCCAATACCAACATTTCATGATTTTCGTGGCACGACAAATTAAATAAAATCGAAGTTCATAATGTCATAATTTGGCAGTGAAATATATAGATTATGTGATATATATAACAACGCCAATACATAACTTTATATCATTTTAACATATTTAAATGGACAACCATACGAAAATTATACTACAGTATACACATCTTAATTGTATATAATATTAATTTCATACCCAAATATATACTCATGGCCATTCCATACTGAATCATGAGAAAATCATCATATTTATTCATGGCCAAAACATTAAAATATTTAGATTTCATATCATATTGACATATATGAATGGACAATTGCTCATACAAGAGGATTATCAAGTGTACACAAGAGCATTTATTTGCATAGAATGCGATCAATACACATAATATTGTACCAATCCTATCAATGACATAGAAATCCATTTACAGAGGATAAATAATCATTCATTATCAACTTATAAATAAAACGTTATCAATAAGAACATTTCATTTTAACAAATTCATAAGGATAATCATGCATTCACAATCCTAAATCTGATACCAATTGTTAGAAAACATAATTCAATATTATCCCAAAATCTTGAATTACATGATTATCACTTTATGAAAAATATAAGTAACATACCTCCAGCCATTTAGACATAACTGAGGTATCGTTCCGAGCTTGCCCAAATGAAAAATGAGATGGTATCTTACTCTTGCCCTATATATATGAAATTTACTTTATGTGTTATTCGTTATGTGTGATGATCACTTTTGATGGATAAAAGGATCTATATATAGGTAGAGAAAGGACCATATCATCTCAGACTTAATCATAATATTAACTCCCCATCAAAGCTAATTATTGGGAAAACGTTTGAACGGTTATAACGTTTTAGTATCGGTTGTAACGGTTCGTAACGGATTTGCAACATAAACATCCTATTAATGACCAACATAATGAGGATATTATTAACATAATAATACTTAAATAATAATATTCTTACAAAAGTTACACGCCTGCATCAAGCGATCGTACCATGTTCATAAAAAGTTGTATTCTAGTGCGTTCTACACACGTGTGCATTACAAATTGTACCGAGCGCATCCACTGGCGTACTCATAAAGTCGGGCTAAATGCATTGCATCGCTTGCTTGTACTTTTGCACTTCCACATTAACATTGTATCATATCGAACACTCTAAAATTTTTGATCATACGTAAAAATTGTTTTTCACTTTTTCTTCTTTCAGTAATCAACCAAGCTCCCCCTTCCACATCCTGACCAATGTCCGCCGGACCTCCCCTCCCCCTCCGACACCAGTGTTAGTAAACCTTAAACCCCCTCCCCTCCACCCACCAAAAATTCCACCTCCAGCCAGCCCTCTCTATCTTCCATATTCGCCTCCATTACATTTGAATCGAAGCACCACAAACCTTTGTCCTACTCAAACCAACATCGTGACCTTCCGTACTTCACCATCTCTTTTCTTCTCAAAACCTAAATTCATATAATAACAACAACGCCTCCTTTTCCATCTCCCAACAGAGTCAGTAGCAAGCCCGCTTCCGTGCGTGATGTTAAAAAATCTCAATGGGCTAAGTTGCAAATATTATTTTCACAATTTACAAAGAAAAAAGTCCTTAATGAAGGCTCATTAAGATGGCTTAATAGACCGAAACCGGACCCATAATTAACATATTCACCACAATATAATTCCATATTCATTGTATTGTATCCATTATCACCCATTACTATAGTTGCAAACTTGAGATACCCAACAAACAAAATCACACAATCATACCATCTTTTTCATCTTTGAATATATTACAGTTGACATCTTTTCACAAGCAATTTCATGTGTTGTTGTTATGGTAACATACTCACATTGCCCCCCATTTTTCATCGAAAACATAACAACCTCCATTTTTCAGATTATTTCCGACAACAATATAATTCTTGAAAACCCATTTGGCAATTTACATATCACATCAGACGTTGATGTTTTATTTTCATTATCAACAAAGGTAACCCATCTTAATATTATTCTATTCTATATGGTTCCCGATCCTCTATCCTTTTATTTTTTGATTATATGTACCTTATTTTAATACCTATATAAACATATTTTGTGTCATCTTACTCGATGCATGATATACAAACATATAATGTGACACGAAAACGTTGATTATCTGCAGCTCTTCGATAGAGATATTATTGTACAGTTGCATTTTGTGGAATTTTTTATGGTTTGCTTCTTGATTTAGGTTCATTCTATTGCATTTTCCTTTATGATATCGATATTTAGATTATTGGTGATGATATTTTTGGGTCCAATTATGTCGTAATCATTCTTTTTTTCTGGATTTGGTAACATTAGAATCCAAAGTCTACAAACTACTGATGAAAACTGTAATATTTGGTGAAGTATCTAATTCATTTGCTTATATGGTTAGCATAAAAATTACAATTGATATTTAAAGCTTGGTTCTTGGGGAGGTGTTAAATGATGGATTATACCCTTTGACTTAGAGGGAAGATGTGTGGGATCTTTGGGTTGGTATGTTTCAGTTGGGGCCAATATAACACCATTAGCTGAATGTTGCAGTTTTTCCCTATAGTATGCTGATGGATATTGTTTTAGATTTTTTCGTGGTTGCGTGGAAGGGGGAGGGAGTTAGGGAGGGTAAAGTGTGAGTTCAGAATACAAAAAATTTCCATGTAATATATTGTGGTTACCGTTGCTGTAGGTGGAAATTGTGCGGATTGGAATCCCAATCGAGTGTTGTTTAAGAGAGCTCAGAGTCATTACTTAAACACATACCAGGTTAAAGAATAGGACGCTTCAATCATATTAATAAGTCTATTTTGATTCTGTCTACCTACTTTCTTTTTTTTATATACTTTGTTTCTGTATAGCTATTTTATCTGTATCAGTATAACCATTTTATTATGAGCCCTGTTATTTCATTGCAGGAGGCTTGACTTTTCAAGGTTTATAATGTATTCTTTGATGTTTTAGAAGCAAATGCAATAATGCGGAAAACATCCTTGGTGGCAGATTCTGCCAATGGTTCTACATCACTCCGGAACTATCATTATCATGCCAAAGTGCTGGTTAAAGAATATGTATTTGCTGATGATTTTCTCCCATACACTTCTATCATAGGCAGCGTCTTTGCTTGCAAAGTGGTATGTTCTCTTTAGTTTTTGGTGTAACTATAAATTTGTCTGAGGTGAAATGAACTGTTTGCTTCTAGTGACAATGAGTCAAAGAAAAAGTAAGACACACACGATCATACTTTCCTGATTTGAATTTGCTACCAATGTAAGTAGGAGAATAGATCAATTGATGGAGGTCTATTTCTTGTCTTCAATAAACTGGTAACCCAGTGAAATAAAGATGTTCACGTAGTTTTATTATTTTCCTTTTTCTCTGATTCCAGGTTTACGATATCACTAAGTGGATTAGCAATAATCACTTCAAGACCTATTCAAGTTTAACAAAAGTTCAAAGGGCAGAGTGGCATAACCGGTAAAAAAAATTCCTTCTCGTTCTTTTATTTTTTTATTTTTTTGGGTTTCTGTTATTAAATGGTTGATTTGTGTAATATCTTTTCTTCTACAGGGGGCTTTCAACTATACATGCCATTTTTATTACATACATGTCTCTTTACTTTGTTTTCTGGTCTGATCTTTTCTCTGATGGTCATAATTCTGAGCTCATCATATTCCGGGCTTCACCCCTTTCAACTTTTACATTAGGGGTGAGTTCTCCTACTATATTCTCAATCCCCAACTTCTTGTCTTGTTTCCTGTATGTGTTTGTGTGACAGAGAACAGCGCTCTTGGTCCGATAGGAATCATCTGCATAAGTAAAAGACAGCCTTAAAAGATTAAAAAAGTGACAAGCTTTTCCTTTTCATCCCCACTTTTTATCTTACTGCTGAATCCATAAATAAACTGGTAGGCTATTGCCATATCGAGTTTCTTTTACTAAGGGAGTTTGTACTAGTCGACTTCAATCTGTGCATTTTCATTTATTTAATGAACTTCCTTGCGTTGGTTAATGTGGATCTCAATTTATAATTATCTTAAGGGTGAGATCCTATTCCAACGTATCTATATTGAAAGATTAACATAGACGAAACAACTTATGTATTTGGCATTTTTTCTACTTGTAATTCTCTTTACTTCAAACAAAAAAAATTCATAGAGAATGTATATTGTCATGGTGTATTTCTATATTTAGAAGAGGAAGATTTGGTTTCTACCTTGATATATGTATAAATTAAAATCATAGTCATGACTTATGAGTCAGTCATGACTATGTTCTTGTGTTGAGAATATTATTGAAAATGTCCTAATACAGATGTAGAGACAATCACTTTTTGATAACTTAGGGTAAGAATTAGTAACATGCAGTTGCATCTACATGAGTTTCTAACTTTCTATGTAAAATTAGTCTTATGGAAAATTATATTAAAAGATAAATAACTTAGGAACCTAGTATCTTGTTCTCAGGATTGTTTAATGTAACTTAGTCCTCGGTAGTAAGTCTTACTAGCGGAGTCTTGTAATAACAATGTCGTATTGTGCCAGGTTTCTGTTGGCTACTTCTTCGTGGACCTTGCACTGATATGCTGGTTGTACCCTACTTTGGGTGGAAAGGAATATGTAAGTATCTCCTGTTTAAGTATCCCTTTTAGTACAATATATGCAACTGAAATATTTTTATGAAAACTCAGATTCTGTCTAGTTTTAGCTCATTACATTACACCTACCCATCTGCTCTCAGATCTACCGACACCATTATCTTCTCCTTTATTTTCTCCCCTGAAACAACCAGTAATGTGTCCTTGCTTTCAGATTCTCCATCACTCTCTTTCAGCTACAGCAGTATCATATTCCATGTTCTCGAGGGAGGGCCAACTTTATACATTCATGGTCCTCATTTCTGAAATGACAACCCCAGCGATCAACCTTAGATGGTATGTCTACTTAACCAGAAAAAAGGCTGATAGGTTGTTTTTTTAACATTAGCAGTACTAACAGGTACATGCACATATGAAATCAGATTTCAAATATTAAATCCGGAAATATTCAATTACAAAAATTTAGATAATTATACAAAGACGTGGAGTGGGAAGGCGATTTACATGATGAAAGTATGAAATACTTCTGCATAAACCTGTTGCATGTGAAGTGGAAACCTGTGCTTATAGCTTATATAAAACACTAACCTCCTCATTTTTTCTTTTCTTATTTAGTTCCAATAACTCAGTGTGAGTCGGCACTCTCAATATCCTAAAGTTCATAGTGCACACTCTTTGTTTTAGATGATACATAATGTGTAGTTACATCTGCCATGAAATGTGTTCTATTATGTAATTCATGCATACAAGTACAACTCGACTTCTTGATTTTAAAATTACTTTTTTACTCTACTTCTACCCATTATTCATCGTTCTTAGAGAAGTTCTTATCTAACCTTAAGGGAATTAAAGGTGAAAGTTTGTGTATAAAACTTCGTTAGCTGATTTAAATTCTAAGGAATGCATCAAAATGGTGAAGCTAAAAGCGCTCTTGTATGTAGTTGTTATGAATAATGACTATATAATCTTCCAAGATTTATTACTTGGTACTACTTATGATCTGTTTTGGCAGGTATCTTGATGTGGCAGGATTAAAGGATTCCATTGCATATTTGATTAATGGGGTTGTGATATTTTTTTCTTGGCTGGTACATCTACTACTTACATACTTCTTCCTTGTTCAGAGTTGGCTTTGCGTATATGTTGTCCCCCATTATTTGGCAAAAGATTTCCTATTTCAGTGCCGCCAACTACTAATTTTTTTACATGGTCATGAACTGTGTCAAGATATATCTGCTTAGTGATATCAACATGCATGTTTTTGTTATTTGTAAGTGAAATTCCATTGCAACATCTAGCTTATTAGCTAAAGGAATACATGTAAGCATGCGAACTAAAAAAGGATGATAGTTATATACCAGGTCTTTCTGATTCAAGACAGGATATTTTTCTTGTATACCACATGACAAGGTAGGTACATATGTTTATAGAGAAATGAAACCTTAATGACTGATTGATAGTATTTCTTAGTTTAGTTATTATCATGAGATTTAACACTGCTATACTTATTCTTATTTTCAAGATCTCATTATTTTGGAAGTTCATAACAGCCTTCTTTAATATTTGTGTGTACATGCTCACCAAATTCTTGTCAAATGCAGGGAGCCAGAATTTTGTTGTTCGGTTACATGTTTTATCATGTGTATTTACATCACCATCAGGTAACTGCCTCCTTTTTGAAATGATAGATCTTCCTCCTTTTATATTTCAATGACCTAATTGACTTTGTTTAGGTCGTAGTGTCGTACATATATGATTTACCGTTAAAAGTATATTATTTACATGTCTACAACAATATCCTCCCTCCATCCCATAATCTAGGGGAGGTTTGAGTTTGACTATGCACACGCTTTTAATGAGATTTTGAATTTGTTACTCGAAACAAAATTTCAATCCGTGCATTTTATCTCACATTTTGGTCATCAACATAGGAACCTAATTTGGATTACTAAATATGAAAAATATCCCTTAGAAAAAGAGATGGAGGGTGCACATAAATTTGATCCCCTTTGATTATATTCTACAGCTTCCTTCATGCCATTGCTTCATTAGTTTTTCTTCTCGTCTCTTTTCTTTTCTGAACCAGAAATAGTGATCTGTCTTGATCTCTAGATATGAATCTTGTGTTCTGGAAGTTATCTGATAGAATCACTATACAAATCATTTGTAGGTTGTTAAGATGCATGTCTTCGGTTATATTCTTGTTTTCGGTGTGCCTTTCGTGCTTGCTGTTATGAACTTAATGTGGTTCGGGAAGATTTTGAAAGGTTTAAAGAAGACTATAATGAAACAGAAGTAAATTGATATACAGTAGAGCGTTTCACCTCTTTGGTTAACGGTACATTCTGTCGTGACGCCTTTCACATGTCGCGGAATGATGTTGCCATAATCACCGGGTAAGGTAGGATCAAGACTAAAACGATGTCACAGCTCCAAAGATTGACGATTAGTCGAGAAGAGAATCCTTCCTATGATATAGAGGCTATGTTGTAAATTAGTGGTGAATAGATGCACAAAGTCATATATTGCTTCATTTGTTGTCAAAGCTTTTATTAAATTAATTGATTAGGTATAGTTGTGTTACTCAAATTCTTATGTAGATATATCACAAACACAAATTATTACAAGTTCATCTTACTTTAGTTATTTTATACTTCCTGCACCAAAATACTAAATAAACAACCTTGAACAGTGTAAATCATTTGTGAGATATAAATATAATAGCACAAAAGCAAAAAAATAAGTGCACTTCCAAATAGCCTCGTGGTATTTTCATTTATTCTCAAATCATGTTGATAAATCATTCTCAGGCAGTCAGGTGAACATATATGAATTTGACTCTTTTTTTTTTAAATCTCAGACACTTGAAATTCTGTAAACCTTCGAATCACAACGAAACGATTTCACCTTTCAAATAGTCATTCGGGTATAATTTTTTTGCACAAGAGGTTTAAAAGAAATATTTTGGCTCAAATTTTTCCTGCTTCATGAACTTTGATGAACTTAACTACGTAAGTTAAAAAACTGACCAGGTTGCCCTTTAAACTATCCGAATAGATCATTTTTTAGATTCATTTCACTTTTGATATTAGATTTGATAAAATAAAAGTTTTAGTGAAAGGTAAAGTATCGATAGTATGAATTCTTTCATACTTTTTTAGACTAACTACATTTATGATTTTGTTCAACTTTGGATAAAAATATACTTTCTCCGTCTCTTAATGTAAGATTCATTTTGCTCAAATAGAAATCCTTTTTTTATTCTCATTTTACCTAATTAGTAAGAAAAATTGGAGGAAAAATTATCTTTGTGAGATAAGTGTCCTTTTACTTAAACTTTGTGCGAAAATAAATGAGTCTTAGTCTCTTAGATAAAGGTACATAGGGAGTATAATACTACTATATGCTACTCCCTCCATTTCACAGTACTTGATTGTTTAAAAAAAAAATTATTTTTTCATAATAGTAGATTGTTTACGGAATTCAAATTACTTTTGTACTCATGTTTTCCTTTTTTATTACTCCCTCCAATCCCGAAAAAGTGTCGTTTGATTTTTTAAGTTGAACTTTGACCATCAATTACTAATTATAGTTGGATTCGTCCTCTTTCCAAGTATTTTCATAATATAATTTTTTAGTTTTAAAAATATAAATAAAGAATAATTGAAGGTCAAACATTTGTCTCGATATGTGAGAAATACACTTTTTTTGAATTGGAAGGAGTATAGATTTAGAGGTTACTTTTCATTTTGAGAGTATTTTGTATGATACAATAGTAAACTCTATTAAGCTCTTAATAAAGTGTTTTTTAGCTAAACAATTAACTATTCTGAAATGAAGGGAGTATGATAAAAGGCCTTAAGAATTTGCATTGAAACTCCCCCAAGGTATAAAAGTAGCAAAGTGACTGGGTGAAAACACTATAATAATGCATGTTCGATTTTTTATAAAGATTTATTTTGCTGAAATATTGCAGGGCTGCTTTTAGTTTTGTGTCTCGTTTGATCATCTCCGTACAGAATTGATGGCAGAACACATCTCTCAATTATAATTCGCTTGTCTAGGAAATGTATAACACATGTCGAATAAATTCAATTTAATAAAAACCCAAAAAAAAGAAGAAAGAAAAAGAGAAAAAAGAATGAGCATTGAAACAATAGAACGTGTTAGGCTCATTTGATTGTAAGAGGTCTCAAAACTAATTGTGTTGTATTGTCTTGATATGAGGCAGAGGGAGAGCAGGCAAAACTCCAAAGACTAAGAACGATAATGACGAGTCAGAGAGGCGTTGGTGGGCCCCAATTCAACCGTCCTTTTCAGTCAAAGCTTCAGACACTCAGTCAAAGGGACTCTGCATCTCTAATGTCCTACATGGATTGGATTTCAAACAAAAGTGCTCACCGACGTGGCATGGCCTGCCATACAATTTAATGCCCTGCCCCTTCAACTCTTCTTCAATAAATCATGCACCCGATATGGTCATGTCTTCCAAACATAATTCAGTTGATAAAAACATTTAAATGTTATATAATTCAGTTTCTTTGTACGGTATGAGTTCGAGTCTCTAGAGAGACATAATCACGTAACAAGAAAATTCAAATTTTCTTACCCTTTAAAATATATCGTGCGATATTTTTAGTTTTACATGAGTAGAAGTTATAAAAGTTTGTATCAAAACGAATTTAATAGGGCAAACTCAATTTTAATACTAATGTTTTCAAAGTTTGATTCAAAAAATCAAAATACCCTATCATTCATAAATGAAGAAATACTAATGATGGGTTCTAGACCACTGACATAATGTATTTGCTCAAATGTCATTTTTTACGTCAGACTATGCATTCACCATATCATCAAATATCTTCAATTATTTTGCTACTTCACAGCTGGGAATATTTACAAATAATTCAATTTTTATTTTTCCTTCATATCACCAACATACACCCCACATACATATTATTTCTCTTTATTTAATTTGCAAATATCTCAAAATGGGCTCGTTTAAAAATCATCAAAAAATATAAGAATATTTGTAAAGAAAATTAATTCCAAAAATTTCGGTCAAAATAGACTTATTTCTTGTTAACAAGAAGATTGTTGGTGACACGTGGCACATGTTGGTGGCTCCTTCTCCTTGTCATTTGAGAATTATCCTAAAACAACAGCCTTCTTTATTGTAACTTGGCATTACACTTGAATTATTTCTTATTGTAAAATTTATGGGGACATTGTTCTTCTTAATCTCTATTGTGAGTAGTCTAATGAGCGAAATTTGTATTGAAGTGATTAAAATGTAAGTTTTAGGGCCTTAAACAATTAAGAAACATCAGAGTAGAGATAATGTAGAATTTCATTAATCGGGACCGGATCACACCCATATGAGGAGAGAGAGAGAGCACACTTCATAACCCAAGGAGTCACCGATTTAAAACCAACTGGGCCACACCCATATGAGGAGAGAGAGCACACTTCATAACCCAAGGAGTCACCAAGTGAAGTGTAAAAAAAATGTAAAAATGAAGTTAGAGAGGCTTGACCCCATAACCTCAACCCTTTAAAAGGAAAATATAACTAACTAAACTATGCTTTCACTTAGTTTATTTACACTTTTTATTATATATATGAGAAAATTGCTGAAATGGCCTCCGATAGTATGATCGAGTTGCATTTGGGTTCCCAATAGTTACACGGTTGACTGCTAGTCCCCGCAAGTGGCTACAAAGTTGCACTTTAGTCCCCACGTCAAGTTTTTCATTAGCATTTCAGGTTTAGGCGTTAAAATTGAGGTAAAAATACATTTTTTAAGACGTAAAGTTGATTTTTTGCCCCAATTGGTGCTAAAATGAAACTCCACAACCTAATTGAGGTAAAGAAAAAAGGGAGTTTTGGCGGGAGGGGGTCGTGGAGTTTCATTTTGGCACCAATTGGGAAAAAAAATCAACTTTAAGTCTTTAAAATTACTCCCTCCGTCCCTAAAAAATTGTCACATTTTGACTTTTGGTGGTCAACAAAACACGATTTAAAACATAAATATCTATTATTCTACATGTGAAAAAATTCTAAAAAGTTAATATTTCAAAAATATATATTGAGACGAATCTAACAAGATCTCACAAGACTATATTATTTCTTATTGTTTAATGGAAATTCATGATTAAATTTTGTAATATTTGACTAACAAAAGTCAAAATGTGACAATCTTTTAGGGACGGAGGGAGTATATTTTTACCCCAATTTAAACGCCTAAACCTGAAATATTAACGTAAAACTTGACTTGGGGACTAAAGTGCAACTTTTGACCACTTTCGGGGACTAACGTGCAATCGTGTAACTGTTGGGGACCAAAATGTAATTCGATCATACTATCGGAGACTATTTCAACAATTTTCTCTCATATATATCACAAAAATTTAGAAAATTATATATAAAATAAAACGATATTGAATAACTTAGGAGCACCCTGCCCCCCTCCGGGTCCGTTCTTGGGTGGAGAAATAGAAGAAAAGATGGATGGAGAAATATAATCTAATAAAGAAGAGGATTCATTAATGGCAATTTAAAATCATTCAAATGGAGAGGATATTCCTAAAAATTACTGTGGTGCTTACAATCATAACCAAATCCATGAACATTGTATTTATGCAGTTGACAGAATCATCATCGGTTTTGTTAGTTGCTTTTTCATGTCTTTGTGAATCATCATTGTTACTTCAGAACGTAACGAGGGAATTCCATGCATCATATTCAATGTTTTCAGCCATTAATATTAGGCCTCAGCCTCTTTTTATATAGTCTCAAGAACGATTCTCATAAAGGAGTATTTAATTTTTTTCTTTTGTTTTTGGAAGTATCTTTGTAACGTTTGTATGTGGGTTTGCATTTGTCGTGTTTTAGTACCCATTATATGAGATTTTCGTGCGTGGGCGATTTTCAACACCTATAATGTGAGATTTCAGATCATTTCAAAATAATTTAGAAGATTGAAGCCCATTAATTCAGGAAGCGAGGTTCAGACATTATGTAGATTGAAGCTACATCCAAGAAGCGAAAGTTTATTGGAACAGCTGTCAGAAAAGGCAAAACTGTTTATTTGGATCTTAGACCCGCTCATGTACTTGGACCAACCAATAAACACTGAACGTAATCTCGAACTTCGAATTCATCACTTGAATATGAATTATGAAGTCATCCATGCATGCATGGTAGAACAATAATCACGGTGATAAAGTATAATAATTATTCCTCGTTTGCAAAACATTTTTCAGGTTAAAATAAATCAGAGCTTTATATCACGATTCTTTCGAGTGGTATTCTTGTTAGCTATTGGACTCTCGTACTTAGAGAAATAATGAGGTCACGGAACCTTCACTTATGTGTTTAAAAGGATTCTTTAAGCGTCGAGTCAATCGAATAGTCTAGTGGAAAAGGCTCTTCTTAGTGATCAGAAGGTCCTGCGTTCGATACTCACCTCATCGCTAATTTACAAAAAAAAGTATTCTTTAAGCGTCATGTTTAATAGATGATGTGCTCATTTTAGGCGTCCCATTTATTGGCTAGTCCATCACTCAATAGAGGAGGTTATCATGGATGTGCCTCTAGCGGTTCGGTACTCCATCTCAAAAGTGTCCAGACTCTGGGTAACCACTAACCACCCACAAGCAGATCATTTCTTGAACAAATGCAAAATTACTCATACTCTTGCCATGAATCAAACTCACACATTTATGAAAAAGTACACTCTTATAATTAATCTCATGACCATTCAAATTATATCGGTGGGCTAAGCGTCATGTTTAATGAACTAATGAGCCGTTGAATTGAGGAAATCTTTTAATTTAATGATCTAATGCTTGGAAACGGTTAGAGGCATTTTAGTCATCTCAATATTTATTTGGACTGAAAACTCAATATTACACAAAACTTACTTTGAATTGAAGTGAGTAGTTAATAAATTAATATAATTCATTTATTTTATGAAAAATTTAGAGCATTTACGCTAGATCATTTATGCATTTCCCTTAAATCAATTCTTTAAATTATTTTATTAAATTTAGGAACTAATTTTTAATTAGTGCACATAATCTGATACTTTATTTAAGACTCCTTAAACTAACTTTCACCATTGAAAATAGTAATAAAGATGATTAAAGATAATATTTGAATGAAGGAAAGTAGAATAGGAAGTTCCTTTTTTAGACTTTGCTAGAATGAGTCCCTTAATTTAGGATTAGATAACTTAGAGCATTCACATTAAAAGCTTCAAAAAATTTTTTTAGCTCTATAATAGAGGGGGAAGTAATAAAAATCAACTTTTTAGCATCCTCATTTTTACATGGCCCACCAAAAAAAATTAGGGTGATGGTTGGGATGGTGTATTTTTACACTCCTCAGAGCACTCACACTAGCTTCCCTATTAAAATCTTTAAAATCTACTCTAAATATCAACTTCATTATTTTAAGGCTTAAGTTTTAGTTTTTGACCAAAACTAGATTCCCTACTTTTTACTCAATATGTTAATAAAATGAAGAAGCACAAAAATCAAGACAATAAATTATATTGGGAACCTTGAATAGGGAATCCCAACTTTTACACTTCAAAATAGGAGTTACTTAAATTTTAGGGTGGGCCAGGGAATGATAAGGAATCTGAAAAATTTGATTTTTAATAACTCCTTACCTATTTTAGAGTTAAGAGGCTATTTGGGGTGTTTGGTGTGAATGGTCTCAGCATTCACAACAGATTGCTTAAAATTTTTCCCTAAAATCAATTCCTTATCCTACTTTATTAAATTTAGGAAGTATATTTTAACTTTTGCACAAATTCAGATTCCTTATTTATTACTTATAACACTTGATATGAAGAACAAAAATGGTTTGAGGAAGGTGTAAATATAAGACACTCCCTATAATATTTGATAAAGTTTTTAGAGATAGTGAATCTGCTATTTGGTACCTTTTTACTTTTCTTTACCTTTTCTTATTCTAAATATGAAATAGGAATTGTTTTAGGACATCTATTGCGAATGCTCTTAATTCACTTTCCTTACATAAATCATACTTTTTCTCTCTCTTCCATCACCCTCCCTCTTTCTTCTTAATAAAATAAAGAATAAATTAGGAAATCTGATTTTATATGAAAACTAAATAGTAGCACCTAAAATTGATAAAGTGATATATGAAATTGATTTTAGAGAAATTTTATAAGACATCTAGTGTGAATGCTATTGTGATAAAAAAACTGAAAAAAATATGTTAATTATTAATTCTCATCCCATTTCAGAGTTGAGAAGGATAGAGGGAGTTTACTATTTTTTGTCAAGTGATATCATACTTGAAGTAAATTCGACATTATTGGGAAGATAAAATTTACACTACAACAACACAGATGTATTAATTTTTATTAAGATATTTTAGTAGGACTCGAATTCAAGATCTTCAATTGTGAAAATAGTGTCGATAACCAGTAGGCGTAGACACCAGTTATATGGAGCAAACATTGTTTTGACAATTGCAATTAATGTAGTACTACCATTTTATGTGATGATGATTGTTTGTTGACCACTAATCCACGTGTAGTCAAACTCATCATCTTACCCTTGTGAAGACAAAAGTGCACTTCCCTTAATCTCCTTCTTCTTTCCTCCCTCCAATTCGTTTTGGTTGAGAGAAATTAATGCATTTGCCTACCTTTTACCATCCCCCCCCTCCCCCTCCCATTGTAACATAGCTAGTATAATTTTCAGTATAAACATTTGAAAGAAGTATTTTCAAATATATCTAAGCAAATGCCCTTTAGGAAAAAGAGTGAGAACAAGTAAAAGGGAAACATTAATAGAATAATTATTGCATGGTTTGAGAAGATGATGGGTAGTGAAGGAGAGGGAGGTCATATTTTGAGGGACTACAGAAAAGGGAACTGGACAATTGAAGAAACCATGGTCTTAATCGAGGCGAAGAAGATGGATGATGAGAGGCGGATGAAAAGTGAAAGGGGCAAACCAACTGAGCAAAGGTGGAAATGGGTTGAAGATTATTGTTGGAGAAAAGGTTGTTACAGAAGCCAGAATCAATGCAATGATAAATGGGACAATCTGATGAGAGATTTCAAGAAAGTAAGAGAGTTTGAGAAAAGTGAAGCAGAGGTTAACAAAGGATCTTATTGGAGAATGGACAAGAATCAAAGGAAAGACAAGAGTTTGCCTCCTAATATGTTGTCTCAAATATATGATGCTTTGCTTGAGGTTGTGGAGAGAAAGGGAGGTAGTAGTAGTAGTGGTGGTGTTGAGATTAGGACACTATTTTTGGGACAGCCCCCACCATTACTGCCTCCTGCATTGCAGCATTCCACCCAAACTCCAACAACTACACTTTCTGCATTACCAATCTCATCACCGCATTCACACCCACAGCCTCACCCATTGCCAACACTTGGTACTTTTCATCTCTTCCATCGCTATATTGTTTTTTTATAGTTAATATTATAATAATCGTCAATCTCCTTTTCTTACGATGAGATTCAGACCTTGACCTCATGGATCAAGGTACTAGCTCAATTGCTAGACCATTCGCTAATTCGACTAATATTGGTTTAATGTTATTATAATTGCTTCTTTGAGTGCGTGGGATCCATAAGAATGAGGGTGGCCATTCTCACTATCATTTTCTTTATTATTTGTTTAATGAGTGGTATTATTATATTATAAGTATTTTTTTTATTTGGTTTTGTTAAAGAATGTTCAAAATATTGCATAACATTTAGTTAATAATTTCGATCATGAATTTGCATCACATGATGGGCATAACTGCATAAGGGGTTGATCACCTAACTAACATTTACAAAAAAATAATTTTTTTTAGTTTCTATTTTTTTTAATATATCTCCTATTAATTAACCTGTTCTTAATTTGGATTTTTGTGTTTGTGAATGAGTTGTAAGAACCATTTATGTCCATATTATGTTTCAAATTCTAATTAACAATGATGTGATTAGTTTGAAGTGCTCATGTTTGAAAGGTCCTGCAACACATTTAATTTTCACTTGTACTTTCAGAAAATTGCTCAAGATTTAAAAAGGACATTTTTTACCTGATAGTAAATGTGCATTAAATTAGTTCATACATTACCATACAAATTGTATACATTTTGTTACCCCTTCTTAGCACTTAAAAATACTACTCCAATTTAGGTTACTTTTAAGTGTTACCTATCTTTTTTTTTTGTAATATTCATAAGTACAAGCTAAGTTATAACATGATGAGATCATTAAAAAAGGTTATTCTTATTCTTATTGTAATTTAATTTATATTACTCTCTCCATTTCGTAATAAACAATTCCTTAGCAAAAAAATTAATCTTTCATAATAATTAATTGTTTACTGAATTCAATGTATATTTGAATTCATGTTTTCATTCTTATTATAGGTCATCATGTCGAATCCGACACTAGTGAGCATACAGAATCACCATCAAAGAGGAGGAGAGGAGAGGGAGCAAGTGGCGGTGGCGCTAGCGGAAGCTCGAACGAGGTTGGACCGGCAATCTCCCGGGGTGCGAGTATAATAGCGGAAGCCCTCCTGGCACGTGAAGAAAAAGAAGAAAAACGTCACAGAGAATTGGTAAGTTTGCATGAAAGAAGGCTGCAAATTGAGACATCAAAAGCTGAGATGAATAGGCAAGGCATAAATGGAATGGTCGATGCTATCAACAAATTAGCCGATTCTATATTAGCTTTGGCTGCCAATAAGAATCAAGTAACTCCAAAGTAGACTAGTACTATTATTAATTTTAGGCTTTTTTTCATCTAGGCCCCTGAACTAATTAGTAAATCCCAAATCAGCCCTTCCCACCTTTTTTGTCCCAAATAGGCCCCTGTGGCCAAAAAATGGCACCTGAACTTTCATTTTTTTCATTTTTGCTGACTTTTTCAGATTTTTGACTTTTTAAAATCCTTAACCCAAGGGCAAGTTAGTCATATTAAAAATATGAGTTTTTGGAGGGAAATATTCGAGAAAAGTTCAGGTGCCATTCCGAAAAAAAACATTTAAGCGCCAAAATTGAAGAAAAAGTTCAGGTGCCAGACAAAAAAAAGTATTTTGACATTTTTGAACTCGAATTCATGTGTGTATTTAAATTGTATATTCGATATTCGGATTCGATTTTTCAGATTAGAAATATAAATAAATATAATTATTCATAATAATTTAATTTTTTTTTAAAAAAAACCTCCCCCCCCACTCCCCCGCACCCCCCACCCCAAGAACAACAGCACCCGCCCCCCCCACCCGTCCCCCCTCCCCCACCTCAAGAATAGCAGCACCCGACCCCCTCCTCCTGCAACAGAACAGCGGCCGCCGCCGCTCCCCACCCACACCCCACCTGCGAACAGCAGCCCCAGACCCCCCCCACCCGACCCCCTCCTCCTGCAACAGAACAGCACCCCACCCCCTCAAGAACAACACCATACCCCTCAAGAACAGCAGCAGCAGTCGCCGCCGCCGCCCCCCACCCACACCCCACCTGCGAACAGCAGCCCCCCCCCCCCCAACCCCACCCCACCCCACCCCACCTGCGAACTATTATAATTATTCACCAATTTGAAATATGGTTGATACTCAATTTTTTTGAAATATTTTGTAAATTGCTATTGTTAATATTAAGGGCATCAACATTTTTCTTGATTTGAATATGATTTTTATTGGGTTATGGGGTTTGATTTTTCATGATGGATTCAAGAAAAAAGAAGGAGCATTAAAGATGATGAAGAAAAAAATTGAATCTTTATCTATATGAGATGAAGAAAATGGAATAAAGTTAAGAACTTATAGTGGTGGTGGTGAACAAAGATGATGGCAGCGATGGTGAAGGAAGGAACTCATAGTGGTGGTGGTGAACAAAGATAATGGCGGCAATGGTGAAGGAAATGGGTGGGTGTGGGGGTGGGGGTGGGGTGAAAGGTTGAAGATGATGTTTTTAATAAGGTTGGGTTAAATATTTGAGGTTGGGTTAGTTTATAATTAGGTTGGGTTAGTTTTTTATGTGGTTAGACTAATTTGCCCTCTATCTAATATTTAAAATTAGAGAAAAAAATTTTAAAAAAAGTTCAGGTGCCATTTTTGGGGTCCAAGGGCCTATTTGGGAAAAAAAAGGTGACAAGGGCTGATTTGGGATTTACTAATTAGTTCAGGGGCCTAGATGAAAAAAAGCCTTAATTTTATTACTATTTAATGAATCACCACTACTTTTATTTTAGGTGAAAATGATTGAAATGTTAGTTACGTTCTAATTTATATGAATGATTATTCCACATAAGTTCTTTCTTATTTTGTTTTCGTTTTTTTATATTGTTGAGAATCACGAGTCTTGTCTAATTAAATACAGTCTATTTCTTGAAGCGAATGTATTAATTCATCATGATCGTAGCAGTGGACGTGACCTTCAACCTTATTATGTATGTGGTGGTGGAGGTGGACGTGGGCGTGGATATATGAAGGGGAATCCCGCCCCCGTCCACTTTCTAATTATAAGTGAAACAATATCAATGAAAAAGTGGTAGGCAAAAGGATAGATTAGGGGAAAATATATGCTATTGTTATGATGGTAAAGACCATTTAGCACCGGTTACGGTTTTCTTAAAATTTGTTCTCTTAAAAATTCTATAATGCATTACATGTTTGTACTTCATGCAATTTACACAAAATCTAGACATGTAATGCATTAGAGAACAAATCTTAGGAGTACCATAGCTTTCTACCATTTAACACGCGCATGTACTACCCCCAAATCATCTTATTGACCTTTATTAAGAATCAGTGAAAATAAAAGACGAAAGGTGAAAACAAACTATTTGTTATAAGTGGATAAAATTAACCATACTCTATTTGATACTGCTAGACATGGCAAACGAACCGGGCCGCCCGAGGGCCCGCCAGCCCACATCTCTGAGGGGCCGAACACGGGCCTATGGGTTAGGCCCCTAAGCCCGGCCCGGCCCCCTTATAAAGCCCACTAATGCCCGGTATACACGGTATACCGTATAAAATACGTGGTATACAGTATACAATATAATCTTATAGTTGTTTTTATTAAAAAATAAAGTAATGTTAGTGGAGTTTGAACCTTGGTTGCCAAATTACCATTGTGCCAACATGATTACTTGTTATGTTTTATGTTATAATTAATAATATTATCTACTATCTAAATAAAATCATAAGATGCATTAATATATTATTGTTTAAAATATTAAACGTAGATTAGTGTTACATTACATATTATTTAATAGTATAACACATTATTTTATGATATGCTTATAAATATTATTTAATGTTAGATATTATTAAAAATACAAGATGTGTTACTATATACTATTGCATTTTGTATACACTTAAATAATATTATACAATACTTGTGATTTAATTCGAATTACACTATGTATTACTTTTATGAACACATTATAAATTAAACTATGTATATTAACGAATATTTATTTTCTTTTGTAATATAATTAACATTAAGCAATATCTTGTAAAGAAAATTTTAACATTAAAACAACTTTTATAATATAATAAAAAAATACATTTATCTAACGAATTTGTAATATAATGATGAATATAGTTCTTTATTAATACTAAAACTTAATTAATTTTAATTGAAGTTGTAGTATAGGGATAGATATTGCATAATATAATGATTTTATTAATACCAATGCACAAACAACACAAATGAAGTCTTGGCACAATTGTTAAGATGTTTCTTATGTTTGCAAGAGGTCTATGGTTCAAATTTTTTATGGTACAAATTCAAAAAAAACATAAATAGTTGGACTATTTGGCCCAAACGGTATAACGTGTGGGCCGATGCGGTATACCGTTTGGGCCCGTCAGGCCCGCTTTCTTAAGGGCCGGGAATCCTTAACGGGCCCTGACCGTCCGACCCGGTTCGTTTGACACGTCTAGATACTGCCCATTTAGATGTTGGTGATTAATTTATATGTTATTAACCTTAAAAAAAGAAAGCGAACATAAAGCCACCTAGAATTATTAGCTTTACATCTCTTTTTGCAAATGTGCCCCCTTTCAGTTCTCATTTTGTACTTCCTTCGGGAACTTTTGTGAGATATGCTTTGGCAAATAGTGTGACTTATGTTTGTAATGATATCTTGGGTCACTCTCAAATACCCTAGATATCATTAACACTTTATTTCCACTTGTAATTATGTTTGATTGTGCAATATTAATATAACTATAAAAAAAAAGAATTATTCTTTTTCATTAATGTTATTTTCATTTAACCAACCTAAAACATGGTGTTTCCTTTGTAGTTTTTGCTGGGATTATATTAATGTTTTATTTTATTTTAATTATCGTAAATGTGTTATATTGGCATTGAGATGATAATCGAAGGAAGAATGAAATATCTCAATATTAATAGAATAATATCAGGTCAAAAGGACGTCTTAGAAAAGTTAAAACATTTTTCTATGAGTTGCATTTAACACATGTATGTAGTACGGAAATACATGTTATATCAAATAGAAAGTTCGAGAAATAATGATGAATTTATTACTTGGCCTGACTATTAGGCCATTTCGGATTAATTATAACCCAAAAAATAATAATTTAAAACTCTCTTGGATATTGAGTGAAGAGTGGACAAATATTCCAGTTAAAATAAATTTAATTAATACATTTCTTACAATGAGAGATGTGAAAATAATTTTAAAATTCTCATATAATTGAGAAAGTTTTGAGATTTTATTTAGATAACTATCAATCAAATCAAAGTAATACACCGTATTACAAATTAATAAATGAGAAAATATAATGTCACGTAGCTTTGGCCACTCAACTAATCTAATTGTATGGGTGCTTTCAAATTTACCTTTATCTTAGCTCAATTTTTTAATAATAAAAATATGAGAATGATATTCTAATCCCTCACTTAAACAAGAACAAAAGATGAGGCCTCTCTGGGATGGACACTGAATAGTTGAGATATCTACCATAACTAATGATATCTTTTTAGGGAGGATCAAGGGGAATGAATGGTACTTTTATATGTTTATGTTTGAGAACTTAATACAGTTTTCTTTTGCCTTTAATTTTTATATTCCAAATATTATAACTACACTCTACTTTATCATTTTTTTATGGATTTTCATAAAGTAAATTAAAGGATAAATTAAGAAAATGGAGTGTAGTAATCAATGTTTGGAGTGTAACAATCAAAACCTTTTCTTTACTAGGGGGAAAGTTACCACTATTTCACCCTCAATTCCCGTGATTCCTAATTATGTACACAATTTGGTTTGGTTTTGAACAAAAGAAGAACCGAACCAACCTAATCGGTTCCACAGCAGACGGAATCAAAATTGGTTCGGTTTCAAACGGTTCGATTCCAGGCCGATTCTGGTTCGGTTTCATTTTTTGGGCCTCGTGTTTTGGACCTAAATTTGAGCCCACTTTTGGCTATGAAATTTCGGGCTATTTGTTTCTAACTAATATTATTATATTTGGACTCAAATCTAAATGTGATTAGTATTATTTTATGTTAACCGTAACTCATAACATATATGCTCTAAATAAGTTTAACGAGATACTTTTAAAACTAATTGTGAAATTCGTGTAACTCATAACATATATGCTCTAAATAAGTTTAACGAGATACTTTTAAAACTAATTTTGAAATTCGTATACACATTCATCACATGGTACCACTTTTTTTTATTTATAAATTAGCGATGAAGTGAGATTCGAAACCAGGACCTTCTGGTCACGAGCAAGAGCCTTTTCCACTAGGCTATTCGATTACCACTTTTTAAATATAGATATATGTATCCATATATTATTAGCTTACAACATTATTTACTTATCTATTGACTATTTTTATATCATACGGTTCATACCAATAATGAACAATGTTAAATCTTGTAGCCAATTATCCTCTACTAAACTTTATTTTTCTACATAAAATTAGTCATCGGTTCGATTCGATTTTTATCGGTTCTCCCACAAGACGAACCTATATCAGTTCGGTTCTCACAAGGAGGAACCTAGATCGGTGTGTTCCGGTTGATCCCAAAAAATCTGTTATTTCATTAACTGTTCGGCTTGGTTTCGTGGTTTTGTCCACACCCTTACTAAGAGCATTCGCAGCAGATTACTTAAATTTTTTCCCTAAAATCAACTCCTTATACTACTTTATCAAATTTAGGAATTATGTTTTAACTTTTGCACAAATTCAGATTCCCTATTTATTACTTACATCACTTTATGTGAAGAATAAAACTGATTTAGGGAAGGTGTAAATATGAGGCATTCCCTATAATATTTGAGGAAATTTTTAGAGATAGGAATCTTATATTTAGTGCTTTTTTAGTTTTTTTGCTTTTGCCTATTCTAAATATGAAATAGGAGGTGTTATAGGACATCTGTTGCGAATGCTCTAATCCCCTCAAATTCTCGCCCCCTAAATCATTGGTAAATAACAAATTTAATTATATTTTCGTTCAATGCCCCATATTTCCTAGCTCGCATTATGATACCTAAATAACAATATTTATTCTCCCATTCCTTCTAATTCTCTCGTGCTAGAATAATTTAAAAAATCAATCCAAACACACGACTAAACAATACTACGGAGTATTCTCCGTTTCTCATGGCTGCTAATTCAAACATCGACTCTCAGCTAATTGTTTCTCATCAGTTCCCTGAGGTACTTGTTGACTTCATCATCATCTTCAATTTGCACTTTTCATTCTCTTTTCCTCCTCAGTTGACTTGTTGACTTTTATATGTTAATTTTATTTTGCAGACTACATTTACATACACAGAAAGGTATGTGATCAAAAACCATGTTACCCCCTATCTATGTCCTGCAAACCTTTAATTCTGTATTCTTATTGTATTATATTTTTATTTTATGATAACAAACTTGCCCTCCTTCGGGCCGGATCTAGCGAATTTGGTGCGTTGGTTCTTGATTCTTAAATTCAAAGTTAGGACTAAGATTTCATCATCTGGTGGCCACTAGGGTAATTCGAGTCGAACTCGAGTCGTTCTTGATTGTTAAACTAAAGTTTGTGTGTTTGGGATTGAATAGAGATGCTGCGCTGTATGCTCTTGGTATAGGGGCGTGTTCAAAGAGTGCTGTTGATCATCATGACCTCAAGTATGTTTACCATCCAGATGGTCAACGATTTATTGAGGTGTGTACCATTCCCATTTCCCTGCTAAGTTTCTGCAAGTGTTCTGTAATATGTGGCTAGTCATTTGTAGTGTTGTTATAGACTCGGGTTTGATACGTTGCGGGGAACTCCATTGGGAATACACTTCGGGTGTCTGAGCGTTTTGTTTTACTCTAGTCCAACACTGACGTTGGTCAAGCGGGTGTCAAGTCGGGTTTTTTGGCCGATCAATTCGTATTTGGTCTTCTGGTCAATTTATATCTGTAAAAAGTTATAAACGAGTTGGGTTATAACGGGTATGGGGTGTATGAATTTTCTCCAACCGTTCGAACAATACATTTTACCCAAGCCCACTCGATAATCAATCAAGTGGCTCATTTAGTTGGGTTTTTTTCTGGTCAAGTACCTAGCTGGTTCAGGTTACCCAGTCCCTAACTAGGGGTGTTTTGGGTTCGGTAAGTTTTTCCGAGTTTTTTTGTGTGAAACCGATTTCATCAGTTTTTGAATTAGATGACCCATTTATGTCGAATATTAGTTCGGTTATGTCAATTTTGAGTTTTAGCCGGTTCGATTCGGTCGGGTTTTTAGTTTTGTAAGAAGAAAGAAAATTGAAAGTTCTCGATTTCAAATTAAAACAAAGTCCACATTTATTTCAAGAACATACATGAAATGCATGATATAGTTATTATGGGCTATTCTTTAATCAAGTAAGTTGTGTAATGATTTATAGAATTTTTTTCAAATTTAAATGAAAAAAATTAAGAAATATCACAAATATAAATATTTTAAACAAAATTCTATATACTCGGTTTGGTTCCGTTAGGTTCAGTCTGTTCCGGTTAATGCTAAAACCAAAACCGATAACTTTTTGTCTGTTTTGATTTCTCTTTTACCACTGCGGTTCGGTCTCATTTGCTCCAACCAAATCAGTAATATTTCAGTTCTGCTCGGTCGGTTGTTCGGTTTGAGACCAACTGAAAACTTCGCTTCCGCTGACATCCCTAGTCGTTTATACCCTTTGGTTTTTTATTTTGATACTTGAATCTCTAAAGTTTGAGCCCATATAATTTTTGAATGGATCATCATACTACCGATGCATTACTATTGGGCCAATTCAGAAACAGACTCCTTGTATCACAGTGGTAATGTTGCGTGCAATATGACTCGGTACCCCTCTTAGGCAGGGGCTTTTATTGAGGCATTCGGGCATATTATTGTTTTTATAGTTCTTGTATACTGTTTGGGGGAAAATCCGCGAGAACATAGTATTTTCAACAAATTGACTAATACCAAGGTAATTTTAGTTCAAATAATAGTTATTTGTGTGAGTTAAGACTAAAACTTTCTTAATTTTGACCATGAAAGTCTAACTTAATCTATTTTGGAATGGGGGAGTAGTTAGTTTTTGTGTAGTTTATATGGTCTTGCTTAACTTCAATAATATATTTCTTCTTTGCATTGTGAAATTTAACGTTGTTTGATTGAGTACTTATGTGAGAATTAAGTAAACATAGTTTCTTGGTGATGTAGGTATTTCCAACGTTTGCAACTTTGTTGTCTTACGGAGCTTTTCAGCAACTCGGTTCAGTACCAGGTTTGCAGTAAGTGTTGCACAATTTTAATTCTAAAATTTCATTTCTTATTAGGGATGTTGGCTTTCAATTCTTCACATTCAGCAAGTGAAGGAATGGATGTAGTCTTCATTTTTCCAATTATAGCAAGGGGCTAGCTAATTCATGTATCATTCCCGTTTGGCATACTCTGTGGTAGATATGATCCTGATCTTTTGTTGCATGGACAACACTATGTGGAGATATTTAAGCCACTCCCCTCGCATGGATCCGTAAGGGCCTAATCCTGTCTTGTCTTCTTGGGTAGTTTCTTTTGGTCTGCTTTCTTTCCATTAGTATATTGACATTTACCGTTTTGCTTCATCACATGTTCCCAACATTCATGTTGAAAAGAGATGGTAATATTTGTAACCATTCCTGTTTTTTTGAGTTGAAAAACCTGTGAGACAGAAGTTAAATGTGGTAATTTTACTTTGCACATTGGTCTGACACATTGTCATAGGGGTATGTGTTACTGCTTTAGATGTGCTAGAAAATAGATGTTTATCTATGATTATGTTTCTTCTTATTATTGTCAGTTAGAAGTTTATAGTTAGAAAGAAGAGTAGTTTGACCATTTAGTTTTGGCCAATGATTTTTGCACTCCATTTCTTGATTATTACACTCCACTCTTTTATAATTTTTCATCAACTTTTGTACTAAAAGTGGAGTGTTTTTATCACTTGGTGGAGTGTAAAAATCATTGGCCTTAGTTTTTTAGTGAACCTTCTATATATGTGAATGTGATGAATTAAATAAGAATCACTCTCCGTACTCTGTGTTTCCTCTCCTCTTCGGCGGACTTCATCTTCAACTTAGCTTCTTTGCTACACTTTACCATTCTCTCACCATTTTCACAAGATGTCCGTAAATAATTTAAAGGTATAGTGGGAGCAGTTAGTACAAAAATATTGGAAACCTCCCTTCCACTTTCTCTTGTAAACCGTAGAATGATTAACTTTAGGATAGTAAAAGGTTGGGACCATTGGGTAGAGCTTTTGTGATCTTCATTGGTTCCTTCTCCTAAAGAAGGTGGGATGTTGTTGTTGTGAAGTGGAAGTTCCACAAGAATGGAACTTTGCCTTCTATTTTCCCATTTTTCTAGTAATGGTCTTTTCCAATCTGGTGACCCTATATATGAATTTGATGCAATGAACTACAGAGGTAAGAAAATATGATATGTGATAAACTTCATTAGCTTCTGTTAACAGGAGCCCACAGGATAAGCACACGTGAAGTACATGTTCGTTCTTTAAAGCCTCGATGAAAAATTATAGAGTTAATAATGAATAATGGAGTGGAAGTTGTACAACTAGCCAATTAAGAATTCTCAGACCTATCTATTGGTGTCTCAATAGATTTAGCAAGTTTCTGACATTTATTGGTGTTAACATGCAGATAGTGAATAAAGCAAGCATATCTGGACTACATGACAAAGGTATGCTTTCGGAAGTGTGTGGATCATTATTTTAATTTTATATTGGAGTACACAAACTAATGTGTGTCATTTGTAAATAAGATGTGAAAGTGTAAAGGTAGGTGTTCCGAGACAGATTACTGATACCCATCAGATTTGAGTCAGCTGGTCCGAAAGGCATTATAAAATCACAAAAATTGAAAATGAATATCAAGCTCATACATTTCTATTTTATTTGTCGACAGTTTTGAGTAACACTTCTTTTTTCTCTTGTTGATAACCAAGGACTAGTTTTCTCTTTATTTCAAATTTATTCTGATGACTTGTGCGGAAAAAAATGATTTATCACATGTACGAAAATTCTCTTATGTCAGGTAAGGCAGCTGTTATTGAAACTGAAATATTAAGTTACGAGAAAGAGTCGGGTGAATTGGTATGCATTAACAGGTTGGTTCTCATCTTTAGCAGATTTATGGTGTGAGTTTATATACAGTACATTAGGTTTATTGTGGTGTGGCTTTGCAGGATGACTTGCTACATCAGGGGTGCTGGTGGGTTTTCAAAAACATCCAGACCTTTTTCATATTCCAAATATCAGAGTACTCAGGCTGTAGTCCCGAAAATCCCAAACTCTCAGCCATTTGCTGTATATGAAGAATGCACACAACCAGCTCAGGCATGTGCAGCACTTTCTGTGAAACTCTTAAGTTTAAACTGAATACACTTATTTGGAGTCATCCTGTAAGTATCAGAATGTTCCACATTAGATGCTGATAATTTAATAAATGAGCTTATAGGATGTACTTTTCTAGTATGCCTAGTCAGCAACCTTCTACCGTTGCCAGCTCTTAAGTTCAAATTATGTAGGCCTCCCAATATATCTAAGTTGCGAAGTTGCTAATCTCTCGACTTTCTTTTCAGCAAAGGGTGTGCCCAGATCAGTGATAATTAGCATAACTCATACCGTACACTACATCTTGCCCCGTTACCATTGATTGTTCCTGTACTTGCTAAAGAATTGTGTGATCTTAAAAGTAAATGGAATTGAAATGCCTACACGAAAGAAATGAGGCTGATATGTAATTTTGTTTCTATAGATTTGATTTTCTCATACTTATCCATTTTACATGACAGGCATTAATCTACAGGCTCTCTGGTGATTACTATCCTCTGCATGCTGATCCTAACAATGCAAAAAGTGGAGGGTAATTTGCCATGTTTATTGTTTTGTATCTCCTTTCTCATTAGCATGTTGTTTGTTACCTTAACTAATTTATTTCTACGCCGTGCACAGATTCGATCTCCCTATACTCCATGGGTTGTGCACACTTGGTTTTGCGGTAAGGGCGATCAACAAGTGCATTTGCCAAGGCGAACAAACTATAATCAAGAACATATCTAACCGTTTTCTCCTGCATGTGTATCCTGGTGAAACCTTACTGACAGAAATGTGGCTTGAAGGCATGAGGTATATTGAATCCTCTCTCTGTTTATTTGTTTCTCATTTATGATTTTGTCTGTTATACCTTCCTGATGCAATGCATGCAATATACATGACTTTCTCTTCCCGTCCTTTTGTTTTCACTGAAACCCTGGGTTCCAAGCTTCTCGTTTGGAGCTTCTTCGCTACTGGTAATCCAATGAAACTCACCCTTAAATTACAAATGTGCAGAGTACTATTCCAAGTGAAGGTTAAAGAACGAAACAAGGCGGTGCTTTCCGGGTATGTTGAGCTCAGTCGATTAAGCTCCTCTCTGTAATTTTTCCCTTTTTATACAACAAAGGACTATATAGATGTAAAATGAATCCAATACAGATGTTGAAATGTTTTTCAATAAAATCTTCCTGTAATGGTTGAAGTTTGTATCATTTGAAAATCTCTACTGTAATATCCATATTTGATAAGTGAAAATACAAATTTAATGATAATTTGGTTTGAAGAGGGAACACTCGACCTTCAACTAATTTCTACTAATCTTACTAGAGCAATTCTGTCTCTAGCATTTTCCTAGAGCAATTTTCATCACCATTTAGCCCCAATCAGAGGATTGATTGAGATTTGAGATTTAAATCTCAATTTCTAATCTCAAATTACAAATATTTGAAAGAAGTAAATTATTGATGCCTGACATAACTATGTACCGTATTATGATATAAATATTGTTGTTGTAAGTCATTACTACTATTATTTTTCTATTAGTTATAGTAATAACTTGATTATCAAGTTATTGATATTACCTTTGCGTCTGATAGCCTGGAATGGGGTAGAAATGAAATAACTAGAGCAATGGAATGGACAAAGGAAATGAATGAACAAATAATTATTATTGCTTTGTTTGGTATGAACATAATAATGTAATTCAATTCTCATTAACCATTACATTCCTTAGTCTGGTATACCATTTTTAATAATCATGTTATAACGAAATTACTAATATATCCTTTAACTGACAACAATATTTTTATAATTGGACATTCTATATAGCAAGTATGTTCATATTACTTTCTTGCCTACATATCTTTCTATTTATCTAATAAACTATAAACCATATATATATATATATAATCAAACTAGAGATTGGCTGAGCAAATCCGCTAAATCATCAGTGCAACTCTCAAAATCAAAAATATGATAAACACATTCGGTATACCAAGTCAACACCATTCTCTTCACAACACAATCATACTTTAGGACAAACTAATGAATTTTTTATAATTATTGTAACAATAACTATAAAAATAATGGATTCAAGTGTCACAATTAAACTTCAAAATAAAAGAAAATAAAAAAATAATCTTCATAAACAAATTATCAATAATGAAGAAAACAACTTGATTAGTAATAAATAAAAAATTTGCCACTTGAGTAAAAAAAATTGCATACTTGACTGGAAGGAGGAGATGATTCTTGTACTTAAAGGAGGAGATGGTTCTTGATTTGATTTCAGTGCAAAATTTGATGGTTTGAGTAATATATTAGTTGAAGAAAGAAGGAGATACAAGTATGAGTAACGTGAGGAAGGATATAACCTTTGCTCATAAATATGTAATTGAGGGAGGGTACTTGTGTACTACTTTTTCTAATTTGATTCCCTCTTACTAAGTAATGGGTGATTACCCCCAAATTAGAGTTAATGGATATTAACTCAAATGAGGTCTCTCAATTAATTAGGGAATGCAATTAAAATTGATTAATATCTACCAAACTAAATCATTCATATTTAATCCATTCCATTCCACCATACCAAACAAACTCTAAGTATTTCATATTGTACCTATAAATATGAAGCTACTCTGCCATACACTTCAAACAATATATTTCTATAATATTTATATTATCATGTTATCTTAACAGGGTATCAGAGCCAACCTCCTGAGTTAATGAGTTAATCCTTACTAGATGGTTGTGCACAGTTCAACCTGTGCGAGTTCGATTATCATATTAAAAATATATGTTGTTACGTTAATTTTTACATGCATATATGATGGTAAAATATTTCTTGTGAAATTCAAAATATGTGCATGATAAAAATCATTGAATAATTTTATTCACCTTAACTATGCTTAAATAATTTAATGTATAAAATAATAATAGAACTTCGTAAATTTTCAAAAAAGAGAAACCAAATGGGAGTTACTATGCAATTTAAACATATGTCACTAGTTCATTAGTCTAAGAAGATCATGGGGCTTCACGAAAAAAATAACTAATTCCCCCCTTCCCCAATTAAATATAGTGTAGATTTTAGGTTAAACTTGTTGTATATTGTTGCTAAGAATTGGTATATAATGTTCATGTCTAATGTTGTGAATTGGTTTGCTGTGAAGTATTTAGGTTGTGAATTGGTTGATGTATAAATGTTGTAATATCTATATCTTCATGTGGAAAGGACTCATTACCTCTTTCATGGGTAGCTCATCTATCCACGAGCTTCAACTATATTTTCATCCCAACTAATCCTGATTTTAATACAAATCATATCAACTAGTTCGTCGTACGTGGTTATGGATCTAACTCGTCTCGTATACCTCATGAACATTGAATCATATTTTCAACAACAATCCTCGTATATTGTGCACTGCTCTACATACATAATTGGAACGAGTAAACCTACATATAATAATAAATGCATATTAAAATAATGTTTAGAAGTGTATAGTGACATTTTTCAATCTAATGACAAGTAATTCATTAAGAAAAGCATACATGTCTAAGTACATACTGAAGAATTCAAAAGTAAATCAACCAGGAGTTAATCGAATAGCCTAGTGGAAAAGACTCTTGTTTATAACTAGAAGATCATGGGTTCGAAACTCACTTCATCGCTAATTTACAAAAAAGAAAAAGTAAATTAACTAAAAAAGTAAAACAAATAGTCAACAAACAATAACTAACCACGTTACTTTTATTGGAACCTACTAACTCCTTAAGAATAAAAGAAAACGGTACCGCCTCTAGAAGAATGAGACATAGTCACATTTATTGAAGAAGGAGGGAGGAGAGACTGCAATGTTCATATGGGGGAGGGAGAAGGAGCCGAATAATATTCTGGAAGGAGGAGAGATCTCGCTGGGCGACGGAACGAATGATTGCTATCTTGGTTGTTAACGTTTTAGGATTTCATGATAAAAATGAGATACGAAAAAGAGGAGAAGAAAGATGGATGACAATAATATGGTACATTAAATTAGGACAATTTTTAACTAATTTATATCTAACTATATATACTTGCGGAAGGGGGAAGATAGAAGTTATATTTTGAACCGTCCTATGATCTCCTAATATATAGGAAATATTTTATTAATTAAAATTATTTATTTTTTATAAATATTTTGTACAATAATTATTCATAACTACCTGTAAATACAATTGAAACCGTGAGGTGATTTAGAAAAAATGAGTGAATCTAGCAAACGCTCTCTACCTTCTAAGAAAAACCTAAACCTTTGTTCTTCTGTTATTTCTTCAGCCGCCGCATTTGAAAAGTCAACATCACCCACCCAAGTCTTCATCAAATCCATCTCTAATATCACCAAAAAAGAAGCAGGTGATATATATTCTTGTTCAAATCCTAATATTTCAAGCGATGCAAGATCGGATCTTAACAAAATCAGATCTGAATCAATTAAGAATTTATCAAGATCAGAAAAAAAAAAAGCTCTCAAATGTTTTTGCCTATGAAGAACAATCAGTTCACAAGAAACTTTATCATCATCACCACCATTTTCACACTCCAATCTCCATCACCGCTTCTGTCACCACCAAAAATGCTCCTCCTTTCCATAGGCTAACTCGAGATGTTTCTGGGAACAAAAGCCTCCACACTACCTATAAATCTTACAAAGCTGGGAATGATTGTCGCAGGCGGAACGCTTCAAATGGGAGGACAACCTCCCAAAGACAAAAGAAATCACAACTTCCGGAGAGGCACTATAAGAGTAGGCGCAATAATAGCCATTGCCATCAATCTTCAGGTAACTCTCGTCCTGTTTACATCTATGAAGGCCTTTTACCTCTACCATCTTCATTTATTCCCAGAGCAAAATCTGCCCTGAACTTAACCTATTGCTCAATCCGTTGCGCACCCCGTCCAAGCACTCTTCCAGGACTTCTCCCCACACCTCCACCTGAACATCGCTTATACCCTATACATCACTATCACAGCTCCACTAACTATAAACAAAGACTTTCATTTCAGCGAGCATCTTACAAACACATGTCACTTTGTTCTCGTTCTCGGTTGGGGAGTAATCTCCCTTTCCTATTCCGAAAGCCCAATCAAAAAATCCTTCGTTCTCCCTGGATCTCTTCATGGAATCTTTTTCTTTTGATCCCTTATCCTTCGATCCAACGATTGTGTGATGTTAAGGCTCTTCTCTATGATAAGACTATTGTTTTTCCTAATACAGTGAATGTTGTCGGAAATAATTTTGGTGCGATGTTAAATTTAGGAAACAAAAAGAGTATTTTTGATTTTGACTCTATTTTTGAAGATCTCTCATATAAGGAAAGGGTTCCCAAGATTTTAGAATGTATCCAAGATTCTTTTAGCAACTTATCGGAACCTTGCAAAATCCCCAATGTTTCACCACAAGTTAGTATCAATGACATTGATGAGCCCTCACATACTTTGAAGCCTTGCAAGGAAATCGTTAGAAACAATATTGTTAGGCATCGAATAAGTAGGAATGTAATTTTATCAAAAGGGAATATTGATTGGTTCATCAAGAACACCAAGAGGAAATGGAATATAATCGAGAATGATTGGAGCAAGCCTAATAAACGACGAAAAATCTATAAATTTGTCGTTGATAAGGCTAGGCCATGGTCAATCAATGAGGACACTAATAATGAATATTGTAAGCTGAGCTCTCTTATGGACCAAGAGTTTCAGTCGTCTATGTTTGTCTCATTGGATCAGATCGGATACGATAGGGAAGAACTAGATCATCAATCTATTTCCTTAGTTCCTCTCAGTAAATTTGGTCATGAAAATAAAAACTTGGTTCAAAAAGACTCCAACTTTGGCAACAACTCTGATAAATTGGAGTTCCTGGATGCTAATGACTCCATGGACTCGGACTTCGATATCATTAAGAGCGATGATAAGCTCGACAATGATGGAGAAGTTGGAGAAGATAATTTAAAGAAGACGTCTACAGTAGATGGCCAGGATAAATTAGGCGAGGAAGAAAATGTTGTTCCGGAGCGAAGAGAAATTTATGAAGAGACGATTGAGGATGAGGACGGTTTGGATGATAGAGGTGAAAATGGAGAAGCTAACCTTGGCTCTCAGGATCCTTGCTGCCCAGGTATGTCTCTTGACTCAAAGACTATTTTCTCAATTAATAACTTATCTGCATGTGTTAGCTTTAGTTGGTCCAATTTGTTTCATTTTTATAAACGGTCTTTGGTGGTTGTACCTCAACAACCCCAAATGCCATTATGAAAATTTTTTCTTGGAACTGTAGAGGACTTGGTCAGTCCTCTACAGTTCATTTACTCACTTCACTAATGAAGTGTCACAAACCTGATATTTGTTTCCTATCTGAAACTATTTGTTCTGTTCAATCAGCTTCTTCTCGACTTTCTAGGTTACTTTTTCCTTCTTTTTATGGGTTTGATGCAATTGGTCATAGTGGAGGTTTGTGGGTGGGTTTTTCTTCCAATATCCGGCACACGCCTGTCATCCTTTCTGAATACTTGCTCCTATTTGAAATTAACACTGAGCTTGACTCACCTTGGTTCCTTGCCTGTATCTATGGATGCCCACAACTCTCAGCAAGGCAAGATACTTGGAACTTTCTTGAAACATCTCTTAAACCTTATCTCCATCTTCCTATACTAATGTGTGGAGACTTTAATCAAGTATTGTTTAACTCTGAAAAATCACCCCAATCTAAGTGCACAATTCCTGGATCTTTACCACTCCTTAATTTTATTTCATCTGTTGGTCTTGATGACCTTGCCCACACTGGTTGTACATTCACTTGGTCAGGAATGAGAAGGGGCACTAGAATCTACGAGAAACTTGATCGGGCAATGGGAAATTTCGAATTCTCAGTCGCCTTCCCCAAAGCACATTGTAAGGGGCTCCCCATACAAAGATCTGATCACGGCCCCCTTATTATCTCGACTAAAACCTCCTCTTCTGCAAAAGCCAGACCCTTTAAACTTGAATCTTTCCTCACACAACTACCAGATTTTTCTCAGCTCATCATCAATACCTGGCCCTCCAATCCCCCTGCCAGGCCCTTAGCCACTCACTCTTTCAACCTTATCAATAGCCTCAAACATACCAAAAGCACAATCAAAAGATGGAATAATAATAGAGTTGGCAACATTTTCAACCAAATTAGTCAGCTCCAAACTCAACTCTCTTCCTCCCAGTGTAAACCTTATCGTAGCTATAACCAATCAATTGATGCTCAAACTAGAGCTCAGCTAGATCTCCTCCTCAAAGCTGAAGAAGAATATTGGCGTCAACGATCCAAAATCACAGCCATCTCTGATGGGGATCGTAATACCAAATTTTTCCACGCCCATGCTAAACATATAAACAAAATCAACAATATCCTCGAAATAAAAGATGACAATGACAACGTTATCACGGATGAGGATAAAATCCGTACTCATTGTAAACTCTTCTTTGAAAACCTTTTCGCTAGCCAAAATCATGCCAACAACTCAACCTCAAATAACCATTTTAACTCACTCTCTTACATCTCTAGAACTCTTTCAGATGATCAAGTCATCGATCTTAATAAACCATTCACCGTTGAGGAAGTCAAATCCGCTTTGTTTCAAATGCCTCACTATAAATCTCCAGGCCCGGATGGATTCCCGGCTGAGTTTTATCAGAAAAACTGGGATATTGTTGGGAAAGATGTAACCCTTGCCACTCTTGAATTCTTGAACCAAGGCTACATTCTGAAAGAAATCAATAATACCTTCATCACTCTCATACCAAAAGTGACTAACCCTGATAATATTAAAGACTACAGACCCATAAGTCTTTGCAATGCTATATATAAAATAGCTTCCAAGGTCCTTGTCAATCGTCTTAAGCCACATCTTGATTCTCTTATTTCTCCATTTCAAAATGGATTCGTTCATGGCAGAGGTGCCCAAGACAACATTATCATGGCACAAGAACTAACCCACACTATCAGAAGTTCTCAATTGAGGAAACATGGGCTTGCTGCAATCAAAGTCGATATGAGCAAAGCTTTTGACAGGGTTAACTGGTGTTTCCTTCTCACTTTACTTAAGAAGCTTAGATTCCCCTGTCACTGGATCCGACTCATTGAACAATGTGTTACCACTGTCCAATATTCTATCATTGTCAATGGGCAGACAACTGAACCTTTCTCACCTAAATGTGGATTAAGACAGGGGGACCCCCTCTCTCCTATTCTTTTCGCCATTTATACTGAAGCTTTCTCTGCTTCCCTCTTCCATCTACAAAACACTAACTCCATCAAAGGAGTCTCGATAGCTAAGCTTGGGCCACAAATCACCCACCTTCTTTTTGCGGATGATTGCTATTTCTTCATACATCTCAAACCTTGCCAAATCAAAGCATTCTCGGAAGCACTTGAAACTTTTTGTTTGGACTCTGGTCAAATCATTAACCACCAAAAATCCACCATTACCTTCAGCCCAAAAACGCCCAATGCTATAAAAAACTATGCTCTCTCTATTCTAGGAATTAATTCATCCGATCACTTTGGTACTTACCTGGGAATCCCTCTTGATATCACTACTAGCCGCAAGCAAATTTTCATGGACGTGATTGACAAAATTAAGAGGAAAATCTCTTCATGGAAATGCAAATTCCTTAACTTCACAGGAAGAGTTACCCTTATCAAATCTGTCCTTCAAGCAATATTAATCTACCCTATGGAAATCTATAAATTTCCCCTGAATTCTCTACATGAAATTGATAAATTACTTGCAAATTTTCTTTGGAGTGGCTCGCAAGGGAACAAAATTCACTGGGTAAACTGGGAATTCCTACATCTGGAAAGAAATAAAGGTGGACTGGGATTCAAACATCTCCATCATTTCAATATTGCTCTCCTTGCAAGGAACAGTTGGAGAGTTATCAACCAACCCAATATTCCAATGACCACACTTCTCAAGTCTAAATACTTTCCTAACTCTTCACCTACCCATAATCCTTCTAAATCAAACTCTTCTTGGACCTGGAAGAGCCTTGCTTTAGGCATCAACACTATCGACAAATTTTCATCTTGGAAGGTAGGAAATGGCTCCTCAATCAACATTTGGGAGGATTCCTGGATACCCTCTAATACTCGTTCTGAGACTACTCTGCCCCCCCTCATCGCAATGAACAACCCTTCATCCAACCACCATCACCCCATTCTTGTCTCCGACCTACTCATTAATCAGTCTTATTGGAACAAACCTCTTCTTACCTCTCTATTCCCTATCAACATTGTCAATGCCATTTTAAGTATCACTCCCTCAGGAATGGAGGACTCGAAGGTTTGGAACAAGTCAAAGTTTAGCACCAAAGACATCTACAATAAAATTAACACGAATTGTCTAAAGGACTGTCCTAAACCCTCAACCCACCAATTCATTCCTCAGGGCACTTGGAACAAACTCTACAAACTCCCTTTTCCTGCCAAAATTCATACCTTTCTCTGGAGACTCCTCCTTAACAGACTCCCTACTAATGATTTAATTGCCATCAAAACTAAGCATCAAATTAATCCTCTTTGTCATCTTTGTTTTCTAAATTATGACAGTAGTCAACATATTTTTAGTGAATGCATTTTCACCAAGTCAGTTTTTTCTAACTTCAACATCTATATATCTGCTTCTGAACCTATTAGTCTAACGATAGCCCGTTGGCTAATAAAAACTTGGACCAATTCTAACATGAAAGATATTCTTACATTGGGAAGTATTCTTTGGGTCATTTGGTTGACAAGAAATGAGGGTATCTTTAACTCGACTGCCCCAATCTTGCACAATTGCATTTCCCATGTTAATACTCTGGTCCGATGTTGGCACAACAACTACTTGAAGGGTAAAGATGCATCCCGCCTTACTACAAGAATCTCCAAGGATTGTAACTATTTGAAGCTGCCATCTTTCCTCGCTTTCAACTCTAACTCCATTCTTGTGGGCAACTCTTGTGCAAGAAATTGTAGCAGACGGGACAACAAAATCTATCTTGGGATTCACCACTCAGATGAAAGCAAATGGATCATTCAAAAGACTGTTTTTGGCAAATGTTCTACACTTGTGGGATCAAACATTTTTAATGATGGAAATCGCTCCTCCATTTCCATTGAGAATGTTTGTTCTGCAGTCTTCACTGCCCTCCTTTTGGCTAGGAATATGTCTTATCACAATGTGTTTATTGTTACTGATGCCTCTATTTCACAGATTTGGTCTAGACACTTCCATACTTTCAACCAAAAGGGAGATATGGACGTCTTGCTAAAAGATGAAGAAAGGAAATGCTGCAATCTTGTGTGGACTCCAACTAATATTGGATGCTTTCAAAATCTTAGTGACGTAGTTATCCATGATTTTAATAGCTTGAACAATTGTAATAGCTCGTATGCATATTGTATTGGTCATAATGACCCGAACAACTCTATCTTTATTTAAATAACATGGTTATCTATCAAAAAAAAAAAAAAAAAACCTGTAAATACAATCAAATATTGTATTTTTTGAAAATGACTTGTCCAAATTATATGTTATTTTACACATCGAATTTAAACTTAGTTAATATGAATTAAGTAATACTCTTACACAGAAATATTATATTTATTTACTAATAGGAAATTATATATTATAAATACAATGAACGAGTTTGCATAAGATTGGATTGCATATATACAAGAATCTAATACTCCGTATATTATAGTTAATGATTTTTACACTCCATGTCTTGATATAACACTCTATCCCTTTGTTATTTTTTATCCACTTTAATATTGAGTGAAATGTCCTTATTATTCGTTAGAATGCAAAAATTATTTTAACGTGGAGTATTATTTAGGCAAATAAAGAAGAAGTTATTTTCCTCTGTATAAGTAGCCAAATTTGTCGTAATTTTCAGTCATACGTAAATGAAAAAAAAGGACAAAAGTTGGATAATATTTTCCTCTATCCACCTGCTTCACGTCTTGTTCATATCCTCAATAATCCCTATACCTGAAGAAAACCCCATTTTTCCCTCTACTTCCCCTAAATCGTTAAACTAATTTCTCGTTCTCGATTAATTAAAGATAAAAATCAATGACTATTCTAATGGAGGATTTAGTGAAGTCACTTGAGCTGATGCTGAAGCTAATCACCAGAACTGGGAAGCAACAGAAGGTGGGGGAGGCTTTTGTTGACCCTACACTCGACCCTGTTCTTTTGATCCCCGGTATAGCCGGTTCCATCCTCAACGCTGTTGATGATCAAACCGGCTCCATCGAGCGCGTCTGGGTTCGCATCCTCCGCGCTGATCGGGAGTTTTGCTCCAAGCTTTGGTCTCGCTTTGACCCATCCACAGGTTTGGCTCCGATTTTGGGTTAAATTAACTGTTTAATATGGAGTACTCCATTGCCGATGGCTCAATAGCCTAGTAATTTCCATGTAGGAGGTGCTGAGTTCAAGTCTCGTTGGAGACAATTGTCTCATATTTCACTCTAACTCTTTATTAGTTAGTAATTTCTGTATTCGTTATTTATAATACTATTGCACTCATACTTTCATCGCTAATTTACAAAAAAAAGAATAGGGAGTACTCTATCGTATAAAGTTAACTGTTTAATATGGTTATCTGACTTGAATAGGTAAAACTGTGAGTTTAAACTCTGACACCCATATCGAGGTTCCGGATGACAGGAATGGATTGTATGCAATTGATGTATTGGATCCCGACTTGGTGAGCCCGCCTGATTGCTTTTTCTTGTCAGTTGCCTTTTTCTAATTGCTGGTGTCTTGGAAGGGTTAGAATTAGATTCCAGTATATGAGTATATGTTGCACCTTTAATTATACTACTGAGCATCTTTCTTTTTGAATATTCATGTTACTGATTGTTTTGTTTTGTTCAAGATCATACACTGGAATATGGAACACTTACTGTGAAGCTTTATATGTACATGCAGTTAAATTATACCCTTTTAACACCTGAGCTGTATTTGATCATGTCACCCTGTTGATTCTGCTGTTATGTTTTTTAACAAGATGATCCTTTTAACTTTTTTTGAATCGGCTGATTGATGTTTTGAAGCCCGCATGATTATGATAGGTAGCTATTAATTTGCAAGATCAATAAAATTTACATTCAATGATCCATGCAGCATGTCCTGACTTATTTTGACAATTTTCCTTCTCCTTGATTACTTATTCAGATTATTGGACGAGAAGCTGTCTATTATTTCCATGATATGATTGTTGAAATGCAAAGTTGGGGCTACCAAGAGGGAACTACACTCTTTGGTTTTGGATATGATTTCCGGCAAAGCAACAGGTAAAAGAGGATGCTAATTATATGTTGGATCACGTTTCTTGAGTTTGCACTCTTCACTAGTCAAAGATCATTTATCATTCATGAAAGCTCATGGCTGAGAATGTTAGTCATTTTGATGTTGTCTTTAGGTTGAGACTCCCTCGGGGATGTTCATAGTTCTTTTTAGTCTTATGTGTATTCAAGAGATAGTAAGAGTGAATGATCTATTAGTGGGAGTGATTTAGTAGTTTATTGATCGACTAGACAGTTGATGCGAAGCTCAGAAACATCACTTCTTGTCTCTGCTATTTCGCTTCAGTCGTTCACTTCAAGAAGTAATTCAATTGACATATGCATGACTTTTCTTGGTACCTGTTAAATCCATGATTTATAATCTCAGAATGAAGTGCACAATTTAGTTCAATCCATTTTCATTTTCAGGTTACGGGACACCCTTGATCGCTTAGCAGCAAAACTCGAGTCTGTTTATACGGCATCAGGAGGGAGAAAGATTACCTTGATAAGTCACTCAATGGGGGGTCTCCTAGTCAAGTGCTTGATGAGTTTACAAAGTGATGTAAAGCTTTCTCCATATACTTTTAAGTATCTTTATATGATGTCTGTCATGCTTTGGAGTCTGGCTTTAAGAAAATGCATTCTTGAGGCGCTGAATGCTATAGGATGACTCGTTTTTGCAGATCTTTGAGAAGTACGTTAACAAGTGGATAGCAATTGCTGCACCTTTTCAAGGTATCCCGTATGCAGAGTGGGTCCTTCAGAAGTCATAGTTGTGTTTCAGGAGTGGAAGATACATTACTTTGGGTCGTTAATGATCTGTTATTGAGTGGATGCAAATAGTAGAATAAGTGAATAGTATTTTAATTTAGGATGAAATGTCAAAACATTCTCCATAGTCCTCCTAAATTTATTTTTAGATTAACTTTTTGCATTCTGGAGACAGTAATTACTTATGTTTTTAACAGGTGCCCCTGGATATATTAATGCTGCATTTTTGAATGGATGCTCTTTTGTCAATGGGTGGGCTCAAAATTTTTTCATATCAAAATGGAGCATGCACCAGTTGGTATGGTTTTTTCCTATCACTTCCTTCGCTCGATGATGTATTCACTGATCTCAAATTACATCAAGTTCACTGCTCGATGTTCCAATTACAAATCATAATATCAAATCAGTATGCATGTTTAGAGCTTCTATGATTCTAGAAAGGCTTTACAAATGTAACAAGTGATATGTATATCCCATCTGGATGAATTATGTTTACATTCCGACTTTAATGCTATATCTCATCCTTTTGCTGAGAAGTGCTCTTCTTCACTCAGAAGTGCAACTTTAATTCATTGTCCTCAGCAACAAACTGGAACTTTGTTGGATTGAGTATTGGTTCTTTGTGCCCCCATATTTTGGTAGAGTAGCAATTGTTGGTGGTTATTTTTATTATTCAGATTGTCATGATTATTATCAATCCGCACGGAAGACTAATAAATGGAAGGAAGATGTATTTTATTTTTAGTTGACTATGAGTAATATGCATATCTTTAAAGTTCTATCCAAGCTTCGACCCCCAAAAAGGTTCATTGGGCATTGGAGTTATTTCATGTCCATTCTTCTCTTTGTACGACTAACAAGTTCAATTTTAATTACAGCTTGTAGAGTGCCCGTCAGTTTATGAACTGATGGGATCTCGAGATTTTCAGTGGCAACATGCTCCACTTTTAGAGGTATGGAAGGAGAAGAAGTCCGGCAATGGTGATTCCGTTGTAATGCTCGAGTCGTTTTCCCCTACTGACGCTGTATCAGTCATATCTCAAGCACTTTCCATCAATAAAGTAAGTGACAAACCTACAACTCTGTGTAAATGTTGTCTTAACTGGTGTTCTAGACTGCACTTGATAGTGCCATTGTGTCATACTGATGGCATATATCATAACATGAACAAGGCAAACCCAAAACCATGGATCAATTGTTTTGCAGTTTGTCTTGTTTACTGCCGAAATTAAATACACTATGTGATACTTGTGGATTTCTAATTTTTTTCTGCAGATGAAGTTTGATGGTATGGAAATTCCTTTACCATTCAACTTTGAGATCTTAAAGTGGGCAAATGAAACTCGGAAGATTTTGGATTCTGCCAAGCTTCCAGATTCAGTCAAATTTTACAACATATACGGGACAAGCCTTGAGACTCCTCATAGTGTTTGGTAATACCTGGTAGTACACGTCTTTAAATTGCGTAGACATTATTTCTTAACCTTATATTCTGTTGCCTTATGCAGTTATGGAAGCGAGGACTCACCCGTGACTGATGTGCATCAATTACCGCTAATGCTTGTAATCCTACTTGATTTAGAATTATCATTAATTGGATCCTTTACATTGGTCTTTAATAAAACTTATCAATGCAAATTTTCAGGCTAGTTATATTTGCGTTGATGGGGATGGGACAGTTCCGGTGGAATCCGCAAAGGTACTTCATCAAGTTTCCCACTGGAATTCAACTTACTAGAGACAACATGTTTGAAGCATTGCATTTTTATTAAATGAGTTACATATTCTTCTCCATAATCTATGCTGCTGCTATTTGAGTAGATGGATACTTTTCCGATTTTACATCATTGAATATGAAAATTATTTACTCTTCAGAAAGTTCTCCTTTTTCCTTTATCTTTTTATTTTTTTGAACAAAATCAATTTAGAAGGGTTCCTTATGTTCAATGAGAACACAAGAGAGCATTAACATGTTCGATTCCCCGTGACGAGTGTTCTCCTTTTTCCTTTATCTTTTCCTGTGGGTCAAAATACATTCTCCCATTCAGTGTAATTCAAGTTACATTGCGGAGATTCTTCACTGAACATACTGATGTTCGTTTGATGAGTTCTTCTAGATTTGTATTTCGGCCATTTACCTTCACACAATTCTGTTTTACACAGGCTGATGGTCTGAACGCAGTAGCAAGAGTTGGCGTTCCAGGTGAGCACCGGGGAATCCTCTGTGACCGTCACGTATTTAGAGTCCTCAAGCACTGGTTGAAAGCAGACCATGATCCTTTCTATAACCCAATGATTGATTATGTTATATTACCAACTGCATTTGACCTTGAGCGACGCCAAGAGAAAGGCTCCAATATCACAATGGTTAATGAGGAATGGGAAATTGTTTCTCCTGAGACAGATCATCCAGTGGCGGACGATGGAAAGCAATTAGTAGGTTCCATAGGTGTTTCACTTGTAGAAAAGGATAAATTTACAACACAGGACTCTTATGCAACAGCCATGGTTGTGCAGCCCCAAAGTGAAGTACATAATCGGGTCGATATCACTGCGGTGAGCGTATCAGTCTCCTCCAGAAATGCATAAATGGCTATCAAAATGCTCCTATTATCTGTAGCTACATGTCTTCCACTTCAAATCTATCTTACGTTTGTATCTGTATTTTATTAATAAATATGTTCACCTGTAAATATATGTATACAAAAATACGGACTGTTTTATTGTATGTTCACCTGCAAATATATATATATACACAAAAATACGGACTGTTTTATTGTATGGAATTATTTGATATAGCTTGAGATGCCCATTTACTTGGCTTACATGCACTTCTTCTTTTGGGTAAAAGGCACTTGCGTCCATTGTTGAATATTGTTTTTTTCATTCCACCTACTCTGTGAGTAATATTACCATCCCACCCAAGCCTAGGGCCAGGGCCCGAGCATCAGTTGTCGTTAAGGAGAATGATTCCCGATGCTTTTACTTGATTTTGCTCGACAAACAAAATCAAACAATGTTGTTACGGTAATGCTATATGTGACACTCTTATACGAGCTTTGACTTACATACTTAAGGATTTCCTTAAGTATGGTGCTTAAGTCAACCTCACACCATTAGATCATCCAAATAATTGATCATCTCATCTGACGGCTATATTGAAACAGGGGCGTTCATGACATTTCATGTTTTTTGTTATATTTACAAAGTGAATAAAAAATAATTGATTTACATCATAGAGTGCATAATGCATATTTACATCTATCTTTTGTAGGAGGATATAGCCTCTATATAGAGTAAGTATGTAAACTTCTATTAGCAATATAACTACA